>MU226203.1:4250181-4288105 GCA_018584345.1 Thuja plicata
TGTGCAAACACCCTGCCAATCCTGGCCATACCAAAAACTCCACTTACTAAAAATAGTAAGTCAGCCAAAATGACCCGAACGAAGAGCAGACCTGATAAACTGAATCTCCAGAATGGAATCCCAACGCTGGCTCCACAATCTGACCCCTCTGAACACCCGATTAGCTTGCGAGGGTCGCCAAACCAAGGTAATCCCAAAGTCTGAAAAACGGGGACATTACAATTTATTCCTAGGCTTGGCAACACCAAACTTTCATGATAATTTGGCTTCCATCTGAAGCTCCAAGTACATGTATCAACCTCTTGACCTTCTCATCCAAGGTTGCTTCTGATAGATTGTTAGACTCCCTCTGAATCTTATGTCCATCTTCAACTTAGTCCCATAACTCCAAGCATCAAGTTCTTTCTCCCTTGAATGCAATCTCTTATGCTTCTTCATTCGTCCTGAAATAATTTCAGAGGGATAAATAATTCATAAAACTAAATTATCCTGAAGGGAAATACCAATGAGAAAATCATACAAGATTTACTATACCAATGTTATAGCATGAATTAGTAACTCAAACATTCATGAACATTATTCAAGGGTATGAAATAATTATCTCTTATTGTCAAATATTGCAGCCATCTGGTAACTAAACTCAGTCTCCTTTGCTTGTTCTGCAACGACTGTAGACAAGAATTCTTTAGAGTTTTCCACACTCACAGTGTGTAATGTCCTTTTCAGGGATTTGGCATATTAGGACAAGCTGTCTAGTCCACAATTGCACCATGTTGAGTAGCGTACAACATTAGTCCACCAATTCACTTTAGATGTAACGTAACAAGGATTCATATTCTCAATAGGCATTGCCGAACCCGGGTACCATTCAAGGGATATTTCCTTCCAACAACGCCAAGCTTCACTCAAGTGCTGCAAGATAGTGTAACCCAGCAATAATCCTCATTCCTTAATGGCAAATCAACTCAACTTCCTATGTATATCTTCTCCTAGTAATATTGGCAATTATTATGTTCTCAGTTCGCACTGTAGACCACTTGGGATGCGGGAAGTTTACCCATTTTGATGTGTTTTCCCAATCTATGTGAAGACGTTGTGGACGTGATTGTGGTATTGTGACTTGAGATTATAATATCACCACATCATCAAAATTGTTTGTGAAAGAGGATCGCGGGAATATGGAGGTTGTCACTACTGTAATACAGATCTTGGTTCCACTATTGGATTCTTGCTCATGAATGAACGTGCATATATTTCATATACTTGGCGTGCAGATATTCTTGTTAATGATCCAGGTGTTGTTTATATATATGTATATATATACACACGCAATATCTAGATATAAAATATTTCACTACTCACGCCACACATATAAGTGAATAGTATGCACCAAAATAGACAATATTATTTGCTAAGGACCAAAATTCCCTTATGATGTCACTCAACCAAAAGAAGCATCCAAATATTGAAGTCTAGAAATATCGAACTATGTATATAGCAAGATATGCTTTCAACATGCTCTAGGATATTAACTTCCATCTATCTGGATACAAGTGAAAGATGGGCATACGATGTTTCTGATTAAGAAAAGATATATTCGACCATCGATATTGTACTCTGACCAAACATATATTGAAGCTTCCGATTCCCTCAGATGAAATAACTTCCATGGCAAAGTAAGCCACTGGATGGTATATGAGGGAATGCACAAAATATAACCACGAGCCAATGAATGGAGCGACGATATATTCCATACGCTGATAGAGTGGTGTAAACAACTCCATGAGTATGAAAAATCCCCTTATTGATCTCCATAGATTAGAATTATGGATTATTTATATGGTAGGTTTTTGAAATGTCAATTATGTGGTTTAGACTTTGGAATGACTGTCGTTCCAATACTATTCTTCTGTGGTGCGTCAAATCCAAACACCATCTACAACTTGTGTGAAGGTTACCAATATGATAGCCGTCGGTGGTATATTCTCCATCAAGGGTAGTAATCATGGAATGAACTCTTTATTATATTATGTAGTCTACAACCGTGGTCTTTAATACCTCTTCCCTACCCTATTCTCCTGAATTATCCATGCTGAGTATATTTTATGGTGTTCCCCCGAACATTGGATTGCATTTACAAATATCTTTCCGCTAAATCTTCCTTAAGTTCCCCATATCGGTTCGATCACTATGTTTGAATATCAAATCCTTGGTTTGATCCATGCTTATTTCTTTGACAATAAGTGCCTCGTTCGATGCTTCTTCCTCGATCCGTCTATGATCGATGCAATAGCCTTATTAAGGAACCAATACAAGAAGCCTTCGAAGACTCTTTCCAATTCTGCAATCTGTGAAGTTGTCATGCCAGAAACATTATTTGGGAACGCATCTTATGACAATTTATATTGACTGTGAGTGGTCGCACATTTTGGAGTCGTGCTTTATAGCCTGTGACCGTGCGACATCTGGTGATTGTGTGGAGGTGTTTGTCATTCTGCACTTGGCCCACGCAATTCAACCTCCATTTCTTGTGCAGATTGCGGTAAAAATACACACGGGATTGACATTCCCAATCCGGTGCCAGAAGTCTTTCTCAGAAGTAAATCCTGGCTCAAATATTAGCAGCCATTCCTAATCTCCGACTCAATCATTGGACAATTATGAATCAATTATCCTATAGAAAGAACCATGAACAAAAAAATCAGAATAGTTCACCTCAAATTTTCATCCAAATTCAGACTTCACCATTTGCGGTCAAATGCTTCAAGGAAACAGCACATCAATATTATATTAACTTAACTTGCTGCTCCACATAATCATCTCCAGAGATCGCTAACCTGCTCTGATACCATGTTGATATTAGGATCGCTGCAAATGTAATAACACTGCCTAGATTGTATATGGTCTGTCTCTTTCAAATGCAACAATCTCTCTTTCATTTATATTGAGAAAGAGGCTAGGAGAGACATGTCCCTTCACGGGACATGTCTATTCATTATAATTTTATAATGTTTCATTAATCAATCATATATTAGGATAATATAAGTTTGCATAATATATATATATATATATATATATATATATATATATATATATATATATATAAACGCACCCAAACGCATCCAAAATCCCCCAAAAAAAATTCACGCATCCGCTCACCTAATTCTTGTACCCGCATCCGCGTCCGCACCTGAATCGGTATTTTTTTATGATATAATATGACATTCTGATCTTAATTCATGCTTGGAGGCTGCACAAATATATATATATATATATATATATATATATACACATGTATATATGTATGTGTGTATATATATATATGTATGTGTATCTATATAAATTTTTTTTATATGTTTTTGTACTAACAAACTCAAACCCCATTTCAAAATTTTGCTGTACCGGCGAACTGGTTCTTCGAACCTGAACCTGAACCAGCAACTTAGGTCCTATTTAGTAACTTTTAAATTTTTAGTATTTCGTATTATATTTTTTCATCAATAATATTTTTCTTCAATTTAGTATGATTAAAAATTAAAATATACTTGCAATTAGTTAACCTAGATTTATTTGTTTAGTACAATTATTTTCATTACATAATAAAACTATACTAAACAATCTTTGGAAAAGTACTAGAAAATAAAGCCTAAATTTGATAGTCAACTTTTTATCAAACAATTTTTTTGTAACTATTACCATACACACACACACACACAGAGACTGCCATATCCAAAAATTGCCCCGCTGGACTGCCCTTCCCAGAACTTGCCCTACTGCCTCCTCTTATCCCTCTCACCAAAATGCCATGGAGCATAGCTTTCCTTGGCTTTCTGTAATTTAACAATTGATATGCATGGACTTAGGAATATAGAATATTGCATGTTTGAAATCTCAAGGCAATGGGTTTATAATGGGCTACTTTGTTTTCAACATCTCTGTATTTTACTCTATGTTTTTTTTGTTTTTGGCGATTTAATATTTATATTCCTGATTGCGTTTCTCATGTCTACAGGTTTTCATGTGGATGATTCAGAGGTCACTTTAAATGTTTTCTTGGGAAAGCAATTTACTGGTGGGGAACTTTTTTTCCGTGGTGTACGTTGTGATAAACATGTCAATGATGAAATTGACACAGAGGTGAGAGTTGAGGGAAACATCTTAATTAGATCAGTTTGTTTTAAGTTCCGTTCTCTGAGATGCCTGCTTTCACAATTTCCAAGCCACGTGTTCTCTGATTGTGGTATAAGAACTTGATGTGCGAAGAGGCTCTATGTATAGGTCTTCCACATGGACTGGTTTTCTCAGTTCTCAGTAAGTGTAGATGTTGCTTGGAGGAGTCTTTAGACTAATCTGACCAATGTCTTAGATGTGATATAAAAGAAACTGAAATTTATTAGCATCTTCAACATCCAAGAAAAATAAAGGTAGTTAAAGGTCTTTAGATAATCAAAAGATGGTCAAGAAGACTCAAAAGAGCATACTCAAATACGATACAGAAGTACTGGGGTTGAAAGATCCCTATATTTACGAAAGCCAATTGAACACAATACTAAAGAAATGTAATCAGATGATAGGTAATCTCAAAGCATTTAAGCCCTGAACCATAGGATCAAGTTAAGTGCAAAAAGACTTGTGTGGTTAGACCCCTCAGAGACGCAGACCTGATGAAGATAAAAGTGGGAGAACAAGCAATTGACAAATATCCAGGCTATAACAGTGCTTTGGATACCTAGTCTGAATGATATCCAGTAGAACCATGGTTTTAGTTCTTTGTTCTTTTTGTAGTCACTGTTCGTATAGATGAAAATATTTATCTAATTATTTGAACCTGCAACAGTTGAGGTGTCTTGATTATGAAAATTGTCTGTTTCCCGTTTTGCAGGAAATTTTTGAGTATTCCCATAATCCAGGCTATGCTGTTTTGCATGCTGGTCGCCATCGTCATGGAGTAAAGGAAATTGCATCTGGTCATAAGACTAATTTGATTCTTTGGTGTAGAAGGTTAGTTTAACCTTCCAATTCATTTGGTAATGTGCTGTGCTTATAGTTTGATTGGAATCTTTGTGTTTGCGTGGCCTTTGGTTAATTGTTTGTAACTTTGTATTGTAGGAAGAGTGTTTCCATGTTCTTGCATTGGTTTTTATTTATATTAGATGAATAGTTTAATGATGTATATTTAAGATAATTGAAGTATTTTTTCGCGCTGGATTTGCTTTTGATACTTATCTAATGTACCTGTTGGTAGAAAACCCCTGGATCTGGGAGTAGTTAATTCCCAGTTTGTTCCTTGTCTGGTCTGGGCAGATTTTTTTTTGCTTTTGTTTTGTGATTGGCTGCTCTGCACATAATTGTTACTGCCACTGATCAAGGAGGTTGTGGCATGACTCCATTGACAGTGCATCAACAGTACTTTCCTGTCAAGTGGTCTGTTGAGTGGCCATTTGGGATTTGATGTCATAAACATTACTCTTCTGCTGCTCATTCATGGAAAGAATAATCAGGGGAAGCTGATGAATATGTGCATAAAAATGATGGTGTTATTATTGTCAGCACTTCTGATTTAATTTGTATGCTACTATTTTGCGTTTCTATGTTTTTTTGAATTATACAGTTTTTGGGAGGTTTAAGGCTTGTCCTTCACTAGAATGTCTGGAATATGTTATCTGTAGCACTTCTGATTTAATTTGTATGCTACTATTTTGTGTTTCTATGTTTTTTTGAATTATACAGTTTTTGGGAGGTTTAAGGCTTGTCCTTCACTAGAATGTCTGGAATATGTTATCTGTTGCCTTACGCTAGTAAAATTCAATATATATTTTACTTTTAATTCCTCTTATGTGTTCACAAAAAGGGGACCAAGGTTTTAAAATCTAATATTGAAGTCCATTCAATCTTTTATAACTTTTATGGTTGTTTTGTTCATCTTATGTATGTTATATTTTATCTGAATTTAATTTTGACTTTAAGGTTAAAATATGTATATATTTAATATTTATTGTGTTTTCCCCTTTTTGTATGGACGAACCCAACTCCAAATTTTCTTTTGCTGTATTGGTAGACCAAATCCTGGTACCTGAACCCGACCTCAAACCAGTAACTTATATATTTATGTTTGTAATTTCTGTTCTGGTATTGGAAGTGTATCCCATAGTAAGATTGCTTGTGACAATTCTGACTGCTTATGTGACCTCCTTTGTAACTTTATTGGCATGCATTCCATAAGGGAGTTGATTAAGAATTCTGTTTATTAGTTTCTAATCTGGATGATCACCATCTAGCTGACCAAGTTTAAGAATTTCTGTTTATTCTCTGTTTTTGATTTTGAAGATTCCTAGCTCTCCAATATAATTAATCTTTGATACTCTTTTGTATTCTTTGCTTCTTATCGGACATAATGTTAGCAATTGCTGAATATTCTAGTAATATCTACAGTCTTCAGCAACACATGAATAGCAAAAATGCCCGTTCCTTTTATGGGATTGGTGTCATCTTTCTTTATTGCTTCTCTGGTAGTATAAGTTTTTCCAGTCTTACCTTATTTATTCTCTTCATCATCGGGTAATCATAGTGGAGTATTATTGGTTTAAGAGATGGATTCTTTTATTTTTTTTATAAAACCACAAATTTATTTAAATATTTAAAAAGGGTACTGTATGAGTTATTTTTGCCAAAAACTGGGATGTAAAAGCATGCACCCTCAATTTCAGTAGGTGTTACATCGTCCTTTGGCACTAACAGCTAGAATCAAAGATACATATATCTTAATGAATTCAAACATAGCAGGATGTGCCAATGAAATGACAAAGTCCACTGTTAAGGCACACTAAAATTCAATTATAGCTGCCTGTTACAATGAAGAGGCAAAACCCACTCTAAAGGTTGAATCCTATACATAATAAATGTCACAAACAATCTTTAAGTTCTTAGCCTATGTTACCTGGTCCTTCTAAAAGCCACTGCATACTTATATGGGTTTGGTTCTGGGGTTTGCCCAGACAAGCCCAGGGGATACGTGGGCCACCCAACAGAAAAAGTATAAAAACTTCATTTTTTAAAACATTTTTAGAAGCTTGAAAATAAAATACTGGCAATGTCAAATTGCTGAATTAAATAGTGGGAAAAGTGAACATATAGAAGACTTTGTTCTCTCATGAGATTCGCCAAACAAATCAAATATCAACTACTTGAAGTTTAGTCTACTTCAACCATTTTTTTAATCACAAAATAATAATATCAATTAGTAAGGCCTCACAACTCACTGAAATTAAAATATTGTGACTTATCCAGATCCATAATTTATTAACAACTTTTACAAAAACATTTTGATACCGCCTTGATCCCAATTCCAATCTATTCTCCTCAATCAGATGGATGGGCAATAATGGTAAACAAATGTATATGAAGGTATTTGAGATACTGTGTTGCAGATCACCAGGCATCAGTGCCAAAAATGGTTGCATTTGGTAGAGAATTGGTAGTAGGTACAATCAACATACAAGACATTCATTGGAATGCCATTATTTAGGATCCTTACTATTTAGGACCTTCCTTCCTTTGCTGATTACTTTGACTGGTAAAGACATTCAAACTCCTGTGGTTAAAGATTTGACAGAGGAAACCCAACATATATTAAAGCATTAAAAATAGAACCTTAAGATTGACCCAATATAGGATGGAGTCCCAATAGTAGGAATTTAAAGTAAAACATTGGGTTTGCGTACTTACAAGCAGAATTCTCTCAATTGGGCTGGGTATTATGTGGTCTATTGTAAGGTTGTAAAAATAAATCATATAAACTTTTGAACTATTAGAAGGTTGAGTTATTTAAGTATTTTGTTTATTGCTATGCTTATGAAGTTTCAGGGACGGTAGGGGATTGTGAGATTTGTTTCCATTACAGGGGTACTTTTGGGCCAATTTTTAGGGGATGACAGAGGATGGCTGTTAAAGAATAGTGAAAGTTTCTAAAATATAAAGAAATTTCAAATGATCATGTCATAACATTGCTAAAACATTACTCATAGACATTATAGAACCTTTGTGAGCATCAGTAATTGAATAAGAATTATGGGTATTTTACTATTTTTGGATTATGAAAATGCTATTTCTTGCCAAGTATGACTTAACTTGCATTCAACAGTGTAATGAACATTGAATATAGCATACTAACTTTGTCTATGGAAGTCCCTGTGTACTAAACTAGTTGTCCATTGTATGAAACATGATATTCCTTGATTGCAAATTTGACTGTGAAGATGTAGATATTTGTAATAGGGGGTATTTATTTTGCAGATTTTGTGATCACAATTCATCATTAGTCTAATACTTGGTTAGACTTATAGTTTAATGGGGGTTTTGGGGCAACACCCCCCAAACATGGTCAAGTGGCAGCTCCCCAAACGGGGTTGAGGGGCAGGGCCTCATATTAGGAGTGGCAAACTAGTTGTTAGCATTGCCTAGACCCTCACCGGTACCTTGCCACTATGCTAAATAGAGGATAAATAAACAAACATTTGTAGCTGTGATAGAGCTTCCATGTGCCAACTCAATTCACCTATAGACTTTCAATGCAACTTTACTATCATTATTTCTTCATCCTTTTAAAGGAAATTTGTAGAACATGCAACTATGAAAACTAACTAATACGTGCAAAATGATTTCCATCTGGGAACTATTAACTTAAACCCCAATTTGAATATTTTTCCAAGACATTCCCTTCTAAATATATTCTAAATTTGTAATAAATTCATTTCTAAAAATAAATTGCAATTAAATATTTTAATGGTCCCCTTAATGAAAGGTATAATGTCACATTACGGCTAACATAAGTGGAGGCAACAACTAAATAATAAAAATTGCTTTAAGTAGGAGAATGTGGTAGGGATCATCATCTCCACCATAGTTGGAAAACTCGTGGGACTCGCCACGGATTCAGTAAGACTCGGAAGTCCTGTTGCGGGCCGAGTTGACTCACCATGGACTTGTGAGCCGAGTCTGGGTGAGTCCTAGTCTTAGACTTATGAGTCTTTGACCTTGGACTTGCGCAAGTTTGGGGTCGGGAGTTGCAAGTCCTTGACTCTTGCACTGCTTAAGACACCTAGAACATTTTTTTTTCTGGTTTTTTGTCTGTTTTCTTTTGCCGAGAAGGCCATATGTGGATGCGATCACAAAAATGTTGTGCTCCATGGAGTTCAATGTGGTTTTGAAGGTCTTAATTTGGTCTTGGACCCCAAGAGTTCAATGTGCTACCCTAGGACCCTGTTAGGAGTGTTGCCCCTCAACCTCGTTGAGGGTGTTGCACCCAGACCCCCGTAACGGGCGTTGCCCCCCAGACCCCCCATAAGGGGCACTACCCCTCAACCCCATTGGGGTTGTTGTCCCCAAACCTCCATTTGATTTTTGAAGTACACTACAACTTTGAATTTGCACAATATGAGTCATTGTCTACACTCTTGCCATTAGCCTTTAATCATGAGCGGATAAAGATAAATTTTTCTCCCATATTTGGTATGCATTGCCATTTTTTTTATTATTCCATGTATGTAATTTATTAGATATAGTAGTAAACAATGGAGTTTCTTTGTAATGTTTGAATTATGGCTCATCTCTAAATGCATTAATTTCTTTTTGTGTTTTTTTGTAAAACTATGGTTTTCTTCTTTGCCGAGTCCTTTCCCGGGTTTTTTGCCGAGTCCCGAGTCCGAGTCTTATTTTGAGGTGCCGAGTCCTTGCCAAGTCCAAGTGTACCAGCTATGACCTCTAGAAATTATTTCTCTCCAACTCAACTGTATAGCCTTATTTGTGAGTAGATTTATATTTCCTCTTAAACTACAAGAAAAGTAAGGCAGCATAGTCTATAGCACAACAAGTATCAAAGTACACTGTGTTGTCATGCAATTTATCAACATATTCTTCCAAACTCCATAGGCTTCAATGGTCCAATTAACTTAGTATTAAAATAGTATTGTAATATTTAGTTATAATTAAGTTGTTAGAATAGACTTCATCAATATTCTTTATCCTCTTAGCTGTCTTCTGCTTTCCTTAATTTTCGATCTTATCCCTGTTGGATAGATCGTTGGTAACTCTTATTAAAAGAAATTTTCTCTCCTTTGTTAATATTGGATACCAACTATCTTGATAATCATTCTCTATGGTTACTTTTTAGTGAAACATCAGCAACTTTCTCGTGTTCTTCATAATCATGATTAGATCATCTCCTTCAACAATTATTTCATTTTCGAGCTCACAAACATCCTTTGTTTTACTTTGAGCTAATTTGTTAGGCTTTGGGAATATCCCATGTAGTGGAAATTCAATAGCTATTGTCATAGGATATTGGTCTGAAGCTTTGTTGCATTCCTCAACCTTTTAGAAGAATTCCAAGATCATTATCCGTTTTACTTTTTCTAAAATCTTGGTGCGGGGAGAATAGAATAGAATAGTTCCGAGTCTATGTTTAGAATAAGATGTTCAGTGTATATGTTTTCTTAATGGAAAATCAAAATAGTTTGTGGAGTTGCAAAATATATCACATTGTTGTTTCGAAATTGTGTTACCATAAATGAAACATTCTAAATTGCATAATGCTTATTATTAATCTATGTTGTTATTTTCCTACATGAATAAACAGAAATTATGATGAAAGCATATATAATATAAGCTAGAAAGCACATAAAAATATGTTAATCTAGATTATGCTAAATGGTAATAACAATAAATAAGAAAACATAAAAATTTATAACAGTTGAGTAATAATCTATATATAATGTTAGTATGTATGTATATGTGGTGTGTGAGCTATGCAGAAGTTGTTGGGTGTCGTGCTCCGACAGTTGCTGATCCAATCAAGTTGTGCTCAGAATATGGAGCTGCATTAGATGGTGCGTGCTAATCCCCTGGTGAAAAGCTCCTGATCTGAGAAATACATAACGATGATGCAACATTTGTATGTGGTGGTGCAGTGTTGCATGATGTGGAGCCATATGACACTAGGTTGAACGAATGTCCTATTACAGTTTAGTATGCAAAAACATTGACTGAATAGGGCTGCTTTGAAAACCACCGTTTTATATATTTATGGCTAGAAAGATTCAAATCATCTTCTTATTAATATATTGGGACTGAGGGTGCATGCCTATCTGACATAATGGGAGTGAGAGTAGATGTCTATGTAGCAAAAAGTTGCTAGTCTTGGTAAATTATTAAGATCTGTTTGCTATCTGCTTGAGGAAAAATATCCTTGCAGTATTCTATCATTGTGTTGCTTTTAAATTAATTGACTTTTGTTTTTTACTTAGAAAATATATGCAATATTCCAGTTTTTGACACACACACACACACACATATACAGGGCTTCTAAATATATGCAAACCTTTTGGTTTCTTGTTATCATCGATTTAATCAAATGCTTTGTCAACATATGTTAAGTTGTCAAGCTGTTTTGGGTGTGGTTCTCTAACTTTTGTTGATCGAAGCAAGTTGTCCTCAGAATATGGAGCTACATTAGATAATGCTAATCCCCTATAAAGCTGCTGAGCTGAGGCATACGTAGTGATGATGCAACATTTGTCAGTGGTGGTACAATGTTGCCAATGTGGAACTGCATGGCACGAGGGTTGATGCATGTCCTAATGCAGTTTAGTATGGAAAATTAGGGCTGCTTTAATAACTGCGATTTCATATATTTATGGCTAGAAAGATTCAAAGCATCTTCTTATTAGTATATTGGAAGTGAAGGTGGATGGCTAGTATATTACGTGTGAGGCTGGATGACCACCTAACATATTGGGAGTGAGTAGATGTCTTTGTACCAAAAAATTGCCAATCATGGCAAATTATTCAGATTTGTTATCTATCTGATTGAGGAAAAATATCCTTGCTGTGTTCTATCATTATGTTGTTTTTAAATTAATTGACTCTTGTTTATTATTTACAAAATATATGCAATATTCCAGTTTTTAACAAATTTAATATATACATATAATGAATTCAATGAATATATTCTTATAAATTTTTAGTATACAATGTTAATGTTTTTGAATCAGAAGTGCATAAAATAGAACGCTGATAAATCAGGAACACAAGGACACATATTTACCCTGGGAAAACCCTCCTACTCGAGGGAAAAACCCAACCACAGCACACAAATGTTCTCCTCTATTATGATAGAAAAATCTGAACACAATCCTTATAACTTTCAGACGGATCCTTCTCAGCAAGACTCAGTCAATCAAACTTGAGCTCAAGACAAACTCAGAATTCCAAATCATAGCTTTCACACGCTGAACTGTAGATGCATATACAATTCTTCCACAAATACTTGCTTTACACAGAATGCTCAGAGCTCTATGAAGAACCTTACACAAATTACAAATCAGTAAACCTTCATGACGGATATCTCAAACTCAGAATATGCAGATCACAATATATGTGAATATCAACTCAGACAAAGAAGACACAGCAGTAGCAACAATAGTTTGCATGAAGAGCACACACGGAATGTTCTCCCAGATCGCAGAAAAACGCAGAACGCCTGAAAAGGAAACTGAAGCCAAGTATATGAAGCGGATTGTCCGAACGGCACATCCCTCATTCCATACGCGAGCCTTAATTAGGAGGGAAGCGAACAGTCTCAAGAAACCAACAGCCACTTCGAATTCAAGGACGTTACAAATGCCGTCGCGGTAGTCTTTATAGTGGAATGCGATTACATAACCCAGTCATCAAAGACATGTCAACTTCCAAAGCTTACACGCGAATACGAACAAATAGACACATCATCACCTTCCACGTGATGACACATAGTATCCACGTAACAACAAACATCCCTTGCATAGAATATCATGAGTGGAAACAAAACACGACTTCATAATATTTCAAAAATAGACGGAACTACATAGAAGCCATACACAACATCCCGAGAAGAATAGTGATTACCAGCAATCAAGTTATACTCAGTATCATGAGATCAATGATCTGCAAATGAAGGTAATATAGAAAATTTCTTCTGAAGCTACAAACTTCAACACTGCGTTTTAGCAAATAAGGAATTTTCCAGATACTCGAGTCATGGATTCTCTCACATGACTTCCACCTGGCTACTCCTAAAGGGTGGATCCACCATGGCTACTCCCAGAGGGTGGAACAAGGGCTTTCACCTCAAACTTCTTTCGCAAAGAAGAATGCATTAACAAGGGCTTGCACCTCAATCTTCTTTCGCAAAGAGGAATGCATTAACACGGGCTTGCACCTCAAACTTCTTTTGCAAAGAAGAATGCATTAACAAGGGCTTGCACCTCAAACTTCTCCCTTACGGAGAAGATCTCATTAACAAGGGATTGCACCTCGAACTTCTCCCTCACGGAGAATAACTCATTAACAAGGGCTTGCACCTCAAACTTCTCTCGCAGAGAAGAATGCATTATATCACATACAAGGGAAGCATTCTCACAGCTTTGAATATCACAATATGTCATAGATTGACTCTAATGTTTGACCAAACAAGGAGCTTTCAAAATCACACTGTTTCAAGAGCTTGCTGATCCTTTGCAAGGAACTTGGCACTCTCCCTCTACTACTCAAGCTCCCTCTGAATCTTATTTCCTCCTCTTAGAAGAAACTAATCATAAGACAATCTGAATAGGTTCTTCAAGAGTCACCAACTCAGCTCAAGCTGCAATCTCTCATTATCCTTGTGCTCCTCGATCCATCTTGGAAGCATTTTAGAGAGATTAATAATAGTTTATAGAATCAAAACAGACTAATGCTAGAAGCATACATGATTCACTATTCCCAATGTTATTGCATGAATTAACTACGTAAAATACATGATCAATATTCAAGGGTACAATCATAAAATACTTATCTCTTCGTTGTTTAATCTTCCTCACAGCTCAAGCACACTGCAAGAAGACGAAACACCCCTATTGCCGCCTCTAATCCCTTGATAGCAATCAGCATCACATGCCTACCCATGACAGATATCAGATCTGAATCTCCAACTCTCATAAAACAATTGATCAATTCGATTAGTGCTCTCAAAGTTCAAATCTAATGAGATAATCCAATAACTATACACAGCTCCCAATGATTGGTTCAGAATGAAACCCACAGCAAGAAGAAGAAATACCAGCAACAATAAATCAAAGCCTCTTTAAATCCAACCAGCTCAATGAACATCTACAGATTACAGATCGACCACCAGCATTTCAACAAAATATCTATAGATGAAGAATGAAACTCTCCTTTCACACATATACGAGGCTTTAATCCTATTGTTAGAAGGATTAAAATGATCTCAAGATCCAGCCCCTCTCGTGGGAGAGTCAAGGCTAACCTGGCTCTGATACCATGTTTATGTTTTTGAATCAGAAGTGCTTAAAATAGAATGCTGATAAATCAGGAACACAAGGACACATATTTACCCAGGGAAAACCCTCCTATTCAAGGGAAAAACCCAACCACACCACACAAATGTTCTCCTCTATTATGATAGAAAAATCTGAATACAATCCTTAGAACTTTCAGACGGAGCCTTCTCAGCAAGACTCAGTCAATCAAACTTGAGCTCAAGACACAAACTCAGAATTCCAAATCATAGCTTTCACACACTGAACTGTAGATGCATATACAATTCTTCCACAAATACTTGCTTTACTCAGAATGCTTAGAGCTCTATGAAGAGCCTTACACAAAACTTACAAATCAGTAAACCTTCATGACAGATATCTCACTCAGAATATGCAGATCACAATATATGCGAATATCAACTCAGAGAAAGAAGACACAGCAGTAGCAACAATAGCTTGCATGAAGAGCACACACGGAATGTTCTACCAGATCGCAGAAAAATGCAGAACGCCTGAAAAGGAAACTGAAGCCAAGTATATGAAGCGAATTGTCCCAACGACAAAACACTCATTCCATATGCGAGCCTTAATTAGGAGGGAAGCGAACAGTCTCAAGAAACCAACAGCCACTTCGAATTCAAGAAGGATGTTACAAATGCCACCGTGGGAGTCTTTAGAGTGGAATGCGATTACATAACCCAGTCATCAAAGACACGTCAACTTCCAAAGCTTACATGCGAATACGAATAAATAGACACATCATCACCTTCCACATGATGACACATAGCATCCATGAAACAGCAAACATCCTTTGCATAGAATATCATATGAGTGGAAACAAAACACAACTTCATAATATTTCCAAAATAGACGGAACTGCATAGAAGCCATACACAGTATCCCGAGAATAGAGATTACCAGCAATCAAGTTATACTCAGCATCATGAAATCGATGATCTGCAAATGAAGGTAATATAGAAAATTTCTTCTGAAGCTACAAACTTCAACATACAATGCTTCTAAAAACATGAAACCTTTTGAGGTTTTGTTATCATTGATTTAATCAAATGCTTTGTCAACGTATATTAAGTTGTCAAGCTGTTCTGTAGGCTATGTGGAGTCTTGGTAGCAAATGCATTGCTTCCACAAAATTATTTGTTGCTTGCATTAGGATGGCATTTTAAATGCTTTTCATTGTTCTGAGTGGCTTCTAGCAAATCACATCTTTCTGATGGTGTATCCAAAGTTGTTACCAGTGATTTGTATTTGCATTTTGTTTTTTGTATACTGTTTATAGTTTTTTTTAGTTGAAAGGATGATTACATCAATGAAGGTATCCAGCAGTGCTGCATTCATGTAGAGGTTTAATAAAAAAATGTATAAACGCCAATTTTTTTTGGTGAAAGCTTCTGATCAAACGTTCATGTTCCTATTTTAATTCCTAACTTGAGAACTAGTATTAGTTTAGATATTAGATACATATCATTCTGTGCTCCTGTGGATAGTGGTCTGGTATGAGCACTAGCTCAGGCAAGACTGGGGTTCAAGCTTCAGAGTGGGTGTGGTGCAAATGTGCACAAAAATGTGTAGGTGGCTATGGAGTGCCCTGGATCCCATTCTTTGAGGCCACACTGTATAGGGGGTATCTGGAAATAAGAAAAATCTGATGTATTTTTGCCATATTTGTATTGCTTACAAGTACTTATTTGTTTTTTGATGTCATTTAAAAGGATCTGTCCAAATTTAATGTTTTATTGAAGTGCATCAAGTAACATGTTGCTTTTAAAAGCAGTGATCTTGAAATTCATTCAGTAGAAACTGATACAACGACTAAGCTGATTGTTCCCTAATTGTGTTAATGTAGCCTTCTAATATTGCCGAATTACACCAGTAATATGCAAGTCGGAAAGAAAACACTCTTGAAATCACTTAGCTTGTTAGTAATAATAACTGTTCATTCACAGAGTTTTACCTTCATTGAGCTCCCTGTTAGGAATCTATCCTCTTTTAATGCTGTAATTTTTAGACATTTGATATTTATTGTTTTGTGAATGTTGACAGCACTAAGGATATTGTGTCATTTATCTTTAATGTTTGCAGATCTGTGCTGCATCCTAGAAGAGTATTTAAGGGTCAGTGAACGTAAATTTAAGCCAGTAAATTAGGTTCTTTCTCCAATTTTCTGTTAAGATATTCTGATAATTGAAGTTTCCTTTCTTACTGTAACATGTAGAAAAATTTCTGTTCTATGACTTGCAGGATTGATTTCATGTACCAGTTCTCTTGAGAAGTTTGTCTTTTGCATTATATTTTAATTGAAATGTCAGTTCAATTCAAGAGCCATTTGAAATGAATCTTGGATGACTATTATGTTTTTTCCTCAGTTACCAGATTTGGATCCTGGACCCTTGAACCGGGTCCGGGTCCAAGCCAGGTCCGGATTCATGGACCGGTCCGTGCTGGATCCGCACAGGGTCCATGTTCAGACATGTGGGTCCGTCTGGATCCGTAGTGCTGCGGATCCGGACGGACCCACAGGTCTGAACACAGTCCCTATGCGGATTCAGCACGGACCCAGGGGGATCCAGCGCAGATCCGCGCGGACCGCTACGAACCCACAGCCCAAACTGCGTTAAAGTGGGCCCAAACTCACTTAAAAATGATTTATTATTATTATTTTTTCTCCAAACCCTAAAACGACCCTAATATGGAGCCTCCAAACACATTTCATTTCACATTTGCTCTCTCATTTTGCTCTCTTATTTTTTTGTATATATAATATATATATATATATATATATATATATATATATATATATACACACACATGAACCCATACAAATCATAATGGAAAAAAAAAATCATGAACCCACCAACCGGATTCTCGTACCCGAACCCAAACCCGTAACTTAGGTATTTTCTCGTATCCTAGATCTAACTGTATTACATACAGCATCAAGGTCTCATATTTAATTTCTGTAGATATATTTTTCATTTTTGACATCCGAATTAACGAAATGTGCTAGAACATTCCAGGCTAGTGCATATGGATGAGGCTCTTGGAAAATCGATTCAATTTCACAATCACTTCTTGTTCACTAGTGTAAAATTCTGTTACTGACTTCAATTTTTTTTTCTAATTTGCAGTGCTGTATTCAGGGAGCTAAAGAAGCACCATCGTGATTTTCCTAGTTGGTGTGGGGAATGCCTTCGCCAGAAGAAAGAACGTCGGATTCAACTTCTTGAGGAAAAACAGCAGGTAAACAGTAGTAACCATTTCTGATGCTCGGCATGTTTGAACCTGTGGACCAAGCTTTCAAAGTGCACTGCATTATATTAGCTCGTGACTGTCTATGGCTTCACGTTTACAGGAAATTCTTTGTACAAAATCAGGATAGTCAACCTTACTTTTGCAAGTCAACGGACGGTCAATATAGTTACATAGTATATATTTTAAACGAAGCCTCACTGCAGCTACGTTTCTTCTCACCAAGGAGGTTACACGATAGGTTTCAATTTTGTCCTGAGTTCACTTAGGTTGTTAACTACCGTAGAGAAAATGGAATGATGCCCTAATGAATTCATATATATCTGTTGGCCTTGGATAAGATTATGACAAATATGAAATGTGATGATTAATTGGAGATGAAGCTAGTGTAAGAATTGAAAGCTACTATTTGTATCTTAATTGTATCTTAATTATCAATTAGTGCAATTGTAGGTATCAACATTCCACAGTAAATGAAGAGTTAGCATAAGTGCTCTGGATTCATGTATATTTTTTTATCAACGTTTCAGATCACAGTCAGTGATCTATTATCAGGATGAAGAGAGAATTAATACATTGTTAAGACAGTGATCTATTATCAGGATGAAGAGAGAATTAATACATTGTTAAGATTTGTGTGATGCTACTATTTTAGACTTCGTTTCTGAAAATACTTTGAATATGATATTAATAAACATTGGAAAGTGTGCAGACTGATGCCCAATCTCTGGCCCCAATAAAAATGCACAATCATAAAATCTGGAGAAAAGTCTCAGTTAATATAGATATTTATTATATTGAAGGTCTAGTGAGAGTGTTAATATAATTGAACAATTTTGACGAATACAATTTTTTCAAAATAAAATCTTTTTTTCAACTAAATAAAAGAAGATTTAATTCAATATTGTGATCAAATCATTACTTTTTCTAAACTATTTGTATTAACTTTAATTTTTTTTGAATTTTTTCTATTAGATTAAAGTACCACTGTAAAACAGCAAAGAGGAACTCAACAACAACAATAAGCTAAACACAAACAACAACAGCAGAAATCCTGTCATAAAATAACACCAACAGAAAAAAAAACAATAAAATTTTTATTCTTTGACCAACTATGTTTATTATTGATAAATTTTATCTTCCAAAAATACATATTATTAGAAGACCATAACTCCGAGTCCTCCAACTACAATTATTTTCATCTTTTACAGAAATTTATATTATATAAAAAAATCTTATTCTTTAAAAAACTTTTAAAAAAATATAAGAGATGGTGCAAAATTGAAACTTAAAAAGGTTTTTAAAAAAATATAAGAGATGGTGCAAAATTGAAACTTAAAAAAATAAAATAAAGATTACTATAATTTAATAAAAGAACAACTATTTGTAATGATTTTCCTTGAATTTATTGAAAGTGTCAACCAATAACCTTTAAAAAACAAAATGAAATTAATTTAATAAATTTATATAAAGGTATTGGATTAAGATAAAAAGCTAAAGAGAACAGCTTTAAAACAGCATAGAGACTCAAAAGTACCAACACAAACAGCATAGAGACTCAAAAGTACCAACACAAACAGCTGGAATCAGCTGCCATAACTCAACACTAACAACAAAAGAGAGAAAATCTTTGAACTTTTATTCCTTTGCTAGGGATCCTCATTATTGATAAAATCTGTCTTTCAAAAAGACTTATTATTGGAAAGAACCTTTAATTCTTGATTCCTTCAATTTTTTTCATCTTTTACAAAAAATAAAAATAAAAAAAGACTAGAGATAAGGGATAAGGCAAATAACAGACAAATAATGAGGATTTGGAAGACAAAGGAGGTTAGTGGTTTCAAGGGAGTGTCTTTTGAATAGGGCATACAAGGAGATTCAACAACATAAAGAACTACAAAAGGAAGACTTTGTCAAAGCACAAAGACTCCAACGATGGAGACCTACTCTCAGATAAGAGTTCCAATGGAGGTAAGCAATTCTCAGATTCCACGAATTTCAAATAATTTTGAGCAAAGGATTGATTTTCAAAAAAAAATTTAGCCAGGATTGTTGTGACAAGTTCAATGACTCCTGGATGAAGTCTAAAATAAAGCTTCTTCATAACTGTGCATTAATTTGTAAGTTTTCGAACACTTATATTCCTCTTATAGATTTGAGAAATTGGGTTAGAAAGGAGTGGGGAGAGAGTCTTGAGGTTTCTTTTTTGAAGCTCAAGAGTTCTTTATGGTTCTGTTTGATTCAAGAGAATCTAGGGATAAGATCTTCAAATAAAAAGGGTGGTTTTATAAGAGTGCTGGAATTCACATGCAACTTTGGACTCCCAATTTCAATGCCGAAGAAGTCAATATTAAATTTATCCCCCTTTGGATCCAGCTTTATAATCTCCCTCTGGAATATAGGGATGTGTCTATATTGGAATCCATTGGTAATATGCTGGGTATCTTCTTAAAAGCTGACATCCCTTCGATGGAAGAAATTTTGTTGTTTGTTATACTTTGCAAATTAATGAACTTGGACAAGGCTTTGCCTTTATCTTTTGAGGTTAATTCAAAGAATGGAGTTTGGTCTCAAAGTAGCCTTTATGAAGATTAGGGTTCCCAAAAACAAAGGGAAGATTTAGAATGGGCTGAGGGTTCTAGAGGTATTACAAAATCCTCCATTGTGGGTATAGAGTGTTGGGGAAAGGATTTAGACATCACAAGTTACCATCACAATAATCCTGAGACAATAAATCCTCTTTTTCTCTTTCCAAAAAATGATTTCCAAGAGACATTTCCTCCTCTTAGGGTAAGTGCACAAAGATGGGGGACCAAAAGGGGGGTATAAGATGCCATTTTTTTTTTTGAAACCAGCAAACTCTGAACTTCAACGAGAAATTGAGGATAGTTATACTCAAAATTTCAAAATGTGACAAAAACAAGAGTTGTTCTACTCCGAATCTTGTTTCTACACTACTAATTTATTTTAGAAATGGTGGAGATTAAGACCCTCAAAAAGGGGGAGCACAAAAAGTGGTCCTGTTTTTTGCAAAAAAACATAACATAGCGTCTGGTGTGCTCCCCCTAAAATGTTTACTTTTAAAAAAAAAATTAATCGCTCTAGTGAGAAATTAGCTAACACCACCTAGTTTATCCTAGATTTTTCTACTAATTTTTTGATGAAAGTATGATTTTTTGTGACTTTCCAAAGTGGACACATCCTGAAAATGTGAAATTTTTGTGTGCCCCTAGAAATCATTGAAAACTTATCAAAAATTAAAATATATATTTTTTAAAGTGTGTAGAATGGAGTGTAGTTTCTAAATATGTATTTTGTTTCTTAATTCGACGAATGAGCCAAAATCTAGGCCCAAATGAATACACATTAGCTTTTGACAAAAATCAGACATACTTACAAAAGAAATTAGTGATGAAAAACTTAACATAATGAGAATTCAAAATAAATTATATGGTTAGATAGCTAACAGAGAGATCTACAATATCAAGTCATTTGATTTTATCATTATTGAACCACGTGCAAACCTGACAGGGAGCACGCAAGAAAAATGTTAATTTCTTGTGGGTTTGTTGGAAAACACATCTCAGACCTGTTTGAATCGTCCAAGCTTTTTGGTTGGGGTCTCCAAGGAAAATCCAAGCCTTAGGCTTGGTAAATTTCAATGTAGTTAAAAGCGCGCACACGCTATGTGAATTTTTGGTTTACATAGTGTGTACACGCTATGTAAACCATAACAAAATCCTTAAGGGAGGGAGACATAAAGAGTGAGAAGGTGGGGAGGGCAAGGGAGAGAGAGAGAGAGAGAGAGAGAGAGAGAGAGAGAAAAGAATAGGAGGAGAGAGGAAGAGAAGATGAGAGAGAGAGGGAAAGAAAGATAGGTGGGAAGGGGGAGAGAGANAGATTAGATGGGGTGTGTGTGTGTGTGTGTGAGAGAGAGAGAGAGAGAGAGAGAGAGAGAGAGAGATCCCTTCCCACCTCTCTCTCTCTATGTGTTGGTTTTTTACCCTTTCTCTCTCCTCCTCTCTCTCTGTCTTTATTTCTTACCCTCTCTCTATGTGTTCGTTTCTTACCCTTTCTCTCTCAATGTGTTTGTTTCTTACCCTTTCTCTCTCCTCTCTTGTCACCCCCTCAATCCCTTTATCATTTCGTGTTTCTAACATAGGGCGTATGCCCTATAGTGCGTAGGCACTATTTAAGAATACAAAAACGGTAACCAAGCTAAGAAACTCGTGAAAGAGGCCCACATTTTACTGTATACTATCTGATTTCTATAGTCTGTTCGACAAATATTCGCTTTTCATGGTGTTGAAGATCACAAAGAAGCATATTTTATCAATTTGCACCACCTTTTTGTTTAAAAATCAACATTGAAGTGCAAAAGTCAATCATTCTTCACCAAAATTGATCCATTGAGGTAAGTTTTTTATTTTTTATATGTGAATTGTGAATAAAGAATTTTTTTTGTTTATAATTGATATGATATGGATTTGTTGAAGACATAATTTGACATGTTGTATGAGATTTATATTATAATTTGACATATTGTAAGGGATTTATATTATAATTTGACATATTGTAAGAGACTAATATTATAATTTGTTATACATTTATATTATATTTAGAGTTAATATAATTTAGTGATATTATAAAGTTTCACATATTACATAATAGATTGATATAATAATTTGGAAGTTGTAATGAATTCATATGTAGAAATCATCATCATGCCAAGGAAACGAGCACAGACTCTAACACTAGAAGAGCATGAAAGAGACAAAGAGAAGAAAAGGGAAAGAATGAGACAACTTCGCAAACACAAAAAATTGCATACCATAGAAGAATATTTTCCTTTGGATGAGGAACATGAAACATCAATAGAAAGTAAGAGACAATTGGAATTGGAAACAAAAAGACAATGGATGAGAAATTTGCGTGCAACAAGACAATTGAATTATGAAGATGTGGGCACATCATCTATGAGTTCCCAAGTTGAAGAGACACCATCATCCAATGTTGGAGACACACCCTTGTATCATCTCGAAGGCACACCATTGTATCATGTTGAAGGCACACCATTGTCTACATTCCAAGGTGTAGGTACACAATTGTATCATGTTGAAGGCACACCATTATCTATATTCGAAGGTGTAGGAACAACATCGTGTCATGTTGAAGGCACACCATTAACATCTCAAGTTGGTGAGGATCCATCTTTCACATATCAATTTGAAGACACATCATCTTTGGTTGAAGATACTCAATTCACACATAATGTTGTTGATGTTCCTAATGTTGAGGCCACTCAACAGTTGAAAACACCTCCTAGAATTTTTATTTAAAGCCAACATATATGATTGATAATGATACTAACATTTTGCAACAAATGTCTGACAAGATTTTCATGCGTACTTGTCAAAGATATGGTATTCGTATTTGGGGATTATGTTTTGAGAATTTAAATATGACAGGAAGATGTCAACTATTTGTTGAAATGATGAGAAATCTAAAATTTATGCCCATCATGAAGATTCTTGGGCTAAGAACGATGGATGAGTCAAGTGAAAAATCTATTGTAAAGAATCTAATGACTGCATATGAGAGTGTGGGTTCTACATCACACACGAAAGATAGTAATGTCACATGACGTGTACTTACATCAACAATAGTAAGCACTCAAATGAAGAAATCTCTACTCATTAGAAAGACAAGCAAAGCATTGCAAATAAGTAGAAAGTCTCTAATGAGAGCTGTGGGAAGGCGTCAAAGAGTGGAAGATCCAAATAACAATGAGTTATGGGAATTTTCCGGTAGACTACCACGAAAAGATAAAGCAATTGTTGAAGCTTTAAAATCCTTGATTGAAGAGTTTTGGAAGAATAACACTCAAGTATCTCCTAATCAAAGAGATGTTGTAAGAAGGAGGATTGGTAGTTGAATCCACATTCCACATCCAAAACATTTTTTGGATTCAACTCAGACATAATTCTTTGCAAAATTTATACTTATGTATCCTCAATTTAAATTAGTCAAAGATATTTTGAAATGGCTTAACCTTTTTATGTGAAGATAAATCACACATGCACAACTTGTTGTTATAGGGTACATATTGATTTTTCTAACCATTTTGATGTTTATAAGCATATATGTGTAGATTTGCATTCTAACAATGTTTTGTAAGATTGTAACATAAATGACCCACCTAGATCTTCAAGGGAATTAATTACCACCATTTTATGTGAAAGAGCGGATGGTCAACAATTTTACAAGCTCTCATGCTTGAATGGTACATGCATAGATTCTGGGGGTTTGCAACATTTGCCAATTTGTCAACATATGGAGAGTACACATGCAATTGGGAATGAGAAAGTGGATTCTGGAAAATATAAGACCATGACATATGCTCTAAAAGATGGAAAGGAGGCTAAAAGATGTGATTTAGTAATTGAAAAGATTCCAGTGTATCAGTTCATGGATATTTTTCGTGATAACATTGTGTATGAGTATGCAAGGCATACACATAGAGCTCGATGGTTGGATATGCAATTCAAGTTGTGCAAGGACACATTCCCACTTGATACCATTATTTCAGTTGTGGACTTCGCAGAGAACTACACTCTACAACCACAAAATGAGGCGCAAACAAAGTATTATAGCTCTCAATAGGTTTCTATATTTGCTCATATAGCATGTATGCATTCACCTGATAGTACAGAGGAGAATAGGGAGATATTGAGGGAGTATCATTTTTACATCAACAATGATCGTTCTTTTTTCTATAGAGTTTGTACACGGTTGCTTTCATCTATTTTATGGTAATTTGGGTAACAGGGGCATATCATATCGTCGACACATCATATGGTCAGACAATTGTGCATCACAATTCAAGAATTATCGGATGTTTTATTGGTTGAGAAGGTGCATACAAACACTGGTATTCAGTATATGTGGAATTTTACAGAGGCCGGTCATGGAAAGGGAGAGCACGATGGTGTAGGTGCCGGTCATGGAAAGGGAGAACACGATGGTGGAGGTGCATGTATAAAAAGGGCCTTAGCACTTGAAGAATTAAAGTACAAAGAACAAGCAACATTTTTAGATGCGAGATGTATCATCCGGTGGTGTAATGCTACAATGGGTCTAGGTAATGAAGGTGAGTCTACTGTTCGTAGATTTTTTTGGTTGATAGATGAAACTAACATTGCACCATACGAGGATTATTGTACATTAACAAGATCAAGTGAGCTACACTCTTTTAGAAGCTCTAATACAGGTTCATGGATCATCCACACATGACATATGTCATGCTTTTGTTCATCATGCACATATGAAGATTGGGATGGGTGCGAGTCAAAGAAATGGGTCGACGAATGGTCTACACAATTTTGAGCCCACTTGACTCCTATTGTCCCCTAGCAACATTGCAACTGACACAAATGGGATCATTCATTGACTTTGATCGTTTGCCTGATCTAGTGCAACCGAGTAAATTGTCAATGCACAAATAGTCTCAAATTTAGTACTTTATCCTAAGCATTCGTTAAATTAATCTCCTTGTTATGTTTCTATCATTGCAGACCATGTTTTTGTTGTTATTGCACTCGAAGACACTGGGCGAAGGGACATATTATTATTTGCGTTGTTGTGTTGAGGCTAAAAATAAATTGGATCACTCGGTTACAGATAGTGAAGGATTAGAATACCCTATAGGAGAAGTGGTTGTAATTGGTACATGGCTTAGACGGTAATGTATGAAGAACCCTAGGTTGTGGTTGTTCGAGGATTGGGAGACACACATGAAGATTATTCATTATTCCAACCTTGTCATTGCATCAAATGTCTATTTGACTAGATATGGAGGAAGACCACATAATAAAACTCTTTGGAAGGTTCACGAGTCAGACCACAAGGCAATACTTGAGACAATAAAGGGTAGGGAAGATCCGGCTGGTTCATTGGACTAAAAGTGAATCCAAAATGTTGTAATGTCAAATCTAGTTGAATGAATGTGCATATAAAATGTATATTTGTAAAGGAAGTAATTCCCTTGAATCCACATTTGGTGGACTGTAAATTGCTCATGCATTACCCCGTATGTATAACGGGAAGTTTGTAAGATTTAATAACAATTTTTGTCTTATGTTTTTTGGGGCAATGCCGAAGTGTCTTCTTTTCTCTTTCCTCCTAGTGCTCCTAATGAGCTGAGTTGTAAACATATTTTTCATCATTAATTAAAAAAACATGTTCACGAAATGATTTCTAGAAATATATGTTAAGCTTATTGTCCCGTTTCATGCTAGCAAATTCTTTGTGTATATGTATCAACAAAAAATTCATATAAACTATAGCTTTGTTTTTACTTTGATGGTATGAATAAAATCTCATCTAAGAATACAGGTGTGGAGAAAAAGGTTGATCATGTTCTTTCTTGATAAAGCAATTAAAGATAGATTCAAGGAGAATGTGGCCTCTTCATTGGTGACGATTTGGATCTTTTTCTAGCCCTAGTTTGTAATTTATTTTCCTTATGTCCCAATGTGGGATGGTTATGAAATCAATTTTTGTAAGTTCTTTGATAAGAGACATAAGAATGGCCTTTCCCTTTATAGATAGAAGTCAATTTTTTACTATAAGTTGGAATTGCAAAGGGTGTCCCTAACGTGATTATATTACCATGACCCCCTCTTGAGTACTCAAGCCCAAACACCCTAAAGAGTATTTGTAACTCATTTGGTTCTTTGGTAACTCATTTGACTCTTTGATACAAGAGTATTTGTAACTCATTTGTAGCACTCCCTTGGGAAGCCAGATAAAGTACATTGCCAAAGCTTTCGTATTTGCATGATCAACTAGACATTATTGAAATTGTGAGTAACTATTCTAAAGAAGAAGAGCGAATCCTACTCCTACACTGACTGCAACCCTCAAATCCACTCTTTACCCTTAATAGGCCTAGGAATCCTAGTAGCCCTACTCTCACAGTTTTCTATAAATTGCTCCCAACTTTCCCAAACAAATGAACAAACTAATTATAGATTTAGATAACCTTTTAGGGTTTACAAAAAATATACTAGAAATAGGTAGAGGTAATTTGGAACACAAGGGTCAAAAACTATTGTTCCCCTTTGCTTCCTAGGCCTAATAGGTCACTTTTAGAAAGGAACCCTATCCTAGACTCAACACCAAATCTTGCCACTTTGTTTAGAGTGTTAATATGGTCCCAATTAGAGGAATATGCAACCAATTTGGTTATACAAGCTTCGTATACCCAAAAACCCCAAATCACTCCTCAAAACCCCTAAAAACTAGGGATTTTATAATCTTGACTCTCAAAGCACTTTCTGAACCAACCAATGATGGCTTCACCTTCCGCTTGACATGTGGGAACACATTCCATCATAAAATATAGCCCTTCAATGGAAAGAGTTGCTGCTGCTACACCCTTGCACCCATTTTAGTCTCCTTCTGACACCACAACTTCATGGGCATCACCCAAAACTTCACTTTTCTTGGAAATTGAGGTTAGATTCATATGATACATGTTAAATAATTTGCTAACCCAATCTCGAATGATGCAAAAACTTGCAATGTTGCGTAGTCGAAAGTTGAAACATTACATATCTTTCAAACCGCTGGTCGTGGCATCGAACTGTCTCCATCAACAACTCCTATATGCTGGGTGAATGGTAGGAATGACCCCGTTTCACTCACCAAGTGGTTTGAATGTTGCCAACCACTTTGAAACCAAGTGTCCCTGAAGGTGCACTCAGCAACAAAATCAACGATCTTTAGGAGTCATCTTCTCAGAGCTCGTGAGGGGTATCTACAAACCATCAGGTGCTATGGGACCGTGTCATGGAGGCCTATGGTAACCTATCTTAGATTTTGGAGATTCACTTTCATTTTTATTTGCCGACCCAATCTCGGTTGATGCAAAAACTTGCAATGTTGGGCAATTGAAAGTTGAAACATTGCATATCTTTCAAACCTATCATCCTGGGATCAAATTGTCTCTTCCAAAAACTCTAGTGTATTGGGTGAATGCTAGGGATGACCCCTTTTTTTCTCACCAAGTGGTTCGAACATTGCCGACCACTCTCGAGCCAAGTGTCCCTAAAGGTGCATTCAACAACAAAATTGACGATCTTCAGGATTCAGCTTCTTGGAGCTCATGAGGGGTATCAATAAATCATCAAGTGCTACGAGATTGTGTCATGGAGGCCTGCAGTAACCTATCTTGAATTTTGGAGATTCACTTTCATTTTCATTTGTCGACCCAATCTCGGTTGATGCAAAAACTTGTAATGTTGCACAGTTGAAAGCTGAAACATTGTATATCTTTCAAACTGCTCATCCTACCATCAAACCATCTCTTCCAACAGCTTCGACATGCTGGGTGAATTCTAGGAATGACCCCTTTTTCCTCACCAAATGGCTTGAACATTGCCGACCACTCTGGAGCCAAGTGTCCCTGAAGGTGCACTCAACAATAAAATTGACAATCTTCAGGAGTCAGATTCTCGGAGCTCGTAAGGGGTATCGATGAACCATCAGGTACTATGGGACCATGTCATGGAGGCCTGCAATAACCTATCTCAGATTTTGGAGATTTACTTTTGTTTTCATTTTTCGATCCATTCTCGGTTGATGCAAAAAATTGCAATGTTGCGCACTTGAGAGCTGAAACATTGCATATCTTTCAAACCGCTTATCCTGGCATTAAAATGTCTCTACCAACAGATCCAGTATGCTAGGTGAATACTAAGAATGACCCTATTTTTCTCACCATGTGGCTCGAACGTTGTCAACCACTCTAGAGCCAAGTGTCTCTAAAGGTGCATTCAGCAACAAAATCAACGATCTTCAGGAGTTATCTTCTCAAAGCCTGTGTGGGGTATCAAAAAATTGTAAAGTGCTATAGGACTGTGTCATAGAGGCTTGCGATAACCTATCTCATATTTTGGAGATTCAGATTCATTTTCATTTTCCGACCCAATCTCAGTTGATGCAAAAACTTGCAATGTTGCGTAGTTGAAAGTTGAAACATTGCATATCTTTCAAACTACTCATCGTGGCATTGAACCGTCTCCGCCAACAACTCTAGTATGCTGGTTGAGTGCTAGGAATGACCCCGTTTCGCTCACCAAGTGGCTCAAACGTTGCCGACCACTCTAGAGCCAAGTGTCCATGAAGGTGCACTCAACAACAAAATTAGTGATCTTCAGGAGTCATCTTCTCGGAGCTTGTGAGGGGTATTGATGAAACTTTAGGTGCTAGGAGACTCTATCAAAGCAGCCTACGATAGCCTATCTTGGATTTTGGAGATTCACTTTCATTTTCATTTGTCGACCCACTCTCAAATGATGCAAAAACTTGCAATGTTGCGCAGTTGAAAGTTACAACATTGCATATCTTTCAAAATCCTCCCCGTGGCATCAAACCATCTCCATGAATAGCTCCGGTATTCTAGTGAATGCTAGAAATGACCCTGTTTCACTCACCAAGTGGCTCAAACGTTGTCGACCACTCTGGAGCCAAGTGTCCTTGAAGGTGCACTCAACAACAAAATTGATGATCTTTAGGAGTCAGCTTCTCGAATCTCATGAGGAGTATCAAAGAACCGTCAGGTGCTAGAGGACCGTGTCATGGAGGCCTACGATAAACTATCTCAGATTTTGAAGATTCACTTTTGTTTTCATTTGCTGACCCAATCTCGAATGATACAAAAACTTGCAATGTTGCGTAGTTGAAAGCTACAACATTGCATATATTTCAAATTAATCCTCGTGGCATCGTACCCTCTCCACCAAAAGCTTTGGTATGCCGGGTGAATGCTAGGAATGACCCCGTTTCTCTCACCAAGTGTCTCAAACGTTGCCGACCACTCTAGAGCCAAGTGTCCCTGGAGGTGCACTCGACAACAAAATTGGTGAGCTTTAGGAGTGAGCTTCTCGAAGCTCGTGAGGGGTATCGATAAAGCCTCAGGTTCTATGGGACCATCTCATGGAGGCTTACGATAACCTATCTCAGATTTTGGAGATTCACTTTCATTTTCATTTGCTGACCCAATCTCGAATGATGCAAAAACTTGCAATGTTGCGCAGTTGAAAGCTGCAACATTGCATATCTTTCAAACTTCTCATCGTGGCATCAAAATGTCTCTACCAATAGATCTGGTATGCCAATTGAATGCTAGGAATGTCCCCTTTTCACTCACTAAGTGGCTCAAATGTTGCCGACCACTCTGGAGTCAAGTGTCCCTGAAGGTGCACTCAACAACAGAATTGGTGATCTTCAGGAGTCAGCTTCTCGGAGCTCATGAGGGATATTGACAAACTGTTAGGTGCTATGAGACTGTGTCATGGAGGCCTACGATAACCTATCTCAGATTTTGGAGATTCACTTTCATTTTCATTTTCTGACCCAATCTCGGATGATGCAAAAACTTGCAATGTTGTGCAGTTGAAATCTGCAACATTCCATATCTTTCAAAATGCTCCTCGTGGCATCGATCCGTCTCTGCCAAAAGCTCCAGTATGCCAGTGAATGCTATGAATGATCCCATTTTTCTCACCAAGAGGCTCGGACGTTTTCGACCACTCTAGAGCCAAGTGTCCCTGAAGGTGCACTCAACAATAAAATTGACAAATTTCAGGAGTCAGGTTCTCGGAGCTCATGAGGGGTATCAAAAAACTGTAAGGTGCTACAAGACAGTGTTGTGGAGGCCTGCGATAACCTATCTCAGATTTTGGAGATTCACTTTCATTTTCATTTTCTGACCCAATCTCGGTTGATGCAAAAACTTGCAATGTTGCGTTGTTGAAAGCTGCAACATTGTTTATCTTTCAAACCGCTCATCCTGGCATCGAACCGTCTCTGCCAACACCTTTAATTTGATGAGTAAATGCTACGAATAACCTTGTTAGGCTTCACAACTCATTCAAACATTTGAGACCACAATGTACTGGTGCATCCCTTAACATTCTTGTAGTACCCTAAATAGGTCGAGGTGGTCAAAATGCTCGAATATGACTAAAATTGGGTAGGATTGATATTTTTGATCTTATATGAGCTATTGTAACTTGTTTAAGGTGTTCGAATGGAAATTACGAGTCTAGGTATATGAAATGAAACATGCATATTCTCATTAAGTATGAATTATTCAATAACAATATACATAGATACATGTGCAAGCATAAATATAAGGCATAAGCAATTTACAAAGCATAAGACATCCACATAAACATAAAGTAGTCTACATCAATACACATGACACATGAATTTCATACTTAATATATAAACTATATATATTCGTAGAGCATGAAGAAAAATATATATGTCCAATAATGTCATAGATCAAATATATCCAATACAGTTAAATTGGTTTCATGAAAGCTAAATGGATATAGAATATGTCACTTATACAATATACAAAAAATATGTCCAGTAATGCCATATTGGCATATAATGATTATCCCTAATCTAGTCATTTCCTGAAGGGGAAGATAATAAATCCCAGGCTGTCTTCGATCATCGTGTCGATGGAGATGCTGTACTCTTCTGAGTGCGCTCACTAGTCCTCTTGTCTAGACTCTTCTGCAGCTCAAGCTGATAAAATAACAAGTATAAACATCAATAACTAATATACATCATAATTCAATTATACGATGACATAAAATAGAATATTTTCTTACCGCTACTAAATAGTCACTATGTACATCCACTGAAGGGGCACGCTGATGATATGGAGCAATGAGTACCTACAACAACGACCAAAATAATATTTAAAATACATACATGAATATTATTAAAAGTTTCAATACAAACTATTAAAATAATAATTCTAATTAAGTAATCTCTTTCATATCTCGGCCAGTGCTTCAAAACTAGCTATAGCTGCAGCTACACCACGATCCAAAGTATCACGAACAACAGGAAGAGTTTCTGCTGTCAATAATTGAAAATGAAACAACACAAGTATTTTGTAGTTATCAAGAATACCTATAATATTTTACAACCCCACTAATGAATAAATAGTACCTCTGTGAAGGTGCCACTGCATCCTTTAGTGTGCGGTGTTGATGTCATAGCTCCCGCATTAAACTAGTGTACATGGTAATTTATAAGACAACCATTCATATAAGAACGTACCACTGACTTGTTAATTATAATGCATTATTACACATATACCTGTGGACTAAATGATGTCATCACAAATCCAGGTGAAGGAATGTGATTATTGCCATGACCACTTTGACTTTGGATTTTGATCATAATTTGTCTAGTAATTTAGTTATTCATTCATTTATTAATTAAATATAATCAAGTAAATAAAATTAACATGCAAATAAACATACCTCAAGGAAGTGTGAACGATGCCCTTCGCTATCTAATGTCAATGTCGATGGTCCAGCAGTGAACTAATGTACATGCACAATAAGTTATGAGACAAACATCCATATAATTATAGAATAATCAAATTTATTAGTTAAAATGTTTTATTTGATACACACTTGTGGAATTGACGACGTAGTGTAAAAGGGGTCCGGGGATCATTGCCGCTGCAACCGACACTCTCTCCCTAAATTTTCATCATAATCAATAGATACTAATTTAATTATTCATTCATTTAAAAATGAAATATATGGTCAAATAAATTCAATGAACTTGAAAATATTTACTTGTGTATCGATGCCAAATGTTGCATTGAGAAAATCATCAGCCATCAGTCCATCATCCTCTTCCTCTCTGCCGACAGTACCAAATGTGCACAGGATCCACAAGAATGAAAAATATGACCCCTCGAAGATTGACCATGGTCACCCTCGACTAGAGGAGTAGCACACTGAATGAGAGTCTGTGTCAGAGCACTAATCGTGCCTAGTGTGTCCACCTCCACATGTTCCTTCACAATGGAAGGAATACTAACATGATCCACATGTGGCTTGCTACTAGGAAACCTAGGTGCATTAGGGTCACGATGTGCCATAGGTCTTTCAAATGACGAACGCCCACCTCTACCCTGAGACTCTAGAAAGTCAAAATAATTTGGCATCTCCTTTAGGACAAACTCACAATAGAGTTTCCCCAGGAAATAGATAGGAACCTCATGATTGTTACAGGGAGGGGAATCAAAGACCATCCACCATCTGTCCCAAAAGTTTGTTTTTATATCTTCATTCAAGCACCAATGAATTGGGAACCTCTTTTTTGTAGTTTTAAGAGTTTCAAATTCTCCTGACTTTTTAAAGAGTTTGCAAATGTCATCTTTTGTGATTTGTTTCTTTTTTATGCCCTCATATGATAATTTATTTGCACAATATCATTTTTGTGCTTCTCTTTTGTCATGCCATAAATTAATTCTAATGATTTTGAAAGTGTTTCCCTTCCAAGATTTGTATCAATAGAATCTTTTAACCTCCTAATTAAAGATTCTATTTCTATTTTCCCTCTTTCTATTTAGTTAATCAAAATTCCATGTGTTCTAGGAGGGGGTTTCTTGATTGGTGGAGGCGGTTGGGGTTCATTTTCTTAGTTATTTTTAACATTCATTTGTTCATGAGGAGAATATGGAGGGTTTGGTTGAGGGTTTTCTTTGGGGAGATCATTCCTTTCTGGCAATTAAAACAAAATCTATTTTAAAAGTCTAATTAAAATTTAAATTTAAGAAAAGAAACTTTGACAATTAAATTTGATTGAAAGCTAAAAATTTACCTTAAATTTCAATACAAATAAGAGGCATAGGTTGTATAATCACTTACCTCTTCTTCCGATTCGATCTTGATGACGTTGTGGAGCCATTTTTTTCTTTGATTTGATGAAGCAAACACTCAAAATGTAATGCATACAACTGGTCTCTTTGCCGAGCCGTAGGTTTGAAGGAGTAAAATGAGCCACTATTGTGGTTGTCAAACTTTATTTAAAACCTAATAGCGCGTGTGCATTATAGAATGAACATGCTATGGTTTGAATTGCCCAAGCCTAAGGCTTGGGCAATCCAAGCCATAGCGCGTGCATGCTATAGCACATATGCGCTATAGACCGCACACGCTATGTTCTTTTGGGGACCAAAAAGGAATTTGGCACCTTTTTGGTCCTCCATATTCGTGCATATACCCCTTAACTCTTTTATTAGGCCCACCCCGCTTTCAAAGGAGTTTGTTCTTGTGGAATCTGATATTTATTATTTCTTATGGTTTTTGTAGTGGAGGCTTCACTTCTTCTTTGCTCATGCTTCTTGGTCCCACCGACTTATACTACCTGGGTTTGAATCTCCTTTGGTCAGTAGAAATCAAACCTCAGATTACTTGGTCTCAAGGTTTGAGCTTGACATCAATGTGGGTAATGAAATTGATGCTCCTCCTCCTATCTGTGTGATGGATGAATTTGTGTAACAAAGTCTTTTGGAAACTCAGATAAGAATCATAGAAGAAATTGCAGAGCAGGAATTCCCTATTAATGAAGAAATTGTTGATCAATAAGTATTCAAAGACATAATAGAAATTATTGATCAAACAAACTCTGTAATTAAATCCATAGATAATTCAAACCAAGATGAGGAGATGGCATTGAGCTATTAAAGAAAATAGTTTTATGGAGTTGGCACAAGAATCAAACCAAAACATACATCATGACAATATTGAAGTGTTGGAGATTAGGAGTTTGTGACCATCGACAAGGAAATTTATGGTTCTACAAGAGAATAATCATGCGAACTAGGAAAAAATTATTTAAGCCAGGGAAAAAAATGGCTGATAATGCTACGAAAACATAAGGTTGTTTTATGCTCCTTGTCTCTCAACCCATTACAACCAAGAGATGTAGGGGTATCCCTTCAGGAAAAAAGATAGAGAGGAATGTTAGTGTCAAAAGCCAGTTGGGAGCAATGGAGACCCTTTTAGGTCATTTGAATTCAGGTAATAAAAAGTCACTGAGAATTAAGGAAAGGCTCGACAGAGAAGGAACCAAATCTCCAATTCACTCCAAATTCAAGGATTTTGTGGTGGAGGATTCTTTGAAGTTAAAAATTTTAGAGGACCTTGGTATGGAAATATTAAATGATCTCAGATCTCATGTTATGGCTAAGCGAAAAGAAGAAACATTATCTTCCATTTTACAGAACATTAAAATGAATAAGCTTAACTCTGAGCAAAAAGAAATTTGTGGTGGTTTTCTGCCATTGAAGACTAGGAACATGAAATGTTCTTCTAGGAAGGAAAGTAAAAAGGAAACAAATCATTAGAAAACTCTCAAAGGTTGGTTAAGGATCCTGAGGATTTGACAAAGAAGGATGATAGGCTCCCATTGGAACTAGAAGCAGTTTATGATATGTTCAGACTCACGAATCAAGATACGATGCAAAACATGAAAGATCTTGAACTCAAGCACTCATACTTAGAATAAATAATGGATTTAGGTCTAGAAGAGTTAGAAATTAACAAACTTCCCATTCTGACAAATGATTCATGGAGCTCAGCAAACAAAGAAAATCAACCACTGGGTTTATGACAATCACAGGAGGGCTTATCCAAACCAAATTATGGAGGTATTAAAGGGAAAAAAGAGGTAGGAAATCTTCGTCTATTCTTAGGAAAGATGATGGAGAAGATCTAGACCAAAGGAAAATCACCTCCTTCTGGAAATGAGAATTAAAAGGAATTTTATTGATTTTGAGAAGGTTGGGTAAGGCAATGTTAACTGATAAGAGATTCTCAGGAGGATAATTATCAGTAAATCAACAACAAAGAAGTGGGAGATCTTCATCTATGCTTAGGAAAAATGATGGACAAGATCTATATCAAAGGAAAATCACCTCCTTCTGGAAATTAGAATCAAATTTTTTTATTGATTTTTAGGAGGTTGGGTAAGACAATGTTAGCTCATAAGAGATTCTCAAGAGGATAATTATCAGTAATTCAACAACATATGGTTGCAATCAATCAAACAATAAAAAATGAAAAGTTTAAGTTCAAGTTGAAACATTTGGGAGTACTGGCACCCTTGGTATTAATCATTATTAGGTAACAACTATTGGTAATGATGACGACTTGCGAACATGCCACATAGTAATGCAAGTGACATTTAATTTTTTTTTATTTCAGAGTAATATTGGTGGCATTTAAGATAAACCCATCTCTTATACAGACATCAAAAAGTTGTAAAAAATAACCCTTCAAAGTAGTTGAAATCTGGAAAATGTCTTTTCTCGAGACTTGAGGTGTCATGATATGTCATTTCCCATAATGGTGAGGTGTGGTCCAACCATACCTGTAGCTTTTGCTAGATACATTATTTATTTATCACTCCCAATTTGAATGCTATAAAGTGGTTAGTTTTATTTGTTTATTGCCTTTGGAAGTGCTGCAATAATGGAGTAATAAATATTGCATTTCAAATTTTATTCTTCACTTGCCACCCTCTTTGTCCTGCTTCCTAGTCTACGAGGTTTCCTTAGGCCCAGTTTGTTTCGCAGAAGTGGGGAGGAATTGGAATTGCAACTTCCTGTTTTTGCCAAATTCGTCGTTTGTATGCCTAAGTTGCAATTCGGGATTCATCGACGAAAACCGGGTTTAAACACTAAAATAGGCGGCATCATCTTCCCACCGAATAGGTGGAATTAGAAATTAAACCTTGAAGATGCATTTTTTTAAACCCCATTTGATGTGTCGTCGGGTCTGTGGGGATTGTAAAGCGGAATAAGCCGCGTGAATGGGGTTTTCCACTGTTTCATCGCGTTTTCCACTGTTTCACCGTGAGCGAGTGAAGTTTTGTTGTCTTTGGCATTTTTGACAGTTTCACCGCATTTGTGAGGGTTTGTTTTTTCAGCCTGAGGTTTCGACTGTGATCCATTTGTAAGTCCATATTTTTATTTACAAATTTGCACATCTATACCTGCGCGTCGCATAGGGTATTTACTTGTTTCATTATTGAAGATCACGACCCTTACATATGCATCTGTGCGATTGCTAGTATATTCTGGGTTTGAATTTTGCAAATAAGTTGGGTCATTTGGAGTTGGCATGAGGACACAATTCATTACATATTACATACAGTATGTGATCATCTTGTGTGTATTCATAGGTTTCCCTTGCAAATTTGGTATATATGATTGCGTTATTTTTATATATGATTGCAGATTTGGCACGACCTTGATTTGTGGGGCATGAGCTTCATTAATTTCATGTCTGCACATCACTCACATTTCTCACATCTTCATTTTTATTTATTTTTGTTTGCCAGCTGATGTCCCTTGTGTTTCTGTCCACAATGACTGTGTGAAGGAAGGGAATTCGCTGAAGATACTTGCCTTTTCATTCTTTTGGTGTTGATGCCAAACTTAACTTTATTTCCTGATGCTGATAAACAAAACCAGAATGACTATTTCCTTTCGTTGAAGATTTTTCCTCTATGATCTTGACTTATGATATTTCTTTTATCAACATCAGGGTCCTTGAAGAAACATTGAAGATTTAGTCTTACCCACTACTAATAAATGGCCGAAATCCTTTCAAAAAAGGAAAATGCTTGACTCTTTCCATATTTGAAGGTTCCTTTAAATGTTTTCCTTCTTGTTAATTTTTTTTGCTTTAGCATTGGGTGACTGCAACTTCTATGAACTGGAAATTATGGTCTCTTTTGGATTTCCTTAATTCTAGTCATTTTCTTTATTTTTCTACTTCATGAAAACACAAATTTCTTATCCTGTAACTAATAACTCTATTATAACTTGAAACAAATGCCTCAAAATAAAGACACAAAAAACTAAGGAAAACCCCTATAAAACATGAGAACCCATGAAGTTTCATTATTCAAAAATTTGTTTGAATCCTTTGCATATTCATTCATACTGATATATTAGAAGTTCAATACTTTTCAGTATCCTATTACTTCATTGAACCTTCAACTCAATTTTATGATGCTCAGTTATACTTTATAAGGCACGACCCCTCATTTTATCTTCCCTATCAAATTTATCTTGGAATCTAACAAAATAAGTACATAGGCTCTACTTTCTCATATATATGACATCTCAATTTCTTAATATGGTTCTTGTTATAGTTCTCTAATCGATTCTTTTGTGACTCACTTCATGTAATTTTTGCTATTTAATTTCCAATTCCTGTAAAAGGCTTTCTCTTTGTTCACCTTCATCTTAGAGCTTGGTTCCTTCCACTGTTTTAAGGCTTGATAATATAATTTTGGGCCCTCTTGGAGTCACTTCCACTGTGACATTTCCTCTCAACTCACCAACAAAGGATACTATTTCATCTTTAAGACTAAAACATGTTTTGGTGTTTGGTGTCACTACC
>MU226203.1:4345527-4375204 GCA_018584345.1 Thuja plicata
TTTCTAGTGCAACCCATGGGGCCCACACATGAATCAAGAGACCATGCCCACAACATCTGAAATGTCAATTCTTGTGAGTCAAATAGATGAGATCCCCAACAAGTTGTTGCTGCAAAGAAAGAAATCAAATCAACAACTATTGTTGTTGGTACTTTGCAGCAACAACTTGTTGGGGATCTCATCTATTTGACTCCCAAGAATTGAAATTTCAGATCTTGTGGGCATGGTCTCTCGATTCATGTGTGGCACCCATGGGTTGCACTAGAAAGTATCCAAGCATTTCTCTATTACAATCAAGGTACTCAAAATTTTGGGATTCACTACACAACGAGCATTGATTTCAACTCGGTGGACTACACAAATTCAGATTGTGTAAGTAATTCTCTGGATCGCAAGTCTACTTCAACTTATAGCTTCTCACTTGGTTCAAGACTTGTTTGTTAGAGAGAAAGAAGCAATTTTTTATTGGTCCATCTTCTATTGAAGTCGAGTACCAAAACTGAGGCTATTTGGTTTCAAAATTTTTTTTTTTAAAAATTCAGTATTGGTCAAAATTTAGACATCCCTTGGTTGAAACATCAACTTAGGTCGGTTTACGTTTTGACCATTCTGTGTCGAAAGTTTGCATCGTGGGTTTGGCATCCTGGTCGGATGGGTCAAACATTTCGACCAGACTTAGTCGAAACATTAACTTTTTCCGGTTTATGTTTCGACCATTACATGTCAAATATATGCGTCAATTTTGGTCAAAATGTCGACATCCATTGGTCGAAACATAAACTTATGCCAGTTTACATTTCGACCATTCTATGTCAAAATTTTGCATTGTGGGTTTGGCATCCTAGTTGGATGGGTCAAAAATTTTGACCAAACTTGGTCGAAACATTAACTTAGTCCGGTTTAATGTTTCAACCATTGTGTGTCAAAAATATGCATCGTGGGTTTGACATCCTGGTTGGATTGGTCAAACATTCCGATGAATGTTGGTCGAAGTTTCGACAAATAATATGGACATTTCAAGATGCCAATTTTGACCAAGTTTGCTTAGAAATTTTGATGTTAACAAGGATGTGTCGATCTTTCGACCAGAAAATACCGACAAAGCAATTTATGGGTCTTTTGACCAATCTGGGTAGATAATTCGACCAATTTTCATTGAAAATAGGGGCCAATTCTACTATTGTTTTGCAAGCCAAAGTGATGTAAATATTTGATTCTGTGATAATGCAGAGATATTTTATAGCATGTTGATTACCTATTCTTGTTCCTAATTTGGTTGTTTTCAATTTGTTGACTCATGTTGCATGGTTTGGGCCATCTCCATTAGGGAAAATCCTACCATGACTACATCAATTGAGGCTATTAATTAAAGTGTAAACACTTGAGGTCAGCCAAACCTAGAGTAAGAACACCATCAAACTTTGAAACCATGCCTTCAAAATTCAAAATAGTGTGCTAGATGAACTGAATAAAGCGAAGTACAATAAAATATCAGTTTTGAAACCAAAACATTAGAAACCATCATGTGGATAAATTTAGAGCCTACATGTCAGACAAGAAACATTGTCAATTATTGTCATACTAAAATGAACACTAATTTCACTAAAACATGATTTGAAGCACAAAAAATTGAATCCAACATCTTTAAACGTTACTCAATAACATACCAAAACCACATCAGTAGATTTGTAACATGAAAGATATGCAAAGAAAAACTCGCAGGACCATTGCATAGGATACAAACACTAATGAAAAGAATAACATGTTGACATCAATGACAACCTTACTAACTCAACCAAAAAATCATTCTTCTCAAACCTATAAAAATCTCCCCTTTATCATTAATGGAAACACATTAATGATAGAAACAAAAACAACAAATCTCTCATGCTGAAATTCTTCCCCTAATGTCAAACTCTCCCCTTTGACATCAATTGCAAATGCTAGATTCATAAACTAATTACTCATTATGCTCAGCACCCTTTGAGACATACATATCACCTCACATCTAAACTTAGTTCCCCCTAAGAGGAAGCCACAACCATTATTCTAGATTCAAGATTGTACATGAAGTTCAGTGAACTAATGCACCTCCATATACATCTAGTTCTGAAAAGGAAGGGCAATAACTTCTGATCTCTCTCGGAGGTACTCAAATGTATCCTTTCAAAGTGCTTCAGTAAAGATATCAATAATCTATTCTTTTTTAGGTACATACTCAAGCTTCACCTCATTCTCTAAATTTTTCTCTCTTAAGAAGTGGTACTAGATTGAAATGTGTTTTGTCCTTGAATGTAGTACCAAATTATTTAAAATATTTATTGCACTCATATTGTCGCACAAGATAGAAATGGGCTCATCAAATAGTATTTCAATATCTTTCAAAGTTTGTTTCATCTATAATACCTATGTACAAAAGGATGCAACAACAATATATTCAACTTTAGCAATAGACAAAGATAATGAATTATGTTTCTTACTTGACCAAGCAACCAACTAGGATCCAAGGAAAAATTCACCCCCACTTGTACTTTTCATGCCATCCACATATCCAACCCAATCCGCATTGGTATATGCAGTCAAAGTAAAGTCAAATTTTTTGGGATACCACAGTCCAAAGTCTTGTGTACCTTTTAAATATCTAAAAAATATTTTCACAACAAAAACATTTGTTTCTCTAAGATTTTACTAAAATCTAGCTACAAGACAAACATCATGCATGATATTTGGTCTAGTAGCGGAAAGATATAAAAATCCTCCAATCATTAATCTGTATTTAATTTCATCAGCCTTAGGAGATTCAACATGTTTACTCAATTTACAACTAGTAACCATAGGAGTACATATTGATTTAGCATTCTCTATTCCAAACTTTTTTAACATTTCTTTAACATACTTTGACTGTTGAATAAAGATACCTTCACTTTTTTTATTGAATTGAAAATCAAGAAATAAATTCATATCCCCAATGATATGAATTTCAAAATCTTCTTTCATATCATCAGAAAAATTCTTACACATAGCATCATTTCCTCCAAAGGTTATATCATCCACATAAATAACTACAATCAATATTTCATTTTCTTTATTAAAATAAAGATTACTACTAGTAGTAACTTTTTGAAATCCTTGGTTCAGTAAATTCTTGTCAAGCCTTGCATACCAAGATCTGGTAGCTTGTTTCAATCCATTTAGTGTCTTCTTCAATTTGCAGACCATGTCTAGAGAGTACTTGATAGCTTGAATCCTTTTGATTTTTCTATGTACACTTTTTTAGATTTCCATTTAGGAATGTGTAATTCACATCCATCTAATAAACCTTGAAGTCCTTATGTGTTGAAAATTCTAGAGACATTCTAATTGCCTCCATTCTTTCCATGAGATCATAAATATCTTTAAAATTAATTCCTTCAACCCATGTATAGCCTTTACATACAAGTGTTTCTTGATTCCTCACTATGTCTCCATCTTCATCCAATTTTCTTTGGAAATCCAATTTAGTACCTAGTACATTATTATCAGTTGGCCTTGGGACCACTTCCCGGGTTTGATTCTTCATAATCTAATCTGAATCTTCTTTCATAGCTTTCACCCAGTAATGTAAGAATTTGCCTAAGGCAATGCACCAATATGCCAAGATCTAGAATCTCAATAAATAACATAAAAAAGAGAGACAAAATGATATGATTGGAGGGAGGTGGGAGGGTTGGGCCCCTACTAATCTATGGTATTTAGTATATTAGTTAGTTGGGCATGGCCTAACCCTAACTCTGTTGTGTTGGTTTAATCAATTCGGGTGAGTAGATATTTGATTCAATATCCTTAATTGAATGGATTCAATAATGATCAATAATCAATGAGAATGGATGCATACAATTTAGATGTGACTAAATATATAGGCAATGCATGATAACTAGGAGATACATAAGAGATAAGCTATCACCCATACTAGATGGTATCACATGTCCACCAAATGTAGATCATCCTCCATTGTACAATGAAGTATGTACAACAATGTGAGGATGATAATGTGATAAGTGCACTAAAGGTGGATCTCACGCATAAAGTGGAAATGAGATAAGAACTATCACCTCCTAAAGTCAAATTTTTCCTACACCATGTGCTAAAATAAGATGCAAACTCCTAGGTGTTTACAATGTAAACTACTAATTAATGCATTATCCTAAGTAAACTTAAGTAAACTATAATTAGAATAATTAATTACACCAACAAACCCCCTTAAGTGCAACTTAGGGTAATTCACTTAAGCTCACACTACTAGATGACAATGCAATATGGGTCTTGGCTACATGTACAATATGAAAGTGCAAAAGAAATGCAATGCAATCTCTCATAAAGCAGACAAAGGGAGAAAAATTCATGGGACAAAACTCCCACCAAAAGAGAGATGAATACATAAAAGAAGATGAGTGAGACAAACCTCATGTAAGGAAAAATTACTCCCTATAAGAGAGAATGGAGAAGTCAAATGAACCCCTTTGATCAAATATACTCATCCCCAAGAGAGCTCACAACTGAAGATACTTACTCTCAATGAAGGTTTTGGTGAAGATGTCTACAATCTACTCTGATGTAGGATAATATCTCAATTCAATGACCAACTCCTGTATCATCTCCCTGATGAAGTGCATGTAGATCTTGATGTGTTTAGTCCATTGATGTTGGACCAGGTTCTTTGAGATCTGTATAACACTCTGATTGTCACAATGAATTACTGAAGGTCATGGAATGTTGAAACCAAACTCTATCAGGATATGCTAAAGCCAAATAGCCTATGTAGCTACATTAACGACCCCTCGATACTCAACCTCAATCAAAGAGAGAACAATAGCATGCTGCTTCTTATTCTGCCAACAAATGGGGCCTGAACCAAGATGAAATATGTAAACTAAAGTAGACTTACGATCATCAAGATTGCCTACCCAATCTAAGTCTGTATATCCAACCAAGTCAAGTCCAATACCTACTGCATAGTGAATCCCATAAGTATGTAGTGTATTATGCATTTGGCTACCTTCTAATGAAGCTCATGTGGCTCTTGCACGAAGTGATAAACTATGCCAACTGATGCAGAGGAAATCGATGATGATCTTCAAATCTGCATATCATTCTTTAATCTGCATATCTTCATTTCTATTTCTTTACGAACATAGGTTAGAGACTCTCCATCCTTCAATAACTCGATAACAGTGATATCCACTCAATATAATAATATCAACTATCCCTTGTATCCCATACTTAATCACTGAATCCAAATCACCAAATCAGTATATATCAACTCGATATCAACTTCACATAATATCTTTCACTACTCCAAAACCAAAAGTGTCAACTTAACTATTATCTTCCATGTTCTATTATCGAATCAAACTTGCCAATAATCACATTACCTTCACTAATCCTTCACTGGATTTTGCCTGCCGAGATTTCAGTTTACCACCACATGGGTTTGCGAGCTTGTACACAGAGGAGACTGTTCACCACCTTTCTTAATTCAAAGACCAAGCTCAACAATTAATGACTTCCTCGTCGGCTTCTTCAAACACCACTACTTCTGCAAACTGAGCTCCCTCTCTCTCTGGTGTTCACCGAACATGATTGTCGAGCCCCATCTATCAGGTCCTAACACACAACATAGACAGTTTCAATAGCTCCCAATGTCATCATTCAAAATCATCATGAATCGAGTAACGACTATTGAATACTGTTTTAGTCCCATTACACATAAGAATTTACCAACAATTTTAAAACCAGTTCCTTGCTAAATGGAACGACCATTAACGTTCCAAAATGGGACTGTCAAAAAGGAATTTGATTCATAAACAAGCCGACCATTTAAATTTTCTATGGTGACCCAAGGAACACTATTGAAATAAATAATGTTTATTACAATACTTCTCAGTTGGTGAGCATTTATTTTACTTCAGAATTCTCTTGAACTCTCTTAACAGTGTTGGGAGGAAGACTCCAAAATTATCTTCTTATCTTCACCGTAGCTCTTTCAAAACTTTCTACAAGTCTGCAAAAAGGATTATAAATATAGTAGGACGTGCTCTGCATTGTGTGTAACAAATTGTATAGTGATTTGCATAATGTAATGGTGCTGATAAGCTACTCTTTTCTATTGTATTGAATTGTGCTCTATTCTGTTTTGTTATGTTCTTGTTCACAGCTATAATCTGCACTGTTCTTCCCCTATTTTTTTATTGTTCAACATGGTATCAGAGGCCATGGTAGCAGATCTTGGAGAGCCTGAAGAGAGGTAGAACAATATGATGTTTGGCTGATGCATATTTTGTGTTGCATAAGTTTGGGGCCTGATAAATTTGAGGAAGAAATCGCTGCCCAAATTCCTAACTCCCATACCAAGAAGTTTGGTGTTGCAGATTTTAGAAAGAGCAGTTGCTGGTTTGTAGTGTCAACCTTCTCAAAGCTCAAGCCCTTCCTTGCATCTGCAAGGTTTCCCTTAATGTTGTTGTGGCACCCAACGTGAACTGTGCCAATGTTCACTAAATGAGCTATATAGAGTCTGGTAATATCATCTAGTTGTTGTTAACAAATAGGGAAGTTGAAGCTGCCCAAATATATAGTGCGTTGAGGCTGCTGAAGCTGAACAAAGGAAATAGGAGAAGATTGTTAGCTAGATTCATATTATTATTATTTTTTATGAAGTAAAGAGTTGCTACCACTTGGGAATGAGAAATGTCACATCATGGTAAAGGAATTTGTTCTCCTATCAACGAGGTACTTCTAGCCAAAGGAGGATTTGGTGACAATTATAGGTTGTAAGTTTTTATTTCTCTTGGGTATCTATGTTCTAGGTGATACATATAGGCTTGGTCTATGAACAATAGATGTGTGTTCTTGTTTTGGATTGATTGATTGTTGTTTGAGTTGAATTTTGTTCAGATACCCCCTCAAGAAATCAATGTGTTCATTTTAGTCATTGATAGTATTTGAGAGGCTCTTGAAAAAAGGCTAATTCCAAATAGTATACAATCACGAAGTCAAAGAATGTATTGTACCTTATTTGATGTAAGGGGTGCATTATCGGTTGTACCCAACACCCCATAAGTTTTTAGTTTAAATTATTGATGAACCATGTATCCGAAAAGGAGTCCTATAGAACTGGTGAGTATAGCAGCTGGGCACCCATGTATCTCAGTAGACAGATTTTTTTTCATATGGACTCAATAATAAATTTTCATGCAGGTGCAAATTGAAAAAATCCTAGAGTGTCGATGATCGTTTCCCTGTTATTATAGTTTGTGGTCATTAGAACCAGTGAGTGCTTGGTTTTTGGTAATCCTGAAACCATTTATTGTGAGGTTTGTGGTCACCCTTAAACCACTTTCTAATTTCTTATGTGAGGTTTGTGGTGAGCTAAAACCACTTGAGTGCAAAGTTTGTGGTGACTGAAAAAGTACTTCAAACTTGCACATTGGTTAGGTGTAATCCATGAAAACCCACACTGATTGGGAAACAATGTGAAGAATTGGATAAATGATTGTAAATGGGTACCTATCAAGGCTATAAGTCAGGACCCATCGTTTCTAGATTATGGGGGATATCTAAAAGAATTTGATAATTAATTTATGGAGGGATGTTGGAAATAAATTAATTATCCTCCAACTACCACTATCGGCACCAATCACTATCAACACAGTAAAGTTAGAAACTTCCCAGACCATCCAACCCGCAACAGTTCAATCTAGAATGTTCTTGCACTTTCTGGACAGTATGGAAAATATATCTCCTCTTCTATATATATTGAAAGACCCAACTTTGCTAATTACTCTCTTCATTAATTTCTCCTTTGTTTCCTCTCTACTCTTTAATTTCACCTTTGTTTCCTCTCTGCTCTATTTTTCAACAACCCGATAAGTAGACTAGACTCTAAATGTTGACTGTCAAGAAACTAAAACCCAATTCTTCCCAGGATGTGTTGTTCGATTATCATGATGCCTATTTAAAGACAAATTTTGACAGTTACAAACCATTTCTTGCTTCGTTCAGTTGCATGTTTTACATCGGTTTTAATGATTCTTCACCCATATACTTAAACTTGTGCATAAATTTAGACAATAATGATAGAATATTAACTCTTTCATGGTCCTTCACCCATTTCACATTTCATGCTTACATTTGTGCATAATTTTAAACCATAATTATAGCAAATTAACTCTTTTGTGGGTGTCTCTACACCATAATCCCGCTTTTGAAATATTTCCAAGTCCCATGGAAATGCCTTGGTGAGACTGCAAACAAATCTTTGGCCTCCTTATCTTCATCACTGCATCGACACCTCCTCTGCATTATCACTTTCCTTCAACTCTGACTCCTACCAATGGAGTTTATATTGTTGCCTCAATGGTGCTTCCCATTCCACAGTCCACTCCTCCATGCTGCATCACAACCTCTGTCCCTCACCTGGGAGTCCCTCATGCCTCTCTCCCTCCTGCAGCTGAATGAACTGGCACCAAATCTGCAACTATAAAACTTCATAACAAGAACCAAAACAATAATGACAATACCACCTGGTGTAGATCCCATCTACACGCTCAGAGCCTTCTGACCTCTGATATCTTCATTTCTATTTCTTTACGAACATAGGTTAGAGACTTTCCATCCTTCAATAACTTCGATAACAATGATATCGACTCAATATAATAACATCAACTATCCCTTATATCCCATACTTAATCACTCAATCCAACTCACCAAATCAATATATATCAACTCAATATCAACTTCACATAATATATTTCTCTACTCCAAAACCAAAAGTGTCAACTCAACTATTATCTTCCATGTTCTATTATCGAATTGAACTTGCCATAATTACATTACCTTCACTAATCCTTCACTGGCTCTTTCCTGCCGATATTTCAGTTTACCACCACGCGGGCCTACGAGCTTGTAAGTGGAGGAAAATGTTTGCCACCTTTCTTAATTCGAAGACCAAGCTCAACAATTAATGACTTCCCCGCCGGCTTCTTCAAACACCACTACTTCTGCAAACTGAGCTCCCTCTCTCTCTGGTATTCACCGAACATGACTTTTGAGCCCCATCTATCGGGTCCTAACACACGGCAGACTGTTTCAATAGCTCCCGATGTCATCATTCCAAATCATCATGAATCAAGTAACGGTTCTTGAATACCGTTTCAGTCCCATTACACATAAGAATTTACCAACGGTTTTAAAACCAGTTCCTTGCTAAATGGAACGACCATTAACGTCCCAAAACGGGACTGTCAAAAAGGAATCTGATTCATAAACAAGCTGACCATTTAAATTTGCTTAATGGTGACCCAAGGAACCCGATAAGTAGACCAGACTCTAAATGTTGACTGTCAAGAAACTAAAACCCGATTCATCGCACTATTACATTCTTGCATAAAATGAAATCAGAGCCGAGTAACATATAAAACCATTTAAGAGAAAGATTACGAAATTGATCATACTTCATCATACTAGAACTGCATAAAACATCTGCATAAAAGATAGGACAACTCGAAACAACTTAGTCTAACAATGACTCCATTAAATAAATGTCAATGATTACATATGAATGGATTTTCTTGTAATTTGTTCTCCTCTATTCACTGTAACCAATTCTTCCCAGGATGTGTTGTTCGATTATCATGATGCCTATTTAAAGACAACTTTTGACGGTTACAAACTGTTTCTTTCCTAGTTCAGTTACACATTTTACATCGGTTTAATGATTCTTCACCCATATACTTAAACTTGTGCATAAATTTAGACAATAATGATAGGATATTAACTCTTTCATGGTCCTTCACCCATTTCGCATTTCATGCTTACATTTGTGCATAATTTTAAACCTCAATGATAGCAAATTAACTCTTTCGTGGGTGCCTCTACACCACCAACTGTAAAGGATATGTTAGGGCATGTATGTATCAAGTATATGAGGCTTCCAACAAGTTGTTTATACATTATAGCATCAAAAAGTGGTGTGGAATACTTAGCCCCAAGCTTGACACTTGAAAGAAAGGGAGTAGGTGAAGGCTTACGATCATTCATGTGAAATCGAGAAAGTAAGTCAAGAGCATACTTGGGATGAGAAAGTGTGATCCTCGTTGAGGACTGTGTGATCTCAATACAAAGAAATTAGTGTAGTAAGCCCAAGTATATCATATAAAATTTATCCTATAAAGAATACTTGGCATTTTCGATGATGGATTAAGTACTCCTTATTATGATCAAGTCATCAACATAGAGAACGAGTATCAAGTGAGCATCATCATGTCGCAAAATATAGACATTCAGATCTGAATGACACCTGGTGAACCCTGCTGAGAGAAGGAAGGAATCCATCTTCGCATACCAAGCCCTAGGAGCCTATTTGAGGCCATAGATAGACTTCCTCAATAGAAAAATCATTGAAGTATCCTATATGAATCCCTATGGTTGCTCCATATAAATATCCTCATGAATATCCCCATGTAGAAATACGCTCTTCACATCCGTTTGATGTACAACCCAACCATAAGATAAAACAATAGAAAGTTTCGAACGATTGCATTTCATCTTGGCTACTTGTACAAAGGAATCAATATATTTAGCACCTGGAACTTGTGATAAACCTTTTGCCACAAACTTGTCCTTATAATTATCCACACTTCCATCCGCTGCAAAATTTGTCTGATAGATCCACTTACATTGAACCATCTTTCTTCCCTTACGAAGAAGAACTAAGTCCCATGTATAATTCCTCATCAAAGAATTATACTCTTCCTCCATGGATAAGTTCTACTCATGAACTCCTGATGCTTCGTGAAATGATTGTGGATTTGAAGAAATTGAAATGTAAGAATGTAGAAATGATTAATATTGTGATCTTGTCCTTCGAGTGTCTAAAGGATCCCCCACAAGTGAACTTGTTGAATAAAGAGCCTAATGAGCCCAATGATGTCTAGTGGAAGAAGATTCAAATAAGGAGTATCCTAAACTGTAACTGACCTGGAAAAGGTGCAAGCTTGTGAGTCAAGGTTGAAGGAGTGTCATCATCTGGATCACTATCATGACTATCACTTTCCACAATGGAGGAAGGAAGAGGAGTAGAAGAGGCCGAGCTAGGACAAATTTCCTCAAAGTGAACACTCCTCTCTAAGAAAATCTTGTGTCTCTAGATCCATAAGTTTGAATGCCTTGACACTTTCAGGATAGATAAAAAAATATGGAAGGCCTACTTTGAGGTTCTAATGCCTTACATTTCTGTGGAGGTATGTGTGCCCAAGCTGGACAACCAAAGACTCTAAAGTGTTTCACAACCAATTTTCTATTGCACCAAGCCTCAAAAGGAGTGATTTCATCCAAGGCTTTATGAGGAATTCTATTTTGGATGTGATTGGCACAACTTATAGCTTCAGCCCAAAAAAGTTGGATCAAGAGACTTAGTATGAATCATGTAGCTATCCATTTCCTTAAGAGTTATATTCTTCCTTTCAGCAACACCATTTTTTTGTGGAGTGTATGAAACTTAATGTTGAAGATCAATCCCCTCAAGTGTGCGAAATTCTATAAGTATTGAGTTCACATATTCCCTTCCATTATCTATTCATAGAATCTTGATGGCTTTCCCTGATTGCTTCTCAACATGAGCCTTGAAGGTGAGAAAATTGTCAAACACTTCACTCTTGTGACCAAGAAAGTAGACCCATGTGTAGTGGGAAAATTCATCAATAAAGGCGACATAATGATCTTTTCCAAATGATGGCATTGGAAAGGGGATTGCTACATCACTATGAACCAATTCAAGAACAAATGATTCTCTCCAATACTTCCCCTTTTCAAACTTCTCTTTGGGATGCTTCCCCAGTGCACAACCTGAACATACACCCTCAAAAACATTGACTGTAGGTAGACCTTTTCCGTGTTCTTGTCGCTAAGCTACTAAATATAGTGGTAGTTGATATGTCCAAACTGCTCATGGAGCATATTGGACACTCTTAAAGACCAATTTCTGAGCATAGATACAAAACTACCAAATCAAAAGACAAATCCTCAACAAAGGAGATTTGGGAGTTTTCATTTCTTGCTCCCTTATTTTCTTAATTAGTCTTCTTTTAATATCTAATCTTGAGTGTTTAAATTAGTGTAGTTTAGATTGTTATCTTTAGTCTTTTAATCATTTTTACTAACTCATATTTTCATGCACAAAAAAATAGTATGACCTATATTTGTTGTGGTACTAATATCACAAGATGAACCTTTAAATAGCCTCATTATGTGTGTTAAAAATTGTCCAAATCATGTGTTCTAAGATATTTTTAATGCATTAGAGTTTTTATTAAAAACATGCAACTTACTATTGTATGCTTCAATATTACTCATCACGGTAAACTGGGTAAAAAAATTGAGACTAATTTTGTTTCTTTGAATTAAGGATAGAGAAGATATAAGAATGTGAAGATCTACCATACTGTCTTCTTGGCATCTACTATAATGTCCCTTCGGGCATTCTTGACTAGCATATCTAGCTCATACCAAATGATTGTAAGGAATGGAAGTTACATTGCATTATTATTAATTTCATCCATATGGCTCATTAGGGATTTCCTAGGTTCATTAGGTTCATTATGCTTATGTATAAGATTCCATTAAATTTATGCAATTCATTATTTTTTTCAATTAATAAACTTAGTCTTGTCATGGGTTGGAAATGGAGGGGTTACAAAAATGATGGTCATAAATGATTCAACTACCAAATTCAAGAAGTGAATTTGTTGCAATGAGAATGCATCCAATATTGGATTTCATCTTACTTTCATTGTTCAATTACTTTTAGATAGTATTCTTTCTTTAATACTAATATTTTATAATAATACAATGTGGGTGCCTTCAAGAGTACTAGTGGTTGAAGCTATATGTTAGGGAGCACAAATTTTATAAGTGAATGTATTAGTTGTGTATCTAGGATTCCTTCATAGCATTGATGTAGTTGTATTGATTATACAATGTATTCATACATGAGGACATGGGCAAGCATAAGGACATGACTTGATTTGTGCCTATTTAGAGGTCAATTTTGTACATATAAATGGCCATGAGCTGATTTGTACCTATTTCTAGAGGGACAATTGTGCATGTATATATTTTGTACCATTTGATTATAATAAATAAATAAAATTTTGTGATGAAATTTTTGTGAAAAGGATGCATAGAAAAATAAATTTTATGTGTGTTCACAAATTTCACCTCTATTTGTAATGATGATTATGATTATGTACCTTCACAAATGATTAAGATTAAGGTTTTCCTAGGTTTATTAGAGTTGTCCTATGTGAATTAGGGTTGTCCTAGGTTTATTTAAGTTATCTCGGGTTCATTACAACTGTCCTATTTTTATGAATGTTACTTGTCATCCAAGAAGAGAACATGTTAGACAAAATATAGATATGTTAGAGATAATATAAACATGTTAGAAATACAAATTTTATGTGTTGCCCAAAAAATATCTCCTCATTCAAAATTTAGCTAAGTCTTCTCCTAATTCAATTTCAATAAATTAAACCTGTTAAATCCCTAAGTTTTTAGGGGTTCTAGTCTAGTTTCATTACATTTGTTGGAACCCGAAAAGTAAAATTGAATTGTTTAATTCTTCTTGCTTTAGTAGCATCCAAGTCTAGCCCGAGTTCCATTTCATGTGTCATGTCTCAATACTTCATTTTGAACTACTTTACAATTTCCTTTTTCATTTCTGGAACCTTAGTGTTAAAAGTGGAACTTTAATTCTTCATGCAAATGTTCAATTATTTTAGTTTTTAAATGAATCAAATTTTTTAAGTCTTTAAGTTAGTCAAAGCTTTTGGTCAGTTCCTGAACACCCACCAAACTTTGACAAGCCATGTAGAACTCCCTTAAGTTTGTTAAGTCTTGTCCAAGTTCTATCTCAGACATCACTCTTTGATACATCACTTAGAATCATATAGAAAAATAGAGGAAGACTAAGTAAAGGATCAAAGAGTTTCATATAGAAGAATAAAGGAAGACTAAGTAAAGGATCAAAGAGTTTGTGGCCAAAGTATTCAAGTTCCGCCTCAATTGGAGGACTCTAATGAAGCAAGTTGAAATCTTAAGAAAAAACATTATGGCTAGTTCCAATTTGAGTGTGGACCTTTGACATTTCTTCATGAACTCATTTGTGTTCAACTCTGCCCTAGTGATGCTATTCCATTCTCTATGTCATCCTCCAACAAGCTAAATTGAACTACAAAAAGGAATTTAAAAAAAAACATTATAAGTTAGTTTCTCGAAACCTCTTCCTGAACTCACGTCAAATGCCACCAAGAAAGGATGAAGTCTTGAAAAGGAACTGATTGTGATTATATTTCTTCACAGAGTTGGTGGTTAAGGAAAAGAAGAATTTGTTGGTGATTTGTAAAGGATAAACGACAATAGTGATGTTTCTAATTGCTGAGATAAAGTGCCAATTTGAATGATGAAGAGGTAATGGGTTAATTGCTACATTGTAGCCTCTTCAAGAAGTATCAACATCACCGATATTGAACACTACACCAAGCTCTTAAAATTCCATCTTGCAAAATCTCGGTTATGATGTTGTTTCCAATCACAACTATTTGCAAGGTTACACAGTCAGTAGAGTTTCTTGATCCCACCTTTCTCTTGACATAGTTGAGGCATTTCAAGTCACAAACTATGGAAATAATTATGGATAGAAATATTGGTCAAGGATCATGCTTCAACTTCGATTGCTTTGAGAGCTGGAAATCTATAAATTATGTATGTTGTTATATTAGCACATTGTTCTCAAAGATGACCATCCAATATATCCATGATGACCATACAAGATGGAAGACAATGTGGCAAGAATTATACACCTGTCAAACCTAAATTATGATGTCTTTTTTTACTATTAATTTTTTGTTATAATATTTTAATTCATTAAACATTTAATTCATGGAAAAAGAAACAGTTACATTTCAAGAGGATAGTTACTTAAGCTGAAACTAAAAATACATATGGGGAAATATCTATAAATTGGCAATAAGAGGACATTAGAAGGGGCCAGTATTTTTTGATCCCCATTTCCCTTTAGGCGTGAGTGAGACCTGATCACAGTCCAAGGAATTTTGTTAATTAGTTTAGTGAAAGGGAAAAGGGGAGAAATTTTTCTTTCCATCGTAATATTTTGAATAAAAAGGGTTGGAGTCTTTTCATTCTTGTTTATTTAAATGAATAAAGGAGAAATTCAAATCTTTCTGTTTAGTTTTTCTCTTTGTCATTGTAATCCTTGCTTTGTGAATTTTCAATTTCCTTTGATCTCTCCTTCATTGCATCTGATCATGGGCATATGTGTGTCTTAGAATCTTTGAGTTTTTATTTGCATATATGTACTTTGAAGAAATTTATTCTTATTTTCCTGATTATAATTGTTTGTGGATATGGGGTAGATGATCTTTGAGTCATGTGAGACCTCTATTTACCTTTCTATTCTTAATTTACTATCACATTTGTACCATGGTGATGAACGGGTGATAGTTTTTCTTTTTTGTTTTCTGGTTAAAAGCATACCCTACAAACACATCAAATTACATCATTAGAGGGGGTTGTACCTTTAAAATTTAGAGGAATATTAATAACCTAATAAGTAATATCTCCAGCTATTAGTGACTTGTGTGTCCTTCATTCTAGGCATCAATAGTCATTTTCATAGTTATTTCAAAAGGATCAATCTGTTAACTAACAATGTGTGTTCATGAATGTCACCTCAATGTGTAATGATGATTATGATTATGATTATGTAGCTTCATAAATTATTATGGTGATGGTTGTTATAGATTTAATAGGGTTGTTCTAGGTTCACTAGGGATATACTAGGCTCATTAGGGTTGTCTTAGGTTCATTACAACTATCTTATTTTCATGAAAGTTACTTGTTGACCTAGAAGAGAACATAATTACAAAATGTGGCATATGTCATCTCGAAATCTTCAAAAATATATACATTTCAAATGACTATGTATGAATCCTAAAATGTCCACAAGTGCCTACTTCGTCTGTAGAGAACCCTAAATTTGTGGTGAATCATCAAAATCAAGCCTCTTTGAAGCGCTTTGTGGCTCTAAAGATTCCTACACAATAAAAATTCTAACCACAATTGAGATTAATTATGTTATATAATTTACAACTAGTAAATTACCATCAAAATCAATATACATTAAACTATAATTAAAATCTAAAATTGAATTATTTATCACCTCAAGTCTACGTATTTTCTCTGTAAGACACTCTGCATATGTCACTCTGTTAGGATGGTTAAGAGTCCTAGCATATGACTATGACAAAGAAGAGATATCACTAACATATTGTAACCAAAACTATACATGTTCACATAACATAACATTGGTACTAGTTAGTATACAATTGTCAATGGTAAAAATATATTTACTAAACACAAAGTAATATATAAATACATACATGTTCGGGAACCTCTTCTATTGCTTCTTCAACTATTGTGGGACCAATCAACAAGGATGTGAACCTAATAGGTGTCTATAAAAAATACAAGCATTTAAAACTATCAATCTATGTAAACATGTATAATCATTATAAGTTCTTTAAAATCTTAATCTAATCAAATATTCAAACACCTTTTCCTTATCATTCATTATGCTGAGAGGTTGGATAATGTTGTGCCTCCCTCGTACTAGGAGTGTCCTACAAGAGTCAAATAAGATAAACACATAAGTTAATATATATAATTTAATTAATGATAATTTAAATGATATTCATGTATACAATAAAATATTATAAATGTCTATGTGCAAAAATCTATATCATGTAGTTATGGAATTGAAATGAAATGGCCGAAAATGTGATGTCCTGACTTGTGTCATGTCCTCCTTAGACATCATTTTAAACAGTCTGGATAACTAAGAGGGGGGTGAATCAGTTATCATAAAATATTTTTCTTAAACTTAATTAATCTGGAGCAACCTTGAATCAATCAGATAATCAAAATACATATGAATATGAAAGCACATAAGAACACCATATTTTTTACATGGAAAACCTAAGATGGGAAAAACCATAGAGAATGTTAATTATCAATAATGAAACACCGGTTAATGTGATTTTTACAAGGGTGGTTCATTGCCAAGTTGCTCACTACAGGTAGGCTCAGTGCCCAAAATATAGAAACCAGCTATCACAATTGAATGACAACCCACTATCGAAAGAAGAAATCATGAAAAGGAAATCCATCACTTGAAATAATTATTGCCAATTGCAACACCGAAAGAACCCTATGGTCTACTACCTCCTATTGAACATTTTTGCATACACAACAATATATGGATATATATTTTCAGCTTCACACACACACACACACACACACACACACACACAATCATCCTTTACTTATACCATTTCATGCCTTCATAATATTCCAAGTCAGCCAAGCACGATGTGAATTCACAATCTTCTAAGTCCACCAAATACATTTTGAATTAGGTCACCACAAAACATTCCCGCAATAGAAAGGAATGAAACGTGGACCACACAAAAACTCCTCACTCAAAACAACATGCTACCCAATTACCATAATATTTGAAGCCAAAGAATAGGAATTGCACATTACAATGCATACATTGTTTCTGAAGCACGTTAACCAATATCCATATCGGTCTGGACCCAAAAGAGTGTATCTCACTATGTTGCAATACAAATGAGACTAGGATAAACATTACCAAAGATAGATAATTATAGCACAACATCTGGAGTGTACCAATTGTGGATTTCCAAAGCCCAAAATAGAAACTCATCCAATTTTCCATGATATGTTGACATCAATGACAATAGAAACAACAACATCACATTTCAACACATCAAATGTTAAAAAGACAATGTTAATATGCATTAATACTTACTGATATCTCTTATAAATATTAAGTTAAAATAAAATTCACTATGAAATTACAAGTTAAGTCTTTGGACACTATACTGTGTGTGTAAGATCCATGAACCTCCTCATCTATAGCATGAAAAGACTCCTCGGGATATGCTCCAATCCATACCATCTCATGTGGAGCACTAACCATATGATGGACATTGTATTTAGATGTATCAATGGGAGGCTTTGTCCAAGAGAACCTAAGTATATGTGTGTGTGCATTGTGCAAGTATGTATCACACAAATATGTGGAGTCGAGGAGGCTATATCGACACCACCCAATCCACTAGGAGCACAAAGACTTTTTGGTCAAGCAATTGATGGGGTCTAAAAAATAAAAAGGATACTCAAAGAATGAATAGCCAATATACTCTATGAAATTGTCTCTGCAAGAACATCTGGAGGCTATACTAGAGGCATAGGAGAAATATGAGGAAGGAGAATATATGGGTCTTGTACTACTTGAACTACCCTAGGTCTATCCTAGGGCATACCTCTACCCACACCCTGGAAATGTTTCATGTCAAAGTAGTTGACATATTTACCTAGGACAAACTCAGCATATAGTATTCAAAGGAAATATAGAGGCAAATCAAGATTATTTAGGGGTGGTTTATCAAAAAGAATCCATAAATGATCCCAAAAGTTATCTACCATACCCTAATGCACAAACCATTTGATAGAATATTCTATTTATTTCACATCAATAACTATTCCAATTTGGGGATTAACAAATAAGGCAGTTAATTCGACTTTGGTGATTTCAAGATTCTCCACCTTATCATATGGAAACCCATCCGCATATTGTGCTATTACGGTATCTCACCACAATAGAGTAGAACCATGTTAGTTGGTGAGGATTTCAACATTAGAGATTATTGACTCTAATGTAAGTGTCGTCAAGGATAGACGAGGGTTCCTATCATAGACCTAAAAAATTCTCCTCAACTCATTCCAGGGTGGTCCCACAACAGTGGGTTATACTTTTTGCCAACTTTGACATTGAAATGAATATTTTGGAAAAATAAAACTTCGCATTTAGACATTTATTGCTACAAAACCGTTATGAATTTGAAGATTATGTTAACTAGTGGTTTTTAGCTTTTTGTGTGTAGATTCTAAATATATATTTTTACAAAAAAATGGAATTAATTTGTATCCATTTTTCTATCTCCAAAAGTAGTTTATATCAAAAAACAACATTTTTAAAGAGTGGCATTCATTTGATCGAGCATAACTTTTTTTTAAAGGATAAAAATGTAATTCTTTTTAATTTAGGTTTGTAACACTGATATCTAGTGTATCCAATTGGTTTCATTCAATTTGGTTGAATATTTTATAGTTTATTAATTTTTTAAGTGGCATTAACTATAATTTAGACATAGGTTCATTTGGCCACCCCTAACTTCTTATGTATATATCAAAATTTATTTTTTTTCTTTTTTTGTTAGAATCAAAACCTAAATTCCTAGTGTTTGGTTATTTTTCATTAAATATATATATGTTTTACTATTTCTCTGGGTAAGCATTGAACATAGAAATTGATATACAATGCAAAACCTATGTTTAGTAAAACTAAAAATACAAAGTCGTAATAAACTCAATATATAATAAAAGCATAATCATCAGGAAGATTTCTTTTATTAGTACCATCATGCATCTGGGTTTGTCAAATGAATTCACTTGGTCCCCCAAAAATCTAATGTCAAAGTGATTTTTTGTGAGCATTTTGATAGGTGTATAGGAGACTCAATTGCGAGTATGACTGAGGAGTAGAGAGATTATATCAAAGAGAGTTAGATCTAAGAGGCTTTTGTCTAACCATTTTTAATTAATTCCTTCAAATGGGACCTCTCAAGGCTTAAATCATCATATTTTCTTAAAAATATGTAATTTCAACAAAAATCAGGATGTTCAAAAAAGTGTAACCCACTATTGTGGGGTTATCCTCCAATTTAGAGCAATTAAATCCTGAATTGAAGGGGATTTGGTGGCAGAGAGTTTGGTGGTTATGGGTTTAGATTATCAACCATGTTACTTGATCAAAGTTCAAAATTAAAAAAAAATTAACAAAACTTAATCTATACAGTATATTTCAAATTAAAAAACCTAATTTGCATCTAAAAAAACTAAAAAAAAAAATGAAAATAGGAAATAAATAAATAAATAAGCATATCTTTGTTTGATTTTAACTAAAATAATTTTGGAGAGAGCGCATATCATATTTTTGCTTTGATATATATTTTATTGTAGTCATTGTGAGTCCAAACTTGAGCTCATCGTGGGTGAAAATGATTGATATTGCGCCCTTTTTTATTTTTATTTTTATTTATCTGTAAGTAACATACAATACAATACTTGATTAGATATCCAATCCGGAATCAGATACCCTTTACACAACAAATGATTTTTAAAAAATGGTGTTTTCACCAACTTAAACTATATTAATATAAATATTAATTATTAAAATAGATAAGTATATTAATATATTAATATAGATAATATATTAATAATATTATTATTTTTTATTTAAAAAGAACATACCAATATTTGATAATTTTGAACATATCCAATATTTCTATACTTATCAGAGATCTAATATGTGATGTATTATTAGATAGTCAATATTGTTTTAGTTATTAGATATCTATTATACTCAGATATTCAATATTTTTTTTTATTTGTTATGGTTTGGCTTTTTTCGTGGATGCATGTACTGACACCTAAGTCAAGAAAAAAGTCAACATGAATTATTGCATATTTTGGCAAATGGAAAACATGTTTATTTCATACCGTCTCTTTTTGGCCCCTCATGATCCTACACATACCCAAATACTACATAACAAAAATCTAAAATTGATATTGCATAAAGAAATAATAATGTTGTCTATTTTAATTTATTACATTTATTTTTTAAATAAATGAAACTACTAAAATAATATCTTCTACACATATTTACATAAATATAAATATACTAGTTTATTCCAGTTTGATAGTAAAAAAGTAGTTAACTTTCCAAAATTTTACTTACTTTAGCACCACATTCCTTTAAAATAAATTATGTATAAATATGTCATTGTCCAAAATAAATTATTTTTTGTTCCAATTTGACATTAACCAAAAAAATCTAAATTTTGGCTTACTTTACCACCACATTCACTACTCATCTCAAAATTGGTCTATTTCCCTCTTTTTGCATTTTTTTCTAATGAGCCATGTGATATGTGTCATTTGTTAGCGAAGATTGAAATTGAAGAGCATCATTTGTACCAATTATAAATTAACTCTTATGAAAATAAATAATAGATGACACTTTTGTTAAGTGTTTTTATTACCATGGGACTAATCCATTCTAAGTCTTCGACTGGTTTGATGATTCTTATTTCCAACATCTTCTTGAGCTTACTTTGGTTCCCCAAATTTGAGGGATGAAGATGGATGACACTTTTGTTAAGTGTTTTTATTACCATGGGACTAATCCATTCTAAGTCTTCGACTGGTTTGATGATTCTTTGATGCAACCAAGGTAGGGGGGTCCAAGGAATTGAACTATCCAACCTTGCAGCAAGAGTTACGCATAAGAAACTTGAAGATTTCAAGAATAAAATACATAGATTTAGAGTATGGAACACACATGCAGTCCTTTCATTAACAGGTAAAATGATTAAAGAGATCTACAATAGCAGTCAACATGCCAAACTCAAATGCCAGGGACTTATTACAAAGAAAACCTAACTATTCTTCTAGCCTATGACTATAAGAGCCTCCTTCAAAACCCTAGCTCATTTCCTTCGATCTCTGGCTTTTGTCCCCCAAACAAGGACCAAGATCCAACCTAAATACACGACCATGACCTAACAGGTTGGCCTCAATATTACATTTCCCAAGAGAAACAAAATGTGTTACCAACTAACTCTAGTCGGCCTCCGATTAAAGATCTTTAACCAATTAATAAATCACAATGAGTGATCATACCAACAAGTCAACCAAACATGTAGCTACATAGGAAAATGAGCTATCAACACCACCGGTCAAGGAAATCCAACCAAGGACCCAAACACTGACCAGTTTAAGAACATGAAGAACACATTCTAAACACTGCCACAGAATCCACCATAACTTTAGGCACGATACTCTAAATGAGTTTTGATCATAGGAAATGTTCCTAATGATCTCTAGAATACAAATCTATGACCACAACTGCTAAGGATCTGTAGAACTTGACCGTGACAGAAAACATAGCAATCGGTGACCAGGAAAAAAAAACTTGAATGTTTTTGGTGGATGCAAGATTGCAATTAATCCAAGATGCTCCTGCATCATTCTTGTTGCCAACATCTTCTTGAGATTACTTTTAACTTCTTTCTTGATATTGGGGTTAAGGCGGTAAGGCTCTTATGGTGTGTACACTACCTTTTATAATTGTATCTTCATCACTCCTATTTCCTCAATATTTTTCATTTCAGTGAACACCCAAGAAAACATTTTTTTTAGATTCTACGAGTAGTTCAATAACATATGCTACCATAGATTCTCCCTAATCATCTTCATTTTTTTCCATTTTAGGTTCACACTAGTGCCTATGCTTTCCTCTTGGAGCTTTAGGTGTTGGTTATAGTAATATCCTTCAAAATCCTCGTTTACCTTTAACTCCTATTACTACATTGATTTTAATTTTAGGTTCTAGTTCATTAACATATTTCTGCACTTGATAACATCTATTCTCATTCGTTCTAGTTTTTTTATTATCTAGTCAATCAATTTTCACATTCATGGTGGATGGTACTATTCAAGGAATTTTTTTTGGTACTGGTTTGAAGATAATTTATTTTATTCTGCCTAATTCAGTGTAGATGTGTCTGTTGTCATCCCAAAAATAAAATGTATGAATAAATTCTTGTTGTAATTCTTCACATACCTTTCTTTCATTTTTTAATTCTTGGTTGATGTACCAAGTTTGGCCGATTGGTGCCAATGTCCAATAAAAGAGTTGTATATATATATGTGGTGGTCATATCTCTTGTTTCTATTCCATATAGTAGTATAAGCGTGAATGTGGTCCTCCAATGTGATTATTATAGAAAATTATTGTATCATGTTATATCTGTCTTCTTTGTGTATTGGAATTTAATAAGAATAATAAAACATTGTCAGTCGCAATGTTGGGTTTATGTATGTTTAACCAACATGTTGCATTGAGAACCATGGTGTATTATAGTTGGCAATTCCTACTGATTCATCTTGAAATGTATGCTCCATATGTAAAATATATTTTGTAACATTTCCTATAGGCAAAGAACCTTGGTAAATGAATATGTGAGATTTGATGATATATGTGATTAATATATTTTTCTTCCAATTGGAGATTGATCCTCCTTAGATGTATCTTTGTGGTGATTGTGCATCATAAAAATCCTTGTAAATTTATGGTGATGGCTTAGGAATGTTGGATTTTGTGCATATAGTATATAGAGGTCAATATTTAGTGTCTTACATGCATTACACATATGATTTATCTTCTATACTATTTTGAATGTGGACTATCTTTATATCATCCACAAAAGAAATATCTTCCTTTATTGAGGCCATGATATCATTGCTATTAACAAACCATGTTAATCTCAATAAGGCTCTAAAGTTATTGAATGGTTCCTACATCTCCATAACTTCAAGAATCAAAATTAACAAATTTTTTTATACCTTTAATGTTAACCTTCATATTCTTCCATGTCCCTAATGTTTCCATATTAGAACCTTTTGCTAATATTATATTCATAGGTGTTTTAACAAGTTTTGACCTTCCAATATTTTTCCATGTAGTGTCTGGTATGAAGTTCAAATCCACACCAAGATCTACCATTAAATATTTCACCTTATTATAATTTAGATGCACATTGATGAATAGAGTACCATTATTCCAATTTCGGTCCTTGAATAGCTAGTTAACTTGTTTTTCTTTTGTTTATTCCAATACTTTCCTAATCGTTTCAATTTCACTAGTAAATCTTGTTGTCATGATAAGGAAGCCAAATCCTTCAACATCCTTACCTCTTTTTATTGTTGTTTCATGATAGGTTGTTTTTTTCTACTATTTTCTCATGTTGGTTTTTATTAGGCCGAAATTATTCTTGACCTTCTTATAGACTACATTCCTCATATTTCTCTTTAATCCTCTATATTTATTCTTCTTGATGTCAATCCCTTGTCTAGTGAGGACCATAGCCTTCTTCTTTGGTCTAACTTTCTTCTTCTACTTTATTTGAATTGTTCCTCTTGAGAATGTTCTTTGTTGGATGTGTTAGAGAGATAGATGTCTATTATTTAATAATTTCTTACCCCATGCGATGATATTTTCTAGATCATTCTAACTCCTCTCTTCTAGTAATCACTTATTGATGATGTTCATGCATTTTGAAAGAGCTATGTGATATTTTCATATATAAATAAATCATAACTTTTAAATCCACAAAAGAAACATTCTTTTTTTTGTTCTAATCCCCAACACTCATACACAGTGACTAGCTTTTGCATAATTAAAATAGGTCACATTATTCCTCCTCTAGTTGTTTCTACCTTGGTCTCTACCTCCTCTATAAATGGATTGCTAATATCTTTAAAATATTCTTTTTGAGTTATTTTGCATGGCACATACATTCCTATTTTATCTCAAGTGGATTAAATATAATCTTTATCATTCCTTTTTTCTATGTTGAAATTATAACCATGACATCCTTGGTAACAATGATTTCCTCCATTTCAGACTAGAGGCTTGTAATACAAAAAAAAATCCTTGGTAAAGTGGGTATCATATTCTCTACATATAGCATAGTATATGGAATTGACCTTTATGGTTTTGAATTCTACATATAGGATGACAATTATTCTTTCTTTACTTCTTTAGAATATTCATTCTGGACATGTCATTCATGAGAGCAATATGTACAATGTCTCCTTTTCTTTATTTTATTCATCTTTGGACATGATTTAACGTTGAATGATTTGTTTTTGTATTTGTAAATTGAGATCCTATTTTAAAATTTAGTAATTAGAGAGGCCCCTTATAAAATGCAATACATCGGGTACAATTTTTAACATGATCGATAATAGTGGTGCAACATGCATTTTGGTACTATATGTAACTAGCCATCTTTGAAATCTTATTTGGTTTAATCTCTTTATGGGTTCCTCTATGGTTGCACTTCAATCTAGTAGGACACTGTAATCAGGTCTATGTAGGAGTCAAAGACTCTTCCATCCAAAGCTACTCTAATATCTTTTTGTAGTCCACAAGTGGACCATTCAATTTTTTTTTTCTTTTAGAGTGATTCTTTTAGTTTGTGTAGAGTTCCTCTTTGAACCTTTTATCAAATGCCTTGAATGAATCGTTATCCGTTTGTATCAAATCTCTCATTTTCTTGACACTTTTGGTAGGGATGGTCATAAATTCAAAATTTACTAAGAAATCGTCCCTAACCTCATCCCAATTGTTGCTATGTTGAGGATAGGTCTTCACATACCACTCTACTTTATCTTTTTCAAATGAAACAAATTCCAATAGTCTCTACCTATCTTCTTGTACTCATTTTCTCTCCCATAGGGACTTCAATAGGAACACATGATATATGGCTTCAGTAGTGTCTTAGCCAAAATTTGGTACTTTAATTGAGGCTTCCATTTTATATGACTCTTCAAAGAAACATTTCATATTTTTATTTGTAGGTGGCATTTGATTAGTTAGTAATCTCAACTCTTCACCCAAATTGAATTTAACTTCTCATTTTTTGTTCTTTTCCTCTTTTCTTAATTTATTTATACTCTTGTTAAAAAATTCCTCCAAATATGCTTCATTTAAGGGTAAGACCTTCTTCGGAGTTTGTAGAAATTCTATAAATATGTCATTTAATTTCATTGTGATAGTGCATAGGTCTAACTTATTTAAGTCTATTTGTGAAAGATTGTGGTAGGATATGATCATTGTTTTCCCCAAACAACAATCTTCTAGATCTTACATATTCTTCTAGAGTCTTCTCCAAATGGTTTAGTAATTATCCCACCATATTCTGACATGAATTTGATCTTTTGGGGGTCTTTTCTTCCCTTTATCTATTTTTTTCTTCTTCCCAACAACACCCACATTAGAATGCTGAAAATGCCCTCATTGGCTTGCTCTAACCTCATTTTTACTACAATATCCATCCTCTTGTGGTGTCTTTCATCTCTTTCCATCGCTTATCTTTGTCTTTTTTTCCTCTTGTATCATCGGAAAATGGAAGCACTTCCATTTAGGACTGGTTTAGCCCTTCGAGTAATTGGTTTGGGTTCATGTCAAATGCCTTGAATGGGTCTTTGAGTTGGATCTAGTTTTTCCCCTGTCCTACCATGTTTTCCACTTCTCTCCTACATGTTTCTGGTATCTTGCTCTGATATTTTGACATTCTTGACCTTAGGGTGAAGGTCCACCTTCTGGGTCAAGGTTGACCTCGACCCTGACCTAGGTCAATGTCAACCTTGACCCTGACCTAGGTCAGGGTCAACCTTGAACCTGACCTAGGGTCTAAATTTCAAATTTCAAATATTTCCGGACGTCGGGGTTTGGAAAGAATTATTTCCCACTTCCGGGTCGACTGTTTTGGACTCCGAAGTGGTGAATCTTAAAAAAAGATATTTAATATAGGTCTATTTCTAGGGGTATGAGCCTAATTGGAATTTATTTCTCATATGTTGGCCTCTGTAGAAGTTTGTGCCTGAGACTAGTATATAAGGAAGCCTTCTCTTCTCATTTTTGATCATCTATGCATAATCTATGGAAGTGATCGTCTACTTTTGAGCATTCAAGCATTCAAGGTTCAATTCATCAAGGGGATCCATTAGTATCCATTGAAGGATTCAAGCTCTATGGAGCCCTCTTGTTGAATATTTTTGGACATCCATATCTATTCAAGCTTCTTCCTATCCCAAGATCCATTCAAGATTGGTGTTGAAGATGTAAAGGCAATTTATTTGAGACATCCTACAATTCTACATCCATTTGGAGCATCCATACTTGTGGATTCAAGGATCCAAATCCTCCACAAGGGTTTCAACATAAGCAAGGTGAATTGTTCTATTTACTTTGTTTATTACTGCAATTTCAATTCTATTTCAAGATTAATTCCAAAATTGGGGTTTGACCAAGACAAACCCCCCATCCAAAAAAAAAAAAAGAACCTTTTTTTCTTGCAGGTATAGACACCAGAAAACAACAATTTCTAGATTTTCTATACTTTGAGGTTAGTATTTGTCTTTAATTTATTTCAATTAATATTTTAATCTTTTTAGATCTATTACACACTCTTCTCCAAAATGGAATGTAAGGTTTCCCTCTTTCTTCTTATTTCCAATCGATTGATTCATTTGTACATTGAGCATTTTCTTGTGGTTAATCAATTTGGATCTTTCCTTTGTCAATGGTGCAGGAGCACACCTAACTCAAACCCCTAGCTCCTTATTTATGGCATGTACTGACTCTAGCCAAGTCAAGAGAGTGTGTGTGGACCTTAGAAGGTCATTTTTTTCCCCTAAGATGGATATGACTAGGTCAATCCATGTCTAGCTAGGTTTCTTAGTTGGTTTCCTGATTGTCGGTTAACACTGTCCGTCGGTGAACACTGTTTGCTAACACCATCAGTTAACACTGTCTTCTAACACCATCGGCTAACACTATTTGCTAACACCATCGGTGAACACTATCTGCTAACACCATCGGTTATCACTATTTTCTAACACCGTCGGTGAACACTGTTTGCTAACACCATTGGTGAACACTGTCTGCTAACACCGTCGGTTATCACTGGCATGGATTTAGACTGGTGGTTAGTTTTGCATTATGTTGGTCGGTAAAGTCAGTCGTAACGGCCCACGAGAAGCGAATCTTGTCTTTTATGGATAGTATGGTCAGTTGTAACGGTTCCTAAAGAGAGGCTTGCGAATATGTGGGCAGTTAGGGGTCGTTTCAATGAGAGGATGGTTATTAAAAACATCCCAAGCCTTCATTTTAGAGAGAGAGAAGAGAAATTAGAGATTGTAGGAAAAGAGAAGCTACAGGAAATCACAGAGTTATAGATTATTGTACTGTTTTTTTTTTGTTTCTAGTAATGAGAAGTTGCAAATAGTGTGTTTAGTGGATATCAACCTTCTTTGTTCATTTTGCATGCAAGTAGACTAGTTACTTTATTTTTTGTTTTGTATGTTCTTAGTTCTTCACCCATTCTGGGTTGTAAGCAGTGATGGCCCCTCGAGATTCCTGAATCCATGGTGAGAGTCATGTGTTGGGATGGAACTCGAGAGGAGCCCTTGTACATAGTTTCCTTTTTTTTTCTGTAGGAGAAGCAACAGCAAAGAGTCTGGAGATCTTACCTTAGGCGAGCTTGGTAATAGTCCACCTAGGGAAGAGAATGAAAGCAATGTTCTGAAAACATTGATTGAGTGGGAAGAATGAATCTATTTGTGTAGGTTCAACAAGGAGGAGATGAAAATCACTTCGATGGGGACTGAGTCTTGAAGAGGAGGTGAAGTTGAGAGTGACTTACCTTAGGTTGGGGTTGTGAAAACCCTAAGGCATCTTGGAAAAAGATCTCAGAATAGAGCCAAACTGGTTCTGTAGCAGCAACAAGACTTCTGTCCACATCAGATTGGTATCAGAGCCTAAATTGATTGGGCTTGTGGTAAATGTTCCAGCCAACAATATCAGTAGGTGAAAACAAGATGGTCACCAATGCAAAGCTTGCAAAGGAAGTAGATGAGAAGAAGAGAGTGATAGAGGATCAAAGGGAAAGGAGTAGACTCCTTGAAGAAGCCCTAGATGAGATGAAGGTAAAACTTCAAGAATTTGTAGATGCAACTAAAAGCAAAGATGGAGATGAAGTCAGCAGCAAAAGAGGAAAGCAGAAAGTTGATGAAGAAGACTTGATACCTGAACCAAACCCTCCAATGAATGAGGAGCCATTTCTAAAAGCTCTCAAAGCCCTAGGAGTCAAAAGTATTGAAGGAATTCCATTCTTTAATGGAAAAATGGATAGTGAACTAGTTGTGGAATGGATAGAAGGTATTGAGAATCATTTTGAATGTGAGGGCATAAATGAAGCACATAAGGTAAAAGTTGCAAAGTCAAGGTTAAGAGGTTCAGCATTAACATGGTGGAAATACCTCCAAGAAGAGAGGGAGAAGATGGGTAAGCATCCAATTTCAAATTGGAAGGCCATGTTAAACAAGGTAAAGGAGCAATACCTACCTGAGGATTATGAAATCCAGCTACACAAGAAGAGGCAGAGTTTGAAGCAAAAAGATTTGGATGTGGCTACGTATACTGAAGAATTCCAGAAGTTGTGCTTGAGGTCAAGGGTCCAAGAGGATGAGACTATCAAGGTAGCTAGGTATCTTGGAGGCCTAAAATGGAATATCCAAGAGGAAATCAGTTTGTGGACTCCCACAACCATCCATAAGTGTTTCCAAATTGCATTAAAAGTGGAAGAGAAGAACAAAAGGAAATAAAAATCAAACTTCAGAGGAAGAGGAAGAGGTATAGAAGGAAGAGGACAAGGAGGTTATGGTGGAAGAGGATCAGATTCAAGGCAGCAAAGTGAGAACAAGCTCACTAAAAATCAGGAAGGAAACTCAAGTAGAGGAGGTTCCAGCAGAGGTAGAGGTTCTAACACTAGTTGGAGAGGAAGGA
>MU226203.1:4377044-4391112 GCA_018584345.1 Thuja plicata
CTTAGTCGGGAGATCCACTTAACTTAATCTCTTACTGAAAGCACGTGCCCTTTTCTTCTTTTAGCGACCTCGCGACATACCTCAATCGCTTAGTCGGGAGTACTTTTTCCTTAAGGCACTTTTGTCATGAGACTTTGCGACCACCGTTAGATCTCTTTACTCCTTCATCGAACGGCTGTCGTTTAATCGTTTCACAATTTCACATACCCTTAAAATATCACGAGACTTAGCGACCAAGGGTATAATGACTTAAGTCTCCTTATCGCTTGATCCTTTTCTTTCATCAAGCGATCACTCGACAACCAATAGCACTCTGACAAATGTCATTTATTACTTCGTCCACTTTATGCATTCTGGAAGTCTGACTCATTACTTCTGTTCTGGCGACATCCCGACCAAAGGAAGATTGCTAAGTCTTGAGACACTTAGAGAATATTCTGTTTTTTCACGAGACTAAGCAACACAAGGCAAAATCAAAGTCGGGAGATGTTTTGGCATATTCATTTTGGTTCACGCGATCATGCGACCTGACTTAACTTGTTATATAGCACATGCCTTAAGTGACTGGAAAAGGTAACGAAGGAAAAGAAGACATGGCCAAAGGGTTTCAAAATACATCGTTTATCATTAGGCCTTAAGGTTTTTGCAGGGTTTTAACAATATTTTGACAAGGAAAAGGCATGAAAACCTGCAAACTTTTTAGAGAGGATGGCAAGGAACCGGGCAAAATAGCAAAAACACGAAATACAACCAACAACACCTCTCCATTTGGGCTTGTCATTTTCACTTCCTTGCCTATTTCAATTTCCTCCTTGATTTCTCTCGTGTTCTTTTTGTCTCTTCTTTCTATGGTCAGTTTTGTTTTGGGATTGCATTAATAATTTATTATTTCTCGTGGTAATTAAATCCAAAAACTTTTCTTATTGCACACATATTTTCATAGATCCTCTTAAAACCTATTTCCCCCTTTCCATTCTCAATCGCCTTAGCGCCTAACCCTCTCCCACATGGTAGACGTCAAGAAGATAGTATGGTATATTTGCATATCCTTCTTATCATTTCTTTGTCTTCTCTATCCTTAATTCAAATAAACAAAATTAGTCTCAATTTTTTCCCAATTTACCATAATGAGTAAAATTGGAGAACAAAATAGTAAGTTCCATACTATGGAGTTGTACTCAAAACAAATCCTGATGCATTTAGAACATCTTAGAACACAAAATTTGAACAATTGTTAACACATATAGTGGTGGTATTTGAAGGTTCATCAAATGATATTAACACCACAACAATTTTAGGGCATATCGCTTAAATTCTTTTGTTTGAAAAATCTTATTAAAATTTCATGGAATTAACATATTTACAATAGTTACCCACAAAGGAGTAATCATTATTTTCATGTATAAAGTTTTAAGGAAATAAATCAAGTTTTATGTGAAGATTAGAATGAGATTTGCAAGGTGAGTTGAAGGAAATTTTGAAAAATTTGGCAAAGATCAAACCCACATGTTTGGCTTAGATATATGCTAACAGAATTGATTCTATAATCATAATTATTTTTACATTCTAAAACATATTTTTGAAAAAATCCAATTTTCTTCAACAATAATGAATCACCTATAACACTTAGACAAAGTCATATTCCATATCAAGTCAAAAGATTAGTTCTAGAATAATTATAAGAGATAGAGATGTAACATTTAGCCCTCTATAAGAAATTGCATTGCATATCATATATATATATAATGTTGAATGCAAACCTTAATTGACCACCATTATAAGCCTAACAGTTAGTGACTATTCAATGAAATCAATTGCACTAAGAGTACCAAAATATATTTAACATTGATGAAAACTAATCGTTCTTTCTTTAAGAATGAAGAGTTTTTTTTGGCTAAGACTTGTATAAGGTCAAAGAGGCGGGTTTATTCTTCTTCATTATTATCTAAGTTTCATCACTCCTTCCCTTCCAATATTTGATCTTAGAATATAAGACTATTAGATATTCGTTCAACAAGGGAAAATCCCTTGATTTGGAGAGATGGAAGGAATGAGCACTCTTATTTGAGGTTCTAAGAGATATTTGTACCTTCTTAGACAAGCAAGAATAACAATAGGGTTAAGATAGGGGACTTAGGAGAGAATGAATTTCACAAATCAATAAAAATTGCTCATAGAAGATGAGCTTGGAAAAATATGTTGACCAATCCACAAGTAGCTTAATTTTGGTAAATTTTCCTTTATAATCAATGTCATCTTAAGAGAAATTATCCATCATATGACTAGTGGCATAGCAAGACCAAGATTTGAAAGTGGTCACTTTATATTCTAAAAGTTGATTCTACATTTTTCTATCAATCTTTAAACCATTTTTTTATAAAAACTACTTGGAAATGGATCCAATTCCACTAAGTTGTGTCTATATTTGTAGATATGTAACTTATATTTTTGTGTGTGAAATAAAGTTAACATGAAATATCCAATGGAAACTAGACAAGAGGGACTCTAAAATTGAAGAGGGAGATTTGGCAGATGCACCCATACTAGAAAACATAAGAAAGATACTTTGAGATTCCATAGTTTTATGTATAAAAGAGTTTTCTCACAAACTACATTGTTTTGTGAAGTAAAAATTCATGGAGAAATAAAAATTCATCTTCTAGCAAGGCCTACCATTTTTTTTTATCCATTCCTTAAAATTTACTAAACTTGGCTAATATGGCTAAGGTGAGACTTTTTCTTATACTAGCACTTCATCACCAAACTCCATGACTTTGCATGCCACCCACTAAACACTAAAATTGGAGAGTAAATAAAAGGTGGTTATTTTCTTAGTGAAATATAAGCTTATATGAGGTCATAGACCCACTATATGGAGGGTTTTTGCTGAGTAGAATAGAATGTGTAAGAAAATTTTAAGCTTTTGACAAAGATGGAGTAGATTTAAAGGTTACCAACTTGTTAGGGGAACCCAAAATTCTAATAGAACTAAGATACCACAAAGTTGAAGAGAGAGAACACTAAGTCAAGGGAAGATTCACATCATTGTGTCTATTTTGAGGAACAAGGGAAGAATGAACTAAGCATCTAATATAAATGACCAAAATTTAAGCTCAAGAAAAATTTTAAAAAAATAATATTTTAAAAAATAACTACCCTCAAAATTAAAATAGCACTAAATAATATAATATTTACACAATAGTTTGAAGATGAAAATGAAAAATAAATATTATTAAATAAAATCTCAAAATTTTCATCTTTAAACTTATGACATTTAAATCATATTTAATGATTTAATAAATATTTTTTGTATTAATTATAAGGGTAACAAAATATACAATGAAGTATACAAAACCGGAGGCAGAGCCTCACACGGAGAAAGTCATAGTATCAGAGTATTAATTATATAACAAAACTAAGGAAATCATAAACGGAAACTAGTGCAGGATATCTTCATGGGTTTCCACCCAGGCAGTCCACCCCATAGGGCCTTCCATCCAGACAATTCTTTTCTTTGCCCGGATTTGGTTCAGTGTGTATATCTGGTCATCAGTGGCGTTCTTGTTCTTTCTAATCTCCTTATGGATTTTCTTCACTGTCTTCTAAAACATAGCCATGTTGTCCATATGCCTTCGTCATTCATAACCATCCTTCATTTTGAACACAAACATGGTGGAGTGTCCCATTTGGAGGAACCTTCTAAGCTTCTCTCTCTCAATCAGCATGTTGATACAGACCTGTGAAGAAATTTTAAAGTATATGAGTTTTCAAAAAGACTCAGTAAGGGCTCTAGGAGTGTCCTGATACCTCTCTTCATTTCTGCATTTCCAAATCTGCCAAAGAATGTTAGAAGAAAAAATGCTACATATCATATTAGTGTCTTTATTCAAACCCTGAATATGTCCATTAATAATTTCAAATATATTAAGATATTTAGTATAAGTGATACCAAACATACTCCAAACCTCTTTAGCAAATTTACAATCAAATAAAATATGTCTGCAGGAGTCGGGGAGCTTGCAAAGGCTACAGATTTTTGTATGGGAGGGGTCTTTGCATAACGGAAGTCTATTGAGAAGCATAAGCCATTTGAAACATCTGATTTTAGGGTCAATAGGAGATTTCCACAAATTATTAAAGAGTTTCTTCCAACAATTATCCTCCAAATTAGTATACCAGAATTTATTGACATGCTTAATAATGTGAGTGATGCTATTCAAGATACAATATATGTTTTTGGCTTTAATTTTAGAGGCAATTGTACCCTCGGGCCATTTGATATCTAGAAACCCGTGAGAGTCAGTATGACAAGTAGAAGGGAGATCCTTACAAGCTTTGACAATCATATTGTATGTTTTATTTTGGGACATAGGTATGTTGAATCTGTTTCTGAGCTCTTCCCATCCAATTAGGCAGTCTTTCTCAAAGAGGTCCATAAGTTGAGAGATACCCATATTATTCCAAATTTTAGCAGAGCAACCTTGGGACAAAGCCAGGGGTTTACCTGAGAAGTGGAGATTCCACCAAATCAACCTTTCACCATACAGATGGTTATGATCATGGAAGTTCTTATTAGATAGAAATGTTCCAATATACTCCCAGGCCTTCCAAATAGTTTTAAAAATTGTAGATCCCTGAACAGTGACAGGGAAGGCTCCAGTAAGTAGGTCACTAAATGGTATATCTTTCCAGTATTTATCTCTCTGAGGGAGACTACATTCAATATTAAATCTAATAAGAACCTTCCAAGGTTCATCCCCATCCAAATAGTGAAAGATCCACTTGGGAGCCAAGATGATCCCCTGAGTTTTGAGATCTTTTAATCCCAGCCCCCCCACGGTGCTTGTCAATGTGACACCAGTCCCATTTAACAGCATGAAACTTCTTATTGCCTTTACCATCAGACCAAAGAAAGTTTTTAATGGCCTTCTGTATCTCCAGAATTTGATAACTATTAAACATCTAGGCGGATGAGTAGTAGATATTATAAGATGAAATGATCTTTTGACAAACCTGAACCCTACCAGCTAAATATAGGGATCTATTATACCATTTATCTAATTTTTTAGTAATCTTTCCCTTCACCCAGAACCACATATCTTTAAGAGATGGATCAACAGAGAAGGGGATGTCAAAATACCAAACAATTTTATGGGGACCACCCCACTTAAAATCAAACTTATGAAACCAATCAGGTGGTTGATCATCCCAACCAAGGCAAATGGACTTTGTTTGGGATAATCGAGCACCTGATATAGAACATAAGGAGCTAAGCTTATTTTTTAGAAAATTAGAATTATCTTCAGACAATTTAAAGAAAATATTAGTGTCATCAACAAATTGACAATTGATAAGGTTATCTTTATTGGGTAAGGTGATACCTTTGACCACAGGGGAGAGGGAACTGTCTCTAAGAATGTAGGAAAGAGCATCAAAGACAATCACAAAAAGAGAAAGGGCCAGGGGACAAGATTTACTGATGGATATACCCAGAGAAAAAGAGTCACATAGTGAGCCATTAACATCCACCTGAGTAGTTGCATCATTGAGAAATAACTTAATATAGTTGCAAAAAACTTTAGGGAATCCAAAAGCCTCAAGCATCATGATGATAAAACCCCATTTAGTTATGTCGTAGGCTTTCTCAAAGTCCAGCAGAAGCATAACAGAGGTTTATTGGGAATTCTTGGCCCAGTTCATATCTTCCCAGCTGGTTATGAGGTTCTCAAGGATATATCTCCCCTTAATAAAGTCAGTTTGGGTAGAATTAATCAACTTAGGCGATATTTTCTCCAATCTGATGGTCATGATTTTAGCAAGGATTTTATAGGAAACATTAAGGAGGGTAATGGGGCACCATTTTTTAATAAGAGCCTTGTTCCCCTCCTTAGGAATTATTTTAATGATACCTCTATTAATAAAACTACTCAAAGTGCCTTTGGCATAAGCTTCAGCATAGATGCCATATAGGTCATTACAAATACAGCCAACATTGGCTTTATAAAACTCAATAGGCAGACTGTCAGGTCCAGGAGCCTTATCATTCTTTAAAGTATTAATGGCTTTAACAATCTCCTCCATAGAGATGCTCTGTTCGAGAAGTTCAGATTCCTAGAAGGAAATCCTATTAGGAATGATGGTTCTATACTCCTCTCTGAGGGAAATGGTCTTCTCATTATCCTCAGAAGTAAAAAGGTTATGGTAAAATGAGGCAAGGGCCTCTTTAATCCCATCCATATTGTCAATTTAAATATTATCAATAACAAGCTTGTTTATGGCTTCATTAGAATGCTTTTGTTTAAGAATATTAAAGAAAAATTTGGATCCCCTGTCACCATTCTGGAGCCAGTGGGCACAGGATCTAATATTGGCTCCCAAGACTTTAACATGCTGGTGTTGTCTAAGCTCATCTCTTTCCCTAGAAACAATAGGAATAAGGTTAAAATCAGAGGGATTGGATTGAATATATATTGATTTACCCTAATATAGTATAGATAACTACTATAAATATATTATAATGCTTAGTGTCAACCCACTTCACATAGGCATTGGTTGTCAAAGAGGGAAAAAAGGATAGTGCCTGACAAGGATGGAGGAAGCTATGCATGGGTAATTTCATTGCCTTTTTCCTTTTCCTTTCCTTGGTTGCAATTTATTTATTTTGGCTAAGCTACCAATAGTTGTAAATTCAAATTGGTTATGCAGCTAATTTAAAGATTAAATAATTAGTAATTTAGTTAATAATTTGTTACTTAATTTAACAATGATATATTTAAACACTAACATAAAATAGGTGATTATCAACATTTAATTATATAGATAATTAATTACATAAATAAATTAATTGTTTTAGTGAACTAATGTTAAATATAAATTGGTCTTTCAAAAGCTTATTTAATTATTATATGTTTTTTAATCATAATATTGAATTTAAATCATGTAGCTCAAGAAACCTCATAAGAAGAAGGTGCATAGTGATTTCCTAGCTATAGTAGAGATCTGCACTCATGCATAAACATACAAGTTCTACCTAATAGTAGTTTCAATTATGTGTCTATACAAATGGCCTTTATGTATACTTAGGTATATAAGTTGTCTATCGGTTTGTCCATATATACACCTATTCAAACATAATATGTTAGATAAATGTATAATTGGGTGACAACATTTTCATGGTAGTTAACATAGTATCCACATAGTTGCGGTTGAGCTTCATATTTTTCAATTATAGTTTTAAATATTAGCATAATATCAACCATAAGGATATGAAAACCTAAAAAATCTAGCCTCCCTGGACTTCAAAGTCATATTTCCATTATAGTGGGTGGTCTTAAGATATTTAGTAGTTTGGGATAGCCCATTTTATGTATTATGTAATGATATATTTGTGAGAGAGTAATGTGCGGAATTTTACATAGTGATTTTTATATAGATGTATTGGAGGTATTTTTTATCTACATTTTTAATAAATTATTTAGTTATCTAAAATATATAACTATATAATAGTGTCAAAATTGGGCTAGGAGAGAGTGGATCTAGTGACATCCTTCCTCCCTACCACAGGAATATAAATCAAACAAATTATTTATTATAGAATGTTAGTTATTGAATCTGTCTTCTTTATTCAAATCAATTTAACACTCTATAACCCATCTGAAAACAACAAACTTTTCTAACAGCAGGATCTAATAACACAACAACATCTAGACCCTCTAAATTTAACGGTATAGCTCCCGGATAAGATATTCAATGAATACTTAAATAAAAACTACTATTGGCAGAGATTTTACTTTTCACCCGAAAGTAATTAAGGCATTTGAAAGCATATCATTTATTAACATAAAATGACTGCCAATTGAAAGATGATTCAACACATAAAATGAAGCCTACAGACTTCAGACTTTCTCATTCACTGAAATATAGATAAAACAGAGTAAATTTTAACTACTGATAAAATAAAGATCTGCAAGACATTTATCAACCAATCCAGATATCCAAACAGAGATCCTCCACAATTTTATAAACACACAATTTCATAAAAAATGAGAGTTTTTCTTTCATTGATTTCCAAATATCCCAACAAATTTCAAAATATATCACCTCCAAAAATTACTAAGTCTAATTATTGAACTTCTACTAATTAAAGTCTTGACCCTAACTTAGCCTTTTTCTGGCTATATATAGTCATCAGTATATTATCAAAAATATTACAGAACTCCTTGGAGTTGTCCTTTTTAAATGGTTTTAAAACTGAAAAGACAAAAACATGCAAGAAAACAAAATCCTCTGCATGCGCCAAAACTGACGGATCACAATCATGGAGTCACCGAAGGATTTCGATACTCGCCTTGAGCATTGGAGGATTGAGCATCTCACCATTCCACATGTGCTCTGGAGAAGCTATCCACGACAGTGTGATAGGGAAGGGCAATGTGCAAAACTATCTGCTTCCACGGATTCTTCTCCTTACAAACCTGCACCATTTTTTTCATGTGTGATTCCAAATGATCAACAAACACACCCATCATGGATTCTACATTGGCCATCTCGTGAAGTCCACTGCTAACAAAGACTTGTTCTCCCTCACCATTGTCATTTCTTTTTCAAATTCCTGAGTTAAATTGCCTAGTTCCTTTACAGTTTGACCATCTTCTTTGCTGAGAGCTATATTTAGGCATTTCAAGTCCTTGCTCATCATTTTGATCAGCTCCTTGAGCTCATTTTGCAGCTTAACCGACCTTTCATGTCCAGACTCTAGGATTGTGTTCCTCCATTTAATAATTTTCATGGCCACATAGAACACTTCATCCTCAAGTCCAGCAACTGGTTTTTCAGGAAGGAAGTTGGTTACACCTATCTTCTCAACTTCATACATTTTACTCACAATAAGAGAGCATTTTCTCTTTTCCTTTTCCCATGCAGTCATGTCCGCATGCATCTCAGCAATCGCTGCATTAACTATCTCTCTGGTTTGAATCAATTGAGCAATATAATCCCCTGCGCCTTGGATAATGCCATGTATCCACTGGCCAAATACATCTGCAACTAGTTTACTCCTCTTAACGTGTTCAAGAACATTATGGATCTCAGGTGACTGCAGGTCGAAGGAATGAGAGATTTGAGAAATTGGGGTAGGGTTGGGATTTGTGAGTTCCTGAATGAACTCGACTAACAGCTTGATGAGATCTTTAAGCTCTATCTTTTCCATCTCATCCTTTAAGGTCCTTTTAATTATATTTTTGGTAGATGATTCTAGGTGAGTTACATCTACCTCTCTGGTTCCTTCTTCGAGGTATATCTTTTCAAAAATGTAGTCATCAGTCTTGATATCACTAACAACCTTGTTTCTTTTAGAAGCCGAGCATTTTGCTACCCAATGCCATGTTATTTCATCTACAGTGATCCTGGATTTTGTCATCATCCTTTTGGTCTTCACTACAATGCCAAGGCACTTGCTTACCATATCTTCTGTCGGTAGACTGATAGGCAAGATGTTTCTTTTTTTGTTGATAGATGTCTCAAGCCAACTAAGAGTCGAGGATGGGGTCTACAGGGACATATCTATAACCAGTGACGAGTCTACAACATTGGGTTTTTGATCCTTTGGGTTGGCTTCTAGATTTAGGGGATAATTTTGAGGACTATGATCAATATCCATGTTGTCTAGATCAATTACCTCCTTCTCTTCAAGTTCTTTGGGACTCTGTTTCCTAGAGCACAGAATTCTTGTGAACCGCTTAGCAGATAAATCATCTTCCTTCATCTCACTCTTGACTTTAGATGGAGCCTTCTTCTTTTTAGGCTTCTTAGAACCTGTAAGGGGAATAACATCATTAGAAATAGGACTAGGGCTGGCTACATACTGTTTCTTGTTAACCCCTCCGGTGTTACATTTTCCCTTTTTGGGAGTTCTTTTTCTTTCTATCCAGTCTTTTGTCCTATTAAAAACACTAAGGATTTTAATGTGGATATTATCTCTTTCTTCTATACCCCAGTCAATTTCAAGCAGAGGTTGATGTTTAACCCTCTTTTCATATTCTGCACTTACTATTTCATCATCTTCCCCTTCTTCTCTTCCCGCGATATCTAAATCAATATGCAGTGAAACAATATGACTGAGTGTGAACCTAGACCATCTTCTTTTGATTACCTCCCGATCATCAACAATCCTCCCAATAGTCCTCCATCTATGGAATGTGGTGGAACTCATTCACTAGGCCAAAATTTTGAGTTGCATAGCCTCTAACATCAAAATCTTTCCTAGCTTCAAAAGTCTTCAAATTTAGCTTTTTGAGTTCCAATTCTAATTTTAATGAATCTACGGAGGTTTTACACTGGTAATGTCCTAGTTCAATGGGAAAACAAGACTTAGCTCTACCTTTATTTTCTTTCAGTTTCCTATGTACATGCGCCAATTGGTGACTTACCTCCATAATAACCATGCTATCAAGGGCATACCTGGGAAGCTTGAAGGGTTCCCCATCAAATCCACCTACTCTTAAATACATGAACCTTCTAAATTAAGTGTAATAGCTTTTGTAGATGTTCACAAAATCTCTGGCTTCTTTCGATAACCTTTGTTTTGTATCGCCCTTTAGCTCAAACATTAGCCTCACCGAAAATATGTCATTAAACTTCATGAAACTACTTGTGTATGACTCCTTCTGCAAGTGAGGATGATAATCATAAATCTTTATGCCAGGGATGAGTGTCTATTTAAAGAGGCCTTTCCATTCCTTAGTACATGCAAGAACATAAAACAAATAGAAGACCATGTAGAACCCGTTTCTCCCTGAATAATTAGCTAGTTGGTGATGAAGATCATTTGCTATATCCTATGCCCAGTCAATATATTTATGCCCTCCTAAGGTCACTTGGATATAAAAATACATCCAATCATGTCACAAGTATGCATGTTGATTCCCCTTCATTCTATTCAGTAGCACTACTAAATCTGCGACCTCGGGCTTGAAATGATCAATGTTAAGGGGCTTTGGTAACTAGACCCTCCTGCCTGTGACTTTAATAACCAGCACTGTACTATTTAATTCCTATACCTCTTCTTTTTCTAAGAAAATACAGTTTGGGAGGTAGCTATTGTTCACGCCTCATATGGCTCCTTCTCAGGTATACCCATGGCCTTCAGAATTAGATTTCTATTTATAATAAAAAAGAGGGCTTCCGCCTGTCTTTTTTATAGATCTCTCCTCATTTTTGTAGTGCAGTGCACATTCTACCACTAATTTCAGGCATGATGCTGATTCCAGGAAGGTGATTTCCTCTGCTAACCCACTCTCAACTACTTTGATCATCATAGAATTAGGGGGGTTCTTTCTTTTTTCCCTAATTTCTCTGAAGGTTTGGGAAGGCACGACAATGTCTTCACACTTGGGAAGAGAGCATACTAATCTTGGGGTGCGACCAGCAATAGGAACAAGGGTTTTCATGGTGAGGCAAATGACAGCTAAAATAAACTAGAGACTTACACAAAACAAAGGCAAGTATTTGATTCAAATCAAAAGCGTAGAAAATTTACTCGACGAAACATTAAAGAGAAAATATTTGAGGGGAAATAACTGACCTAGAATTATCTAGAATTGTTCTACTGCTGAGCAAGAAGGAGAAATATGAGTGGCATTACCTCTTTGAGCATGGTGAATAACCATAATTGACAAGGAGAAGCTAAGAGGCAATTTATAACAGCTTGCTAAAAAAAGATTGTGGGGATACGCATTTAATGCGTGAGTCGAGCATTATGTCAAATAAATGCAAACAACAAATGAATTAAATGAAAACATCAAATCTCAAACTTCACACAATTAAACTATCTTTACAATGCCACTTCAATGATGATTATCGATGATTTCCCGTACAAGTTAATCTTTCTCTGCCAACTGTCACCTCAATCTCCTCATTACCAATGCTCGCCAACGACCAAGTGGCAACCCTCTTTTGAACTTCAAACCTTGAACTAAGGCACTTCAAAGTTCAAGTTCAACCTGCATGATTATTAAGAAGGACTTCCCTTTGGCATTCTTTAAAAATTATACAAGCGGCTACAAGAATCACTCTATGGTTTAACTTTGAATCTTGAACTAAGGATAGTTCAATATTTGAGTTCAAAGGGAAGGCCGACTTTACATAACTTGTCGCTAACATCACATGGTTTCAAAATAAAAGAAAACATGTCACTGGGTGACAATGAACTTAGAATTTTGAACTAAGGGAGTTCAAAATTCAAGTTCAACATGCTAGGTGTATCTACAAAGTGTCAAAGGTAGGAAAAACAAGTTTAGGATTTTGACACTTAGATCAATAAAAAATTTAGAGGGGATTCTTGTGAAGAAGGCCAACACAAGGAAGTAAGAATGGGTGGTAACTGTAACACCCCAAAATTGGCACCTAATAATCAATCAATTTTTGTGCATTTTCTTATCTTCGAAGTCCTATTGTACTAGGCAAATTCTTCTCCTGATTGACTTTAATTGACTGAGTTTCAAATGCAGAAAACCCAAATTTGCATAAATCTGACATTATATTTAATTCCTAAATTCACAATGATTATTAGCTAAAAACCCCTATGATTAATTGATTTAAATCTAAAGTCCTAAATGCTTTTAATTAAATCAATTCCACCCCCTTTGGCCAATATACATAAAAGGAATTGAAGGGTTATTTAATTATTGGGTGAATTATCCTCAAAAGGGAATTCCATAATTCCATGTGAAAGGACACTTATGTGGCAATAATTCACCCTTTTATTTAAATAATCTTTGCTTATTTGTCTCAAATGGAGAATGAAGAGACAATTTTTTCTTTTCAAGAAACTCTTCACTCTCTTTCCATGGTTTTCTATAAATTAGACTTCTTTTCTTCATTAGAGAGGAGGATTTTGGAGAGCATCAATATTATAGTCATTTTTTGCATCAATTCTTTCATATTTGAAGCTCAATTTGCATAATTAGTCTAAATTTCAATTAGAATTGAAGATGTTTATCTTTCATTTATGATTTATCCATATGGCTAACAATTCAATTTGGTGCTTTCAAACTTCTTAAGTTCATTTCAAGTTCAATTTAATTTCTTTCAAAGATTACAAGCACTCTCATTTCTAGATTAGAAGCATTTTTGTTTTCTTAGAGTAATTGCATTTTGCTTCCATAGCTTAGTTGCAATTCATCCTTAGTTTAGTTGCAATTCATTTCCATAGCTTAATCGTTTCTCAATTCATAGATTAAGAGCATTTTATCATAGACTAGTTGCACATTTCATGAGATTAATGGCAATTCCTCGCTTCTTGCATTCTTAAAATCCTCCATGTTAGCAATGGTCAGGTTGTTGGCTCTCATTATGACGGTAAAACTCAACATCCACAACTAATTAGGAGGCAACAGGTCGCCTCAATCAAATTTGCAGAACAAACAATTCATGTTTGTCTTTGTGAATTGAGTGATTGTGTAAAGACTATGTTGTGTTTGTGTTGAATTCAGAGGTCCACATTCAACATATAAAATTTTGGCGCCCACCGTGGGGCAGAAAAAATCAATTTCTGGCCTCATTTTCAAATCTGTTGACTGTGTTTTTCAAGCTCTGTCGTACGTCTGTACTGTACTGGTACGGATTCTTGCGCGAAGTTTTACTTGGAGCCGCGCGAAGTTTTGCGTCGAGCCGTGCAAATTTTTGCGTCGATCCGTGCGAAGATTTTCTCCTATAGCACTTTCTCGCATGAAGAAATAGTTTTCTCACGCGCGTCGAAGCACTTGCTCGCGCGCGTCGAAGTACTTTCTCGCACGAACTTTTACAGACAGGCATTTAAAATTAAGAATTTTTAATCTGTTATTTCTCTGTTCTGACCTTTGTTTTCTTCTCTAATTTTTCTTTTTCCAGTTTTCTGCTGCATCATAATAGTGGTTTGCAGGTTCGCTTTTCAAAGATTAAAACATTCTAATGGTTTACTTGTAGGACGATAGTCAAAGACATTATTAAAATGTCATGTTTGTTTACTGTTTTTCATTCACATAGTCTAAATAGGGCTTTGTTAAAATTTTGTAAGGATCCTGATAGAAAA
>MU226204.1:12879-24265 GCA_018584345.1 Thuja plicata
TATTCTTCTATTTTGTCCATTAAAAAAATATCTAGTAGGCTAATAGTCAATATCTAAAAATTGAAAAAAAAAGTGCATAAATATTAGATAGTTGTGTGATGTTATGGTAGTCAAAACAATAGCGCATAAATATTGGATCACTTGTGTGGTGTTGTGGTAGTCAAAACAATAGTGCATAAATATTAGATCACTTGTGTGATGCTGTGGTGGTCAAAACAAGAAGATATATGTAAGACTTGACCCTTTTTTACCACATAATAAATTATTACGCCAAGAGGCATCTATACAATTCTAGCATATATGGAAATGAGAATGGAAGCACGAGAATATGCTTGGCATATTCCATGTAAATAAAAAAGAATTGATTCAATTCCTACAGTTACAACCCAAAAATAATTTAAAATACAAACTATACTATATGTAATGCCAAATGGCATTAAAAAACAAAAAAAATCGCGAAAGAGATCCATAAAAAATCGAATTAAAGCAATGGCCACTTGGCATATTTGTTGAAATTTTTTTTAAAGAAAAAACAAAAAACAAAAAATGCCAAAATAAATTATAACGCTTTAAGCGTTTCTAGGAGTGCAGTGGATGTGAGTGCCGCTGGCAGCTGTTGTCTGCAGGTGTCGTGCGGACTGCACCGTATGCTGCAGTCCGCACAGCACCTGCAGACAGCAGGTGCCTACGCAATCACACGAAGGCGTGGGGAGGTGAGGGGAGGTGGTGGCCCCCACCCCCACCAACATGTTTTTATTTTTATTTTTTTAAATATATATTATTAATATGTAGTAAATATTATATATTATATTATTATAATATAATAATATACAATATATTATTAATATATAATATATAATATATAATAGTATGATATATTATATTATTATATATGTTATATATTAATAATATATATTATATAATAATATTATTAGAGAGAGAGAGAGAGAGAGAGATCTAAAACTAACAATAATTCTAACAATAAATTTAAACCTTAACCATAACCATAACCATAATAAAAAATCTAACCTTAACCTCGACACTAAACCTAACCCTAACCTAAACTTTAAACTCTAATTGTAAACTTTATTCTAACCCTCACTCTAACCTTAACCTTAGGTATACCCTAATATGAACCCAAAACAAACTTTGATCTAAATACTAATCCTAACCATAATTCTAACCACAACCTTAATCATCAATGTATATTTTCATTACATCAATAATCTTAATCCTAAAACTTAATCCCTAATCTCAACTATAATACTAACAATGATGTAAACCCTAACCCTAACCCTAACCCTAATAGTAACTATGATATAAACTCTGACCCTAATCATAATCCTAACCTATGCGCTAAATCCCAAGCCCTTTAATCCTAACCTAACCTAAACACTAACTCTAATCAAAACCCTATGCATAATACTAACCACGATGTAAACTCTAATGCTAATGATCGTGACTGCTACTAGCTTATATATACTTATATATATAATACGCCGAGAGTAATCCTTCTTGAGACACCTATTTTAATCAACCACAATCCATACAAAAAATAGGCGCACTAGAGAAAGATTACTCTCGACATATTATATATATAAATATATATATAAGCTAGTAATTATCAAACCAAAACAATAACTACAAATACTTAAATTACAAATAAAGAAAATCAGAAATTCTCAAAATTCAATATATAATTTACACCAAACTAATATTAATAAAAACGAATATTCTTCAATTTCATCTCAACATTCCAACTCTGAATTCATTAGTAAAAAATAAACAGATTTCAAGAATCAAAACGCACTCTTTTGAAACCGAAATGGAAACTGAATAGGTAGATTACAAATAATAGCAAATCATTTCGAAACTTCGTTGAAATTAAAAAAATTAACATACCATTTTAGAAAATTTCAAAACTTGCAGAACTAAATTTTCAGAAAGGCAGCTGAATCCAAACTTTTTTTAACAAATTTCTACTGCCAACGCACAGAATATATGGTCGCCCCAAAAAAATTTAACCGAATGCTCTCCGAAATCCAAACTCCGAAATTCTATACAACTTTCGGACTCTAAATTTTGGAGAAAACAAGCAAAAAGGCAACAGAAGTATTTAAACGGATGAGTGACCTGTAGATGACACTGATCTCCTCCTCGCGACATTTTTATGGAGCTCTCCGAGACAATTTGATACCTGAATAGCCTAACGTTTTAGTTTTGACATATCCATAAGGCCCATAAATTGTTCCAAAATTCATCGTACAATTGCAATTGTTTTGGCATTTTATAGAGAAGCATAAATTTTCCTCGACGGAATTTTTTATTTTTCAGTGCGCAAACGTTTACCCAATTGATCGAATCGTCAGATAGTTACAAAATGATGTAATTATTAGTGCATCGCAGTCCAAAGCTTCCCCTGTTTTAATCGATTGTACTCGTTTTATGTTCATCATGGGATCTTTCTCTTTAACTTCACTACTCGACCAACTGCTTTTTATATTCACTTCGACGAGAAGGGATTTAAAAACAGATTTTTAATTAATATAATTGAATTTTATCTTTCAGTTAGAAATCTCCATTGTCGTCAATTCACGGCACATTTGCTAAGATTAATCATTGTAATTGTAATGGATTATGAAATGTCTCCGCTATGGGTGCTTTTAAGAATTTACCAGGGAATTCATGTAGATGTATATTCTTTGTTTTGAGGGAAAAAGAATTGTTTACAAAGGGCATCTCTTTATTCATAGAGGGAATGATCATGCATGTTTTAGGAGTGGAGGTTTTCTTTATTCTTGAAGGGAACAAAGCACACATTCTCTTCTTTTTTTGGTGATCAAACAAATCTTCTGAAGTTGATAGTTGTCTTTGGACTGGGAAAGATGGAGAATCTTAAAAAGTATAGATGCGGATGGAAACTGTGGGAAAGTGGCATTGGTATTGGTATATGAGATTGGAATGGAGGGGAGCTAAATATTCCAACACATAGAAGCACAAATTCTAAGCATAATAGATAGGGGATGTGGCCTTTCTCATTTTATCATCATTATACTCGCATCTCTTGATTGGTATAGTAGTATATGGTTTTTTTTTGGTAAAGAATGTTAGATCAATATATAAATAAGAATGTTAGATCAATGTATAAATAATGATAATATATACAAAGTTGTTGTTATTAAGTTTGATAAAAACAAAATTTGTAGGGCATTCCATTCCATGCAAATACAAGGTCTATCATACTTAGATTAATGGGAAGATAGATTATGGTAATAATTGCTTGGAAGATTATTTGAGGCATTTTATGTCTGAGTAACAAGGGCAATGAGTCCACTAATTGCCACTAGCAAATGGAGGTATAATACTTCTTATCATAGTCCTTCCAAGATGACTTTGGATGAGACTACCTATGCTTCACCCTCGCCTTCTTTGGATTCTTATGTTTTAGGTTCTTCCAAGTTTTAGGCCATTCATGGCTTCCTTGCCCAATAGGAGAAAGTTCTCAAGGTACTTAGAGGAAAATTTGCAGCATTTGTAGAATTGTATGAAGTAGCCGGTGGATTAGCATAGCATAGGTTAGAGAGTAGATCTGAAGTTGGTGATTGAGTATTTTTTCAAATCCAACCTTAAAAAAAAGTCCTTGTACAACAAGGTGGATCATAGGTTGGTATCAAGATTTTATTACCCTTATCAAAATACAAAGACTTGTGCACAAAGCATAGGCGTGTTTCGTGTTAAAACGGGTTTATAGCACATGTGATCAAAGGATTTTCCATATTCACCATAATTTGTTAAACTTATAACCCCAAACTCTTATTTTTGAGATTCCCTTAACAGTAAGATGATTATTTTTATCAGCATATTGATGTAAAAATTGTAAATGAAAATTATCTCTTACATGGATTGCATGTGACGTGAAAATTACCTTAACAGTCTGACCCCTTGTGATACAAAGGTGGATGAGAAATATTTGTAACACATTAACAGCTCTCTGCTGAGGTCCAGAACCAATTTTTTACCTCTCCTTTCACCGAGATGAAATATAACAGAAATTTAGTATTACCACCATAGTAGCCTATTTTATTTAGCATTACCAAAAATCCTGACATGAACACAAACCATCCTCAAAATGGTGGAAGCGGTTAACATCCCTCACGATAATTTCTCTCTTCTCAAACCTGGAAATGAACTTTATGGCTGAGTGACAATCACCACACACCCGCAGATTCTTCATGATTCTGATGGGCACTTCAGAAGGTGTGCTAAGAAGTCCAAAAGCAATAGCTAGCTTTTCACTGTGATAGAATAGGCTTTTTTCCTTCTGTTCTACCTCCACATCATGTAAGACAAAGTCCACATCAGGCACGTATCCGGTTGCCTTCATCTTCCCAGCCAATTCCTCTAGCTTTTTATATATTTCCTCTGTTTGTGGGTGTGTTCTGTCTTCTCTGACAAAGGTATGCACCTTATTACCTGCTTCAATCCAGCTGTACCCTGGCTCCTTTTGCACTCCTTTTTCTTTCATCTCATTTCTCACTTTTGCAACATCATCCCATCTGCCAGCTGAAGCATAGATATTTGAGAGGAGCTTATATGCTCCAGCACGTTTGGGTTCAAATTTAAAAAGCTGTTCTGCTGCACGTCTTCCTAACTTTGAATTCCCATGAATTCTACATGCACCAAGCAATGCCCCCCAAACAACAGCATCAGTTTCAAATGGCATCTTGTTGATCAATTCCTCTGCTTCTTTCAAGCGCCCAACTCGGCCATACAGGTCAACCATACACGCATAGTGATCTGTCTTTGGAGGAATGCAGTGATCACAAATCATTGAGTTAAAGTAAAAGCACCCTTCATCCACTAGGCCAGCATGAGAACAAGCAGATAAAACACCGATAAATGTTACATAGTTGGGTTTTGTCCCTGCTTGTATCATTTGTTCATAGAGTTGAAGGGCCTCTTTGGGATGTCCATTCTGTGCATATCCCGAAATCATAGTATTCCATGAAACCACATTCCTTTCATTCATACCACCAAACACTTTGCTTGCATCCATGGTGCTGCCACATTTGGCATACATATTAACAAGTGCACTTGCAACAAAGACATCTGATTCAGTTCCACTTCTGACAATATAACCATGAACCTGCTTACCATGCCCCAAAGCTGCTAGATTAGCAGAAGCGCTGAGAACAATTGAAAAGACAATGACATCTGGTCTCATTGCCTGACTGCGCATTCTGCAAAATAACTTCAAAGCCTCCTCACCATACCCACTCTGAGCATATCCTCCAATCATTGCTGTCCATGAGATTACATCCCGTTCACGAATGTTGTCAAACAATTGTCTTGCACTCTCCATGTTTCTGCATTTTGAATACATATCAACCATTGCATTCAACAGAATGGAATTGAACTCAAATCCAGTTTTAACAATGTAAGCATGTACCTGCCAGGGAAATGGTAAGGCAATGGAAATTTCTTACAAGAATAGAATAGTTGGAGAAACATATCTACTATAAGATAAGAAATTGTTTGACTAAAACCCTATAGAAGTTCCTCCTAAATACAATCTTTTATTCAGTGCAAGTTACAGTTGGATACATTAACCTGCTCTCTCACAAAAGGTACAAAAAAATTAATAAGCAGAGTGCCAAGAGAACCTTATTTTTTTATGATCTGCACTTATAAGTTCTAGCCAATCTAATTTCCTTATAGTTTGGTCTAACAGTATTGTTTACTCATGAGAATTTTATCCAAATTAAAAATAGTTCACACAGTAATGGTGATTCATAACCCAGTGCACATATGGCAAGGCTGACGTATGAACAACATGGGTACATTTAACTATAATCCAAAGTTAATTAAGAATGCCACACAAGGTTGCCCAACCCAAATTCTTAAGTGCCGATAAACTCGCCAAAGATTTTCCAAGATAATAAAAGAAGATAAAAGTTAACAAGCCAAAACCCCTGTATGTTTCAAACAAATCATAAACTTTAGTTTGATGTCATGAAGCTTCCGCACTTTATAATTGTGAAGGAAAAAAACCTTTCGTACAATAATAATATCAATTTCTACAATTCATTTTTTTTATTTGATTGTATTTAATTTTCTTATCTATATTTAGGATCACATTTTTTACATGTGATTTGTTACAGACCAAGCCAAACGAAAAAAGAGGTGAGAGAGTGAGCAAACAATATATACATTAGAATAATTATGAATCACAGCTGCCAGGTAAGAAGTAAAATCTATGAGTTCTTGATCTCCCTTGAAACCCATCATCAGGTTAACAATGGTGAGAATAGGATTAACTATTTTCAAATTTTTAAAAAGTGATTGCAAATTTGAAAAAAAAAATAGCACATGAAAAATACCTGCTTCCCCTGTTGAGCAGCTGACAAATCTCCACAGCTACTGAGAGCACTAGCAAATGAAAACTCATTCGCCTTTACGCCTCCATGATGCATGTCCCCAAACATTTTCAGGGATTGCTTGCTATATCCATTTTGAGCGTACCCTGATATCATTGCATTCCATGAGATAGCATCCCGTTCACCCATTTTATCAAACAGTTCGTGCGCATCCACAATTCTGCCAGACCTGGTACAACCACTGATCATAACATTCCATGAACATGTATTTCGCTGTGGCATTTTGTCAAACACTTGGCGTGCATCCTCAAAACTCCCACATTTTAAATAGAAGGTAATAAGACGGTTCCACAGTAAGGTCTCAGACAGGAAACTGGTTACGAGCATCTGGGAATGAAGTAGCTTACCCAATCTCGAGTCTTTTGTGTCGATACATTGTTCTAAAATATGGGCATAGTCTTTTATAACAGAGGTTGCTTTTTCTCCCAAAAATACATTGTTTAGGGTAGATAGTTTTAAAGCAATGACACCAAAGTTCGACCATTGTTGTGTGGGCATAAAATGTTGTGGGAGTTTGTTGAGTGCCATAGTAAAGCCATAATGGTGTTTCAGTGGTTCATCAGTGATTTAGGACTTCATTACGACGTTGGTTTTGAACAGTTTTACTACTGGAACATAACAATTTATCACATTGCCTTCAAGCTCTACTCTGTTCTCTCCGTTAACTGAACTAGCGCTTGGAAAAAATGAGGTGCAATAGGTTAGCCAATAGTGAGATATCGTAAATGTTTGATGATTTTAAGAAACAAATCAAAAAATTTAAGACTACAAAATGCGGTTTGTGAAATAGTGCACGGATCATCTTGGCGTATTAATTTATACATGAAACTGAATGTACATCTGTAGCATCACATGGACACCTACTCTGTATGTTACAAACAGTTGGAAAAGGACACCATCTTTGAACATGTATTGTCTGTTGGTTCTCATTTATGCAGCTTGGAAAAATTAATTGCCTTCTGTTGTAGCATTTTGTCTTCATGATCTTTATCAAGAAACTGAAATGATGATCACCCTCCTGCATATGCACAACAATGAATAAAGGCATAAACATACTGATCATGGCTCAAAAAAATGATTTAATAATCAAGTTTAGAGTTAAGGAACATCCTTTATTTCTATCAATTAATAGAGGTGCAAAAATTGTTAAATTGTTATTTTTGTTTTCAAATTTGTAAGTCCAAGAGCCAATGCCATGTGGCACTCCAGCTGCAAAACATTGTCTTCTCTGAAGAGCCCCAAAAACTAAATGGACCTAAAAATACAGGTTCAAGGTTCTAAACAGCACTAATGCAAGTCAGATTTTGCTAAAGTTATGTTCACATATATGAACGAGGTGGAAGCAACACCTTCAAATGTTCAAGATCTATGAATCCTTGACAAGTCTATTCCCCAATATCTGTATCAGATAGGTAATGCTGGGAATACAGCTTATGCCAATGTTCATTTATAAAACCGTACAAATAGAGTCTTCAGACAGCCAAATGACTGCTGGCAGTGGTCTTCATCCCATGTTATTGAGACAAAATAAAAGCTTGTTTAAGTGGTTAGAAATTGTTTGCTGATTTCAAGCATATCCAGCCTGTTACCAATGTGTCTCCTATTTGTAGAGTTCCTGAAACTGTTAATCAGATTTTCTTTGGTTGTTGTTATGCTAAGTAGATTTGGCAAGTTAGCATGCAGAAAATGCATTCTTTCCAACAATAAAGATATCTGAAATTTAAAACATGAGATGTCAATTATTGGTATGTTGCATCCCAACAGGCAGGGGCAGGTAAAATTCATATGTGGATATGACATCAGAGATAAACCTGGTCATGGCATCTAAGCTGGAGGACATCCCAGAAGCTGATATTGACCAATCAAAAAAATACATGAAATAACTTACAAACTGTTCCACTTGCTATTATCTTCGCCTGCTCCATGCTTTCACAGTTTAAACATGTCTAATGTAACACTCCCATAAAAATATGTGGCAACAATTATAATTTTTCATCATGCTTCAATGCAACATGAGTTGATTTTAGCAAGATCGTAGTATTTTGGTTTTATCAAAGCAAAAGTGATTTGGTTTTAGTGACAAATTAGCATTTCAGTTTCAGCAGAAGCATAACATGATAAGTGTATTGTAAACGAGATGTCATATTTATATTCATATTTCTTACAAAAGGATACCATCAGATGTATTCAACATGTCTAACTGTAATCTGTACATTAACAGCACTCTGTGTATATCCTGATGTCCAACACAATGTTGGCTCTACATTTTTGTTACAAGAGTATATTTTTGCATACATTCAACATGTACAAGTGTAATTTGTACACTGAGAACACTCTGGATATTTTTGCGCATTATCTAGGTTCAAAAGAATACAAATGATATACAGTAATTTGTTACATAATTTCAAGTGGCGGATGCTTTTCTCAGGTATATTCAGAGCACTTGTGCTACATCTGGTGAAGACTTATACGAAGGCTTGGATTGGCTTTCAAACAACATTGCAAACAAGGCATGAACCAGATGTTATTTAGGGAGTTTCATCTGAATTTGGAATGCTATGTTGATCATTATCTTGCAAATGTCTGATTTTATGTTTCCATTATTGCAGGCTTGAGGATGAAACATGAACAAGGGGTAATTTTTAAAAGGACTGCTTTGAGATTATGATAGCTGCAGTTATTCAAGTCTGTTACACATTTTGTAGTGGGTCAAGCTATAATACATCTAGCCCAATTCAACTAAATAACTAATTTGGTACTCTTGATTATCTCCTTTGCCATTATTGACCTGTTTTTGTTTTTGATGAATTGGGTGTTGTTGCTGCTGATATCACCTCCACCATGAAGTGGTCGGGAATCACAAATGCAAATCATAAAAAGTAATGGAGACAAGCCACCACATGAGGGCACATCAAGTCCATGAATTCAGGGGAAACAGAGTGGAAAGAGTTTGCTAGAAAACAAAAATATAGTTGTCAACCCAATTCTCACCTGTGCCTATTTCGAGTTCACCAAATGCTTATAACACAAACAGCAAAGGCAAAGAAAATATAGGCAGTTGGACCGAAAATTCTGCATGAATGAGAGCATATTATATATGCATTGACATGGTACAAAAAGAGAATCAAATTGAAATGAATAGTTCTGGAAAAAAAAACAATTCCATACTATTCAACATGCGTAAGTCACATTTGTATATTGAGAGCACTTTGGGTGGCTACTTACTGTGTATCTTACAAACAGCTGGAAAAGGTACAACACCTTTGAACAGATCTTGGAACAGTTTGTACATTTACTCTTGTGTTAAATCACACGTTATATTTGTGACAGGAAGCAGTCTAAAGTTGTACATAAGAAATTCTCTGAGGTACTTGTGTTATTTACCATATCTATCCCTGGTCTTTGGAGGGTTGGCTAAGAGGAAATTGCTCTAATTTACTGACTGTTAATAACAAATGACCATAAGACTACAACCTCATAATAAGATGATTGCAATCGCAAACTAATAGAAGTGTGCCAATCTAGTGCAACAATCACTGTTACAACATTTGAAATGAGCCAATGTAATAGCCCTACCAAAATTGATATAGTTCTTTTGATTTGGGAAAACTTAAAATGATCAAGTTAAAACTCAAATTGACACAGATTCTACTTTTTGTACAGTAAACTCCTCAAGGAAGAATGGTCATTTACAGTGATATAGCCCTGAGAATGAAATCATTAAGAGGAGATGGCAATCACCAATAGCAGATACATGGCTGGATACATGGATCTTCTTCTTCAAGTAGAAGAAACTTTAAAAAGTGCAACTGTGACAATGAAACTGTTCTGGGGCTGATACACAGTTATTCCAAATAAACTCAAAGTTCTAAAAAGTTAAGAAAAAGGTCGTTGGATAAATAATGAAACTCTTTCTGTGAGAATTGTTTTGGACCATTAGAACCACTGTAGATATGATTTATATTCCGTAAACAACCACAAACTTTTAATGACAATATTATTGCACAAATATGAAACAGTTGTTAACTTCTCTTTTGTTATTTGTCCTTGATGTCAAAACCATTGGCTTGGTTTGGCATCTTGGTGATTGGTATTGACATATGACATTGGCATTCTTGATCATGACTTTGGCACTCTTGTTCATATTGAGTTTTGGCATACTTGGTTTTGGAATTCACTATCTTGTTCAGTGACAGCATTGTGATGTTGGTTTATATTCAGTTTTGATGGTGCTGATCTTTTGGCCCCATGTGCAGATTAAAAGACATCTTGATTACAGGGTTATGGTTCACCGTTTGGGTGATTTCATTCTGTTATGTTTTACACTATCTTGCTGCTTGGTTCTATGGTGACACAAATAGGTGATTGTTTTCAGATTGAAGGTAATATACATTTGTTATATTGCACATCTTATTGATATCAAAGTGCATTTAAGTTGGCACTTAAGTCGACTTTGATATATAATTATTGGGCTCTATACAATGTATTAACATCTACTTAGATAGTCGATCACCATTGCATTTGACAGTGCTTTAAATGAGCTTTCGGGTTTAATTTGAGCACATGTTGCTTAGCTTTGACAGTGAAGTGTTATCATTGGCATCGATGGGTATATTGTTGTTATGTTGGCAGCGACAGTCTTGATGACATGGACAGCATTATAACTCACGTGGATGTGAGTAGACATTGATTTGGCACACACGGATAATATCATTTTGTCCATTGTAAATGGATTTCAAAATGATTGTATTGTGATTTATGGCATTCATTATGTCTTGGGGCTTGAATGAAAGAATTTAGGGTAAACAAAGGTTCATTTCACTTTGCAAGTATAATACCGAACCCTAGCGCCGCCATGATGAGATTACAGTTACACTTTGAGAGTGTTCTAGCTGGTATTTAGTCTTGGTTTTCAGATATGCCAGATTATGAAGGGTGGCGAGTTGGTT
>MU226204.1:38982-51105 GCA_018584345.1 Thuja plicata
TTTTATAGAAGATAAGTAACACTTCAACCTTCTCTCTCAAGTATGGCAAGGCACTTGAAAGAAATCTAACTGAAAGCAATATATCATGAACTGTAAATTGAAATACTTTAAGTAATTGAAAGAATGTCTGGTAAATGTGTATGTAATTTGAAATGAACATATAGATAAGATATCACAAAGCTATAAACAATGAACTAAATAACTATAATCCAATAAACAAGAAAGACCAGTGCCTTATTCAACTATGGGCAATAGAGTCAATATCATTCCAATCCTATGTTCAACCTCAGAGACAGTTTTATAAGAAAAATTATCACTTCAAAGGTGTTATGGAATGTACATGCAACATAAAACAAATTCAGAGATATATCAAAAGGGTAATACTTCTCAGATGACAGACCAATTGACCGAGGCCTCAATCAACAAAATTTAACCATGCAAAATGAGAAAACCAATTGAAAATATAGACTACGAATCAAATCAGGAAGCATGCACATCAAACTATCACTTTAAAGAAGTTCTATTGGTTTATCTGAGGGACTAATTGTAAAATGATAATGAAACAATTGCATACATGAAGAAAAAGGACTTATCTTTATTGATTATGAAAATAGTTCAATAGAGTTCACATTTGCAGTTATTGAACCATCTAATCCATCAATCAAAATTGTATTATTGTTGTATTGTCTTCTCTCTTTACATTTTACATTATGTATATATGTGTGTTTGAGTGGCTTTCACACCTCTTTAGGGTGAAAAGACACAACCCTTATTACAAATTATTTTGAAAAAATAATAAACTAACTAAAAAATAACTACCTAACTTTCGGATTTGGATTTGGTCAAAAATCCAAAGCACATCGTGAAAAGATAATATTTTTGCTGGGGATAGGAAATTTGATTTCCCCAACTGGGTCATTTATAGATTTTTAAAATTTGACCATCTTAATCCTCGGTCGACATCATCTTTGTAGCAAGTTAAAATTCCAGCATTTTCTGAAGGCTTCGATTAGTTAGTTCTATTTATTTGTGTCATAAAGCTTCCTTCCTTTGGTTTTTTTAGTATGGAGAAACTTTCTACTTGATAATGGATTGGGAATTCTAAATTCTCAAAATTTAGGGTACCACCACCTCTGCCATCCCATTGAGCTTTAGTAAACTCAGTGAGCTTACCCTTGTCGATTTTCTTTGTGGCCTTGGGCTTGTCTCCGATGGGGAATCCAATAATGATATGCAATATATCCTTATTTATCTTCACAAGTTTATCTAATCACATGAATTGGTCATGTACTCGGCTGAGTACCATTCTTATCCATTTTGTCTTAAAAACCCTCGGTAAGTGAACAACGTGTGTCAAACCTTTTGCCTCCAGGTGAATATGTTCATCCTTTACTTTCCCATTCTCTCACAACTTGTTAAATGATGTATCAATTTCAGCTTCGCACAAATTCTCAATCTTGCAATGTATAAACATGCATACATATTCGATCAAAATAACTCTCAGTGGTATTGAAGATAGGGCTCCTCTCATATCTATCTCAGCGGCTATAAATGGGGGTAATTAGTACTTTGAATTAACTGGTTCCACTTCCTTCACAACTTTAGGTGTCTATAACTTTGGTGCCATGACTAATCTTCAAATGTTTCGACTAAACAAGCTAGGGCACACTTCAACAAAACACGACTTTGCAAAACTCAACTCGGAAATATCTCAAATGTTTCTAAAAACTCTTGCAAAGATTCACAAAATATCTCGTAGTCACTTTGAGTTCGCTCGAGATAGTCGCTCTGCAAATGTGCTCGATGTTCTTCTGTATACATTAGGTTCAAATGATTTGAAAAATGACATATTTATACTTTTTCCTTGATTTAGGATTTCCAACGACTCTATTAATGTGCATTAAATGCACTTGTCGAGTCCCTTTTAACTTTTAACTGGCTACATAGTTACTTTGCTCAACCGAGTTAAACAAAATAACTATATATAACAAAATTCATCCAAAACTTATACAACTTATCCAATTCCATCTTAATATGTTGAAATGGATCTCAACTCTATTTCTAGGAATTGAAGTAGGATTTATTATAAACATGTAGTTCCTACATACCTCTCACCAACTAGGTGGATCTCGGTGCAACTGAATTGGTAGAGATGGTGTAGTCTGTGCTTCCGGATGATGTCCCTTCATCTTGAGTCTTTTTCCTCCAAATTTTGTTCATTTGTTCTCGAATTTCCTCAACAATAGTAGGGGATTTTATTTCAAATTCATCTTCGTTTGGTGCATCACCTCGGTCTCTACAATTCCTCACAAGGTGTCCTACCTTATGATAATGAAAACAAGTCATGCCAGGATTTTTCCATGCTCTTCTATTGTTCCTTCCATTATATCAACACGCAGTTTGCAGAAATGTGTCCATACCTTCCACAAGATAAACATGAAATTCTTGTATTATAGTTCCATGGTATAAAAATATGCCTACTCGGTTGGTTTTAGCATTCTCTCGGTTAGGATTCCAATTGTCATTTCTTTTCTTTGGTCTGCACTCTTCAACTTTGTGTCCAAACTTATTAAAATTCTCACAGTAACCATCAAACTTAGATTTCATTGTATTGTTATCAGGATTAGTTCTACATTCAAATGCTTGATGTCCATACCTATTGCATCTAAAACAATAACCATCAAACTTAGGTATACTCAACGATTTACCTTTCCTGCTCCTGCAAACATTAGTAGTGTGTCCAGGCTTCCCATAGTAAATGCAACTTGGCTTCTTTTGTCTTGGTGGGGATGTAATACTTTCATCTCTTTGTGCTTTTGATGACTCTCCTTTCTCGGTGGTGTTTTCCTCTTTGAATCCAATACCAATTTTTTAATTTCTTTGTTTCTAATTCTTGAATTGTTGATCCAGAGATTTCAGTGCTTCTTTGTTTCTTTTCAGTATTGCATTTTCATCTTTATCACCTTTTAGTCTTTGTTCCATTCTTTCAATTTCAGCTTTCAATGTTTGATTCTCAATTTCTTTTTTGGTGTTATCTTGATTTGCACTCATAAGTTGATCGGTCATGTCATAGTGAACTTGTGCCATTCTCACGATCTCATTATCTTTTTCCAATAGCTTCATTTCAACTTTTATTTATCATCTTATGCCATTTTATTTTCATCTTCGACAATCCTCTTTCCTTCAATCTATTTGGTCATTCTTATCATGCTAGTTTCAAGATCTATCTTCATTAGGTCCAACTGCTCGGTAAGTGTATCATTCTTTTCTAGTATTTCTTTTATAGTTGTTTCAAATTCATCAGTAACACTGCCTTCAGATGTTATTTCAAGTGTATCAAATTTTTCTTGTGTAACCTTTAGTTCATCATAAATTCTCAATCTAACCCTTAGAGATCTCTCAAGTTTCTTCTTCAGATAAATGATTAACTCTCTTGCACCTTCCAATTCAGATTCAAGACCATCAAGTCTTTTAAATTTCCTAAAACTTTCCATTATGAGGATCTTTAACTCCCAGGTGGTCAAACCCTATAAATCAAGAGTAGAAGCTCTGATACCAATTTTTGGAATGACTTATAGAAAGTTGGGAATGAGAGGGGAGGGGTGAATCAGTACCACAAAAACTTTTATAACTTAAACTGTATACTAATGTTGTTGTTGTCTACCGAACTCAGTAACTTGAAATAAAACATAAAACATAAAACATAACATGAAAACATTAAAGTAAATGAACTCATAACTCCATTTTTTTTTAATGTAAAAATCCTTGGTTAGAGGACAAAACTGTGGTGGGGATGACACCCACAACCTTCACTAACTATAGTATAAAGGGTGCTCGGTTAAAGCTTACATAGTTTAGCCATTTTGATAGCTTACCTAGTTAAGAGTATACAAAGACTTGTTAGGTCTACCTGGTTAGAGGATTTTACAATATCTAGACTTAGAGATGTACCATGTTAAAGGTTTTACATAAATTAGATTGGTTAATATTGTTAGATTTGACAAACGCAAATCCTCCCAAGACCACCTGCATGCAAGACTGCCACATGAAGAAGCAAGAAACAGAATACAGAAGAAGAATCTATGGCGGCCAAAAGGCCAGAGACTGAAAAACCATGTTGCAAGAATAAAACTTCTATTAACAATGATGAAAATATTACAATCTCCGTAATGAAATCAAAGAAGTGAATCCTTATAAAAGGAATCACGAAACCCTAAAGGAAACCCTAAAGAATTATAAAGCGCCTAAGTGAAACTTAAGCAAAGAGTAGATAGACTAATAATTAAATGATTTAATTATTAGCTATACTAGACTACTCTAACACCCCCCCTTAAGTGTAACTTAGGGAGAAGCAAAATAGCTATACTACTGTAGAAAGAAGGAAAGATGGGTCCCGGCAACAAGGCCTGATCAGGTACCCAAAACAAGAAAGGGAAAAGGTGTCCCAGAGAGAGGAACAAGAATGAGCAAGAAGCATCTCCGAAGCAAGGAACTATAAACTCTGTCAGGAGAAACTGCTGGAACCCCCACTGAAGTGCATGACCAGGTAGAGAAGACAATGTCTGAAGAGCTGATCAATCGAACCAGGAAGCAATAGAACCAACAGGTGAACCCCCCTATAATGCTGAACTGGGAGAGGTGACAGGAACACTGAAATGCAATGCCAGAAACATCTGCAAAAGAAGAACCAGGAACACCAACAGTGCAACAGAAGTACACACACAGGATAAAGGGCAGTGTCATCAACACACAATATGGGCTAATGTTGTGGAAGGTACACTCACTTGACAAAGGTGGATGCGCCTAAAGTGGCAAAAGCATCATAACCCCCCATGGCACGTTATAACAGAGTGCGAGTACAACAACCATACAAGGTGTACAAGATCCCAGAAATGCAGAAGTAGGAACTTTATCTCAGTGTATTTATAGAATAAAGAATGCAACCGAAGAGCATACAAGCTCAGAAGTCAGAAAGAAGAGTGAACTATGAAATCAGAAGAAGAGATCCCAGGACCTATAGAACCAAGAAATCCACCAGAGGGCATAAACTGCCAAACTTGCAGGAGAGAAAACCTAGAGTAGAATCTATAAAAAATAACCCTGCAACTGAATAGTACACTAAACCAGCTTTCTGACGATATCTCGTTTGCCAAAAACGGAGTCCGGATGAGCCAGATATGACTCCCGGAAGGCAAAAAAAAGACATCAGATTTCAACAGAAAAAAATTCTATCAAAATAGAAAAACCCAAAACCTTGACCACCATCATCAGAAAGTGCTCGAAAAGAGCTTTCCGACGGTATATGGAAGTCGAAAAAAGACCCCCGGATGCTCAAGTTAGAGCGAAAACACTCTAGGAGGGTCAGAAAGGCCCCAAAAAACAAACTTAAGCCCCTGGGGCTGCAAACAAATAGGCCCCTGGGTGCCATATGACCACAGGGGGCTAGGGCAGAGCCCCTGGTCGCCAAGAGGACCGACCGCAAAGGCAAATAAGCCCGTGGGGCTAGCGAAAAAACCCGCCACCGGGGGCAGAGTGGCGCAGGGGAGGGCAGTGGCCGTCGGGGCCAGTGGTGCAACGGAGGGCGCCGGGTGGTGGGAGCGGCAGGGGCCACGGGGGCGGCGGGGGCCGCAGGGTAGCGGAGCCTAGGCCGGGAGGCGGTGGCGCAGAGCGGCCAGAGGGGGCAGAGCCCGCGTAGCAGTGGGGGCGCTGCCGACGGTGGCCGAGCCCCGATGGGGCAGTGGCGGCGCCATTTAAAAAACATTGCGCACAGTTTTTAACACCAAGAAAAATATTAAAAAACAAACATTTTTAAATATTTTTTCTCGAAAAATGTGTCCGTATGGCCCTGGTAGGGCAAAAAATTCTCCCAGACACCCCGGTGTCCAAAATAGACATATTTTATATCAATCCTAGGGTTTTTGGGCCTTTCGGACTCAACCGTGAGGTCGGTTTTGGTCCAAAATGCCTCAAAAAATAGAGACCCCCCAGAACCAATGAAAACTGCTAGAAAAACCTCTGAAAAATCCAAACCCTCACTTGCTTCAACAGAGAACGAACAGCCGGCTGCAGGAGAGCTCTGATACCATGTTAGATTTGACAAACGCAAATCCTCCCAAGACCACCTGCATGCAAGACTGCCACATGAAGAAGTGAGAAACAGAAGATAGAAGAAGAATCTATGGCGGCCAAAAGGCCAGAGATTGAAAAACCATGTTGCAAGAATAAAACTTCTATTAACAATGATGAAAATATTACAATCTCCGTAATGAAATCAAAGAAGTGAATCCTTATAAAAGGAATCACAAAACCCTAAAGGAAACCCTAAAGAATTATAAAGCACCTAAGTGAAACTTAAGCAAAGAGTAGATAGACTAATAATTAAATGATTTAATTATTAGCTATACTAGACTACTCTAACAAATATCTACCCAGTATTGGGATTTCTATCTCTCAATATAATAATATTTACTTACAAACGTCTTTTATAATGCATCAATTACAAATGTTGATAAGAATCTATGTGCTCTGAAATACTTGTGTTACGTCAATTAAAACCTGTAACACTGCTAAGGTTTTCTCTGTTGTAGCAAGATATCAACTTGGTGTTCTCTACTCTATTTTTTTCTTCAATAACAACCTTCTCTGTACTCTGTCACTTTCTCTTATGCCATCTATATCACTTACTTATGCTCTGTAAATCATCCTTTAACTATAAGATTAATTGCCTCTTAATCTTATGTGTTAGGCCGTTGATAAATTATTTTGACCATTAGATCTACTTTTCCGCTCGGTGACCATGTCACTTTTACCTCGGTACTTGGTGTTTTTTCTTGGAAATATAAATCTTTTATTAACCGCTTAATCTGCTTCTCAAATCTTCTCTTTGAATTATTTTGATCGTTGATCATGTAACAAACTCATCATTGTGCATTGAAGAATCACAATTAATATTGTAACAATGTATTAAATGCATCCTTATCGCTTTACAATCCATTAAGTAACTTGGTAGAGTAACTTATCTTCACTCGGTTAACTTACTCTTCAGTACTATTTATGCTCTTAGTGTTCGGTAAACTGTGTGTTCTTGATGTAGTGTCAGCGCTTTACCGACTTAACTTCCTTGCTCAGTGTACATTACCGACTGCTCATATATTTACTTTTCTTCCTTTCATCGATTGAATCTTATTATTCATATCACTTTCTCTAAACTAATGACAACAAAAATATTATATAGAGATAACACCTCTCTCACATGCTCTCTTCACCAACTTGAGTGATCACCCATAAAATCCTTCACAACTATACCAATAATGCTAGTAGCATTATAATACAAACATTAAAGGTCCATTCCATAAGAAACAACATGTACATAAAGTGGAATGGCCTCAAATCATATGAAATCTCACAAAACTATCTAAGAACTTCAACTTTGTCTTTAGGATAGTCACAAAATCAGAGATCAAAAACCCCATGAAATGTAATCAAATAGATTTGGAAGGCATCAAATAACATTATTACAACATTTTCCAGTGATTCCAAACAAGTTTCAATAAAAAACAAACAACAATGCATTAAAATCTATCAAAAACTCTTTTTTATTTCCAATTTGTTGTAACTGTCTGTACAACCTGATTACAAAAACTTATTCTCTTATTCTTTGCTCTCTTTTCCATATGTGGGACACGACTTATAACTGCACAAACCATTCATATCTTCTTCTTGCTAATACCCAAAGCAAAATTCCAAACACTGGAAACCATTACAGAATATGAACAAGCACATCGACATAGGTCAACCTGAAGACATCATCTCTTCATCGGCCCAAAAAAGTTCTAGTTTCACTGACTCCTAATGGCTTCATCAGGCATCAAGTTAGTGCATTTCTAGACTGGTCAACCCCCGATCACTTCATCGGCATAACACACACCGACGATTATTGGGATAACATGTTCCATCATGGTAGCAGATTTCTGGACTTGCCAATCCCCGATCACTTCATCGTTGTAACACACCCCGATCATCAAGATAGCATGTTCCATTGGGATAACACATTTAGATTCATATTGATTCCCAATGGCTTCATCAGGGCAAGTTATGTCGATAGTGCAAAGTTTACAAATGTGTTCAGAAATCATATAGGCCTTTTGTGATCTTGACCAACTTGTTCATTTGGATTCCAAAACACCCTAAGGACTTAACAATATCAATCATATCCTATCATGGACCTCTTTTGACTAGTTTGACCATGAAGGCTTATGTGTATTGCTCATGTCAATGGCCTTACAAAATTGGGTCCTTATTAACACCCTTACTGACTCCTATTTAGATGGTTGTAGACTCATGGAATTCCATGAGTGTTGTCTCTAGAGGTGCTCCTGCACCGGAGTGGCATATGCATTTCAATTCAGAAGAATTTTCATTTTTTGGGGATTTAAATAGATAATGCATGCATAAAAAAATAATATTTAAGGTGAGAGCACTAAGCTATCTTAGATGCTTTATCTCACTAGATCTTATGAAGCATCATGTAACTCTCTACACTATCTTTAGTTAGGACTGCGATAGTGTTAAGACATGGTTAGATGCTAGCAACAATGTTTTCTCTATCGCAAACTAGAGACCATATGCTCATGATATATAACTTACACTCTTTGCAATGATGCAAATGAATTCTTCCATAGAAAACTCTAATATGAGAAACAATAATTAGAATAGTGATGGAATATTAACACCATCACTCAACCCAAATCATTGCTCCATTCTTTACTACACTCACAGGTAGGTTATTCATAAGCACTCAAGAGAAATGAGCACTCTGATATCACATGAAGACCAAGCAAGAGAAGCTAAACATACTTACATGATTTTTATTACTAAATAAGGGTTTATATACAAGGATGGACTATTGGGATATGGTAGCAACTTAAGCACAAAAAAAACCAATGAGATATTGGTAAACTAAAACAAAAGTGAAAGAGAAAACAAATGTAATAATATATAACTAGGATATGCTAACATGGAAAAGCATCTTAATCTTCATCAAAGTTAATTTTTTTTTTAAGAATCCACAAACAAAAGGATAGATTCCCACCTTACTAAAAATAAGCGGGTTCTAGTGCTCTAAAATCCAAGAGTACATTGTTAATAGATAAATATGGAGGTAGTTAAATCTACCCTTAGAGAAAACTTCTTGAAGTAACTGATTCACTCCAACACGTTACCTAACACAACCTTTGGAATAGAGGTGGCACATGAGAGAGATTTCACAAGCTTGGAAAATGAACCCTTTGAGGGTTTAGGGCGTAGTTCGGTAGATGATATTTTGAGTGGGGAGTTAACTAAAGCATTAGTTGTAGAAGTAGCTTGGTAGGTGTTCCATAAAGTAGGCGATGTTATATTAGAGATATCCATCACCAAGTTCTAGATGGGAGATTCTTGAGCTAGGGCACCCGTACTGCAAAATATTTTGCTCCTAGTCTTCAAGGGTAGGAGACACAAATTTGAAAGAGGGGGTTGAGTGAGAACATGTGAATCCATCATAGGAAATCTTCAATTATTCTACAATTTTCATTTTGTTGGTCCTAATATTATTTTTGAATATCTCTATGCATACCAATCCTCAACCAAAATGACTATAAGAAATAATGTGGAGATACATTTTTTTTAAAGGAACTTCTAGATAATAACTAATTCACTACAAGAATACTTAAGGATCTCATCCATACATTAGTTCAACATGTAGGATGTACAAATCGTGAGGCAAGAAGAAAAATATGGATGAAAAATGAGATACATGTATCTCTATGATGATTCATAATGTTTTGATAGAGTTACTAGGCATGTAAACGAATATAAGTGATTACTTTACTAATGAATCAATTGTACCACTATTTGGCTAGGGTTCGCTTTAAGAATTATTCATTCACTGGGAAATGAGATGCCTCAACCATGAGGATTTCCCGATAGCCTAAGGACATTATTTATTAGGTTTGTTAATGACTTTAAGTTATCACATTTACTTGTAAATTTATTCCCATAAAGAACTCAATATCTTTCATCTTATGCTAGACTTGGTATCCTTGAGGTATTACCAATTTAATGTAAATTTTGTTAACATTATTAATGTATCATCTTAAAATGGAAGCACTTCCATGTTAAGAATGTTTAGCCCTCCTTAGGGGGTGTTTTTTACCATCATCATATTGTCCCTTCATTTCTGCATCATCTCCTACTTCTATGTCTGTTTAGGACCCTGATTGGGCCTCTCCAGGAACCATCCATCCCATCTGGCTGTTGGAATCATATTGTGAATGATGTACTGAGAGGGGAGGGGTGAATCAGTACCTCTAAATGTTTCTTGGTTAGCCCATTAACCCTTTGTCATCAGTTTGTAAATTATCTTATCTAACTGTTCATCTTTCTTTATGCATATGCAATCATAATATAAGTTCTTTAATATGTAACCATACAAGAAACATTCATGAAAATAGATAACACATGACACAAGATATGGTAACGCAGAAAACTCCTGAGGAAGTAAAAAGTTTGGTGGGGATTGTTACCCACAAGACTTCACTATCTACAGATAAGAAGGAGCCGGTTAAGGCTTACAATTGGTCACTTCTAATGACCTACCCTGTTAGGAGTATTACAGTGGAGACCTGTTAAGATCTACTTCATTTGAAGCTTTAGCAACACTATTAAGAGATTTGTAAAGAACTCTTAAGTCCACCTTCTACAAAAGGATTTTAGATGTAATGCACTTGTTAGAATGTAACTACATAAGTATTTTATCTGATGATGTATGCAATCTCTAATTGCTGATAACAGATCCAATAAAGCTTCCTATGTATGTGTAATCATCTTTTCATGATTGAATAATACCTTTGTCTGCACGTCGGTAGCCTCTGTGTGTTCTTGATAACTAGTGTGATCTATTTCTGAACTTTGCATGAATTCTGCCTTCTGCTCCTTAGATTCTCTTCATGGCTATTAACAATAATGAATTCATAATTCACAATTGATTGAACATCTATTTATACTCGTCAGATCTAAATTTGGAGGGTTTTTGAATGCCCTAGATTTCCTAAATAAGATTTGTATAATGAAGGGAAATCCTATGTCCAAATTTAGGATATTACGTTTAATTATATTGATCAAAAGGATGGGAAAGAGCATGTAAAGAATAATGTGATAAGATGCCTACCTCATAACATAGCAGATCTGGAAAAACTCATTTTTTGAGTTCTGTAGACTGTTTCCGGAAATGCTAATAGTTGATACCAAACCAGAACAGAGAGATGGATGAAACCCTAAATTTTTTTTTTTTTTCGATGTCATCTTATGAAAAAGGTCGACCCTGTACCACTTTTTCCAACTCAACTTGCTCAACTCCGAAAGTGTCCCTGTTCGCACAATCCACAAGAAATCCGAAAAGGGTATCCAGATCTGGCCTCAGATTTTCTATCTTGTATCTACAAATATCTGAAAAGGGGGTTTTGGGGTGGCTATATAGGGTTTTGCCTTAGTCAAACCCCCATTTTGGTGGTTTCCACCTCCACAAATAGCCGAGTATATAGAATGTATATTGTGTGTGTGATGCTCTTTGGAAAGAGTCTTTTGAACATGCAATATCAAGATCTAATCCTCTAGATTAACAATCCTAACATAACATGGAAATGAGAAAGCAATGCATAGATTTGAATATGATAAAGAAAGCATACCAAGCCCCTAAGGCTAAAGGCTAAAGTATTCCTATCAACTCACAATCCGTAATTGCTACCCCATGATAATGTCCTTTGAATGCTTGAATGTTGAAGATGGTAGATCTAAAAAGAAAGCCTTCTTGCTTCAATAAAGATCCACAATAACTTGTCTTTGAAGAATTATTTTCATTGAAGATAATGATATGTCCTCCTAGCTTGTCCTTCTATATCATCCTCTTACTTTCTTGCCTCATCATTCCATCATGTAATCTCCTGATTTTGTTTCATCTTATTTCATGATCAAATGAAGGCAAAAGAGAGTGTTTATATAGAGATTTCAATATAGGTCTCCTAGGGAAATGCAATGGATCCAAATTCAAATTTCACCTCGAATCATGGTCCAATCACATTTTCCAAC
>MU226204.1:78193-93204 GCA_018584345.1 Thuja plicata
TTCTCTGTTATTTTCCTCCTATCATCAATGGCTAGTGTTCTTTCATTTTCAGCTTTTCTTGCATCATTCATGACATCAATCATTTTTACCATTTGAGTTTCTTGACCGATTTGCAGCATCTTGATTTGCTCTGTCAGATGTAGATTGACTTCTTGTAGACTTGTGATTTCTTCTGCTGGTGTGTCTGAAGCTTTTCTTGTTGATGATTCTACTGAATCAAAGTAATCTTGTATTTCTAATTCTTTGTATTCCTTCTCATTCAGCCTAGTTTCCATAATCTTTCTTTATCAAGAAGTTTTCTCAAGTTGATTCTCGCCTCTTTATACTGCTCATAGTTTATCTACATCTGTAATTGTTCATTCTCAATAGTCATGTCCAGTTTGTACTTTTCCATTGCTCTAATATTTTCTCTTAAGTCTTTAATCTTTTCAAGAAAGAGACTTAGCTCTGATACCAATTGTTGGAATTATATTGTGAATGATGTATTGAGAGGGGAGGGGTGAATCAGTACCTCTAAAACTTTTCTTGGTTAGCCCATTAACCCTTTATCATCAGTTTTTAAATGATCTTATCTAACTATTCATATTTCTTTATGCATATGCAATCATAATATAAGTTCTTTAATATGTAACCATACAAGAAACATTCATGAAAATAGATAACACATGACACAAGATATGGTAACGCAAAAAACTCCTGTTAGGAAGTAAAAAATGTGGTGGGTATTGTTACCCACAAGACTTCACTATCTGTAGATAAGAAGGAGCTGGTTAAGGCTTACGATTGGTCACTTCTGATGACCTACCCTGTTAGGAGTATTACAGTGGAGACCTGTTAAGATCTACTTCATTTGAAGCTTTAGCAACACTGTTAAGTGTGCACTCTATTAAGAGATTTTTATGAATTCTACCTTATGCTCCTTAGATGCTCTTCATGGCTATTAACAAAAATGAATTCATAATTCACAATTGATTGAACATCTATTTATGCTAGACTTTTTCTCTATTCTTGATTCACGCTTCGCAAGTTAACTCTAGATCTAAGGTTTACAACTTGACCTTGATCTTTAGTTAGATATGTTTTAGATCCGTTAGGATGCTTTAAAACATTTACATTATGCTTGATTGACCCTCAAGTAATAATTTAAAACAAATTAAAACTCTAAAAATAGAATTATAATGCTTTATCTGACGTGTAAAAATTAGATCCACTATTTGCGGGTTCTCTAACTGACTGTTGGTTCTGATGGTTGGGCTTCTCTGTCAGTCTGTCAATTTTCTTTTTCGTTGGTGTTCCTTTCTTGAACTATTCGTCGGGTATGCCTTTTCTACTCCATCGAGTTTGTTCTCAAAACTTAATGGTTGGTGATGATCTTCATGTTATGTTATTGACTCGTCGGTGATGTCTTGTTTACTTCGTCGGTGCAACACTTGTCAGTGTTCATCGGTCAATTCCATACTTAGAATTTTCTTGTGACTTTTTATTCTGTCGGGTATGCTTGTTGTCCACCAGTTATGCTTACTGTTCGCCGGTTATGCTTGTACCGATGATCTCTATCTATGTTTTTTCACTAAGTGTACTAATGGAAAAACTTAATGTCATCATTGGCATATTTTCCAGGGGTTTTGACTCCCTTGGTCAAGGTCAACCTCAACTTTGACCTGGGTCCCTCTTTCTAGTTTGAAAGTTTGTCGATTGTCGGAGGTCATTAAAAGTTCATTTCCCGCTTCTGGGTTGGCTGTTTTGGGTTCCGAAGTGATGATTCTTAAATTATATTTAATATAGGTCCTCTTCTAGGGGTATAGGTCTAATTGGAATTTAATTATCCTATGTAGGTCTCTCTAGAAGATTGTGCCCTAGTTTCATAGATAAGGAAGTTTTCTCCTCTCATTTTCTCTAAGCCTCTCTAAGAAAAAAAAGGAAGTAAGAAACTAAGCACTAAGTGATATCAAGCATAATCACAAGCAAACAACTATCAACCAAGAAATAATTTTACATGTCCTCAAGCTTTCAAAGTTCAATCAAGGTTTTCAAGTCTTCCTCTCAAGCATTCAAGTTCTCTATTGAAGATCAAGGATTCAAGCCTTTGAAGGGATTTGGTTCAAGCATTCAAGAATCATCATTCAAGCCCTAGATCTATCCATCATGGTGGTGTGATCTTCCTTCAAGATCCTTTGTGCATCCTCAAGACTCATTCATTCTCTCCTTAAGGTGGATTCCACGCATACAATCATGGAGGTTTATGGTTTCTAATATTGAGTCCAAGCTTTCATATTTACATACTTGTTTACATTCAAAATACAATTGCATATCTATTGAATATCATAGCTTTATTATTAGATTTATTTCTACTACTTGCTAGCATTCTTTATTCCAATTATTGATTTCAAGGTTAATTCCTAAATCAGGGTTTGACTAAGGAAAACCCCTCCCCCAACAAATAAATCTATTTTTCTTGTAGGTACAATTCAAAACAACAGATCAGAGTGTAGATTTGGAAACCTTTTTCGACAAACTTTCAAGATCCAAAAATAGATTTACAGTCGGAGAATTCTAAGGTCGATTTTGCCCTAAGTCAAAATCAGAAATTCTAGGTCAATGGTGACATTGAATTGAGAGTCAAAATAGAAACTGTGTTAGAATGGAACATGATTTATGGGTTTTGTTTGTTTCTGTGTTTCTAATCCAGATTCGGTCTTAGATTTTCTAGAAACTAAGTGCAGACCCCTGAAAACAACATTCTTCAGATCTGTAACATTTTAAGGTTAGTACTTTTCTCTTATCCATTTCAATTAAATTTCTTAATCTTTCTAGATCTATCACACATTCTTTTCTAAAATGGGAATTTAAGATCTTCCTCTTTGCTCTTATATCCAAATGATTAATTCATTTATGCATTGATCCTTCCCTTGGGGTTAATCAATTTGGATCCTTCCTTTGTGTATCTAAGGATAAAAGGGGAACATCTTATTTACCCCTACATTTTATATCTTACCATTCTAGATCTTACACATTGGTAACATATCATCTATTTCTTATCTTATATTTTGGTGAACCCGCGATAGACAACTCTTTCTTTTTGGTGTTAGATTTACATCTTTTACGCTAGATCTTGAATGCATACTAAATTAGTTTTCTTTTATGCTCTTTCATTTTAAAATACAAAAAAATCTACATACTCATAAAAATATAAAAACATTTATTGCATTTCATTAACTATGAGGATCTTTAAGATGCTTTGGGGTATGGTTACTTTTCTCATTATGCCTCTTTTAGCATATATTTATAGTACTTATGATGTTTATGAAAGTATCATCCATTTCATCATGTTTGTTAATCTTCATGTTTCACTTGATTATGCTATTTTGAGATTAACTAATACTATTCTTCCTACTTTCAAAACATTCATCAAGGATTTGTGTTGTGGACTTATTGCTCTTTTGGATTATGTGAAGAATTGGGTAGATGATACCCCATTTACTAATCTTCCTAATCTTAATCCTATCATTCATAATCTAGTTCCTAATCCTCCTAATCCTAATTCTATCATGCCTAATCCAATTCCTAATATTCCTATTTCTATTTCTCCATCTTCTATCCCTAGTTCTTCCCACACTTATGATGGGGCTCAAACTAAGGTGCATGATGCCGATGTTCAAGAATTCTTCCATTTACCTTCCCCTTCCTATTTAATCCATAATGATATTAAAGGGAAAAATAAGGAAACCTCTTATAAACCTATCATTCCACCATAACAAAATTATCTCATGAACACCATAATCAATCACCTCCCGTAGAAGCTTTTCAAGATATGTACACTACTAGATATACTATGGTGGATAAACAACACTATAATGGTGTAGGGCTTGGTGTCAATGAACAAGGCATTAAAAACCCGATTCATTCATCCCCTAAACAAGATATACATGGTATAGGTTTCCTGCCTTCTCAATTCAAGGTGGATTATCTTAACTATCATCGTCCTCTTCATATTCTTCTTCCAACACCTTCCTTAGATCACCTTGATACTCCTCAAGATGTGGCTAAGAAAGTGTATGTCCAGTTAATGAATTCTAAGAAAGAAATCTTTAAACCTATGCTGAAAAATGCTCTCTAAATACATATGTCCTTTTCATTATAGTAATACACATTTACTTTTTGATTGTGTGCATTTCAAACTATATGTTAGAGAAAGAGCTTCTTTAGGAATTATATCTCATTCCCGTGCAGTATTACAATTTCTTCATAATTTTGATATAGGGCATTCCCCTCGTTCTTCTATAAATTAGACCATTTTTCTCCTCTTGTCTCTTAACTGGGGGGCAAGAGGTATTTCCTTCCAATCTTCTAGGATCCATTATGCTCTTGGCATGTATTTTTTTTTGAGTTTAATTGGTTATTCTTTCTATATTCTATCCTTATAATTTTCTATTATGGTACATACTTCCTTCTCTCATAATCACCCATGATATCTTTCCTAGGAAATTTGTTTTGCAAAGATATCTCTTTATTACAACATCTCTTGATATAATTTTGTATATCCTTTGCTTCCATCCTTGGGGGGAAAGGTATTTTCCTTCTTCCTCTATCCAAGGATATACTTTCCTTAGTTTAGTGGCATCTGTTTATTCTATAACATTATTTCCTTATAAAGATTTATGTTTTGAGCTATGGATACCTTCTTATATGAGAGGTGATTGTCCTAGGTCATAACCTCTTCTTTATTTTTCAAATTATGTTCTTTATAAACTCTTTCCTTTGCTTTGGGTTAGAGTTTGATTCCTTCATTCTGAGATTCCTCTTCCTTTTGATCGCAAGGGGCTTGATGATTGAATCTTTGGTCCATTTTTTCTTTAGAAGATGATTTTTTTATCCTAAGCACTCCTATATGGTGGGGGTCTTGATGATAAGATCTCTTCCTCTTTGAGGATCCTTTTTCCATATGTGACATATCCATTTCATGATTATCTATGCTCTTAGAGGTAAGGGTCAATACTCTTTGCTAAGGATATATTATTGTTAAATTGGATATCTCCTTACCTTTTAAAGTAGGTATCCTCTTTCTCTTCCTTATCCTACCTAGTGGGTAGTCATGATAAGGAGGGGGGAATATATAGGGTCTCCCTTATACTATAGTTTACATTTTATAACATTCTAAATCCTCTGAAGGTAATGCACATAAGTTGCTAAATCCTGAAGAGACACACATTTTTATTTTTATTTTTGCTAAATCCTCAGAAGGTAACACACAAGTTGCTAAATCTTGAAGAGATACGCATTTTACAATATGCTAAATTTTTGAAAGGTAACACACATAAGTTGCTAAATCTTGAAAAGACACACATTTTATATTCCATAGTGATACAATAATGTGGATCTATGGATATTTCAAAAGCCGTCAAAATACGTATTACAATTATGAAGCATAGTTTATGGGTGAACCTGTTGGGCTCTCCCTCCTTGGTGATTCATGGTAAGGTGGGCATATTACTAGGTGAGGTAATCAATTTCTCTTTTATTTCTTTTGCTTTCATGCTAGTAGGATTAGATCAAGAAGCTATGTTATCTATGGTGTTTCTCTTGTCTTGCTTACGTAGTCATGTATGTTTTCTATGATTAATTGCCCTTTACTTTCATATATTTATGCTTGTATGTTGAGTTATAATCCTTGGTCTGGGGGCTCATGTCCTTGACTTGGTGATGTTCTACCTCGTTGTGATCCACCAGAGTCTTTCTTCTAACTTTACCGCGAGTATGCTCAATTTCCATACTCCCACTAAAGTGTGGGCTTAATGTATCGTCTTAAAATGGAAGCACTTCCATGTTAAGAATGTTTAGCCCTCCTTAGGGGTGTTTTTGACCATCATCATATTGTCCCCTCATTTTTGCATCCTCTCCTACTTCTATGTCTATTTAGGACCCTGATTGGGCCTCTCCGGGCACCATCCATCCCATCTGGCATATTTTCCAGGAGTTCTAACTCCTTGGGTCAAGGTTGACCTCAACCTTGACCTAGGTGAAGGAAGACCTTGAATTTGACTTGGGTCCCCCTTTCCAGTTTGAAAGTTTGTCAGATGCCGGAGGTCATTAAAAGTTCATTTCCAACTTCCGAGTCGACTGTTTTGGGTTCCAAAGCGACAATTATTAAATTATATTTAATATAGGTCCTCTTCTAGGGGTATATGTCTAATTGGAATTTAATTCTCCTATTTATTCCTCTCTATAAGATTGTGCCCTAGTTTCATATATAAGGAAGTTTTCTCCTCTCATTTTCTCTAAGTCTCTCTAAGCAAAAAAAGGAAGTAAGAAACTAAGCACTAACTGATATCAAGCATAATCACAAGCAAACAACTATCAACCAAGAAATAATTTTACATGTCCTCAAGCTTTCAAATTTCAATCAAGGTTTTCAAGTCTTCCTCTCAAGCATTCAAGTTCTCCATTGAAGATCAAGGATTCAAGCATTCAAGCCTTTGAAGGGATTTGGTTCAAGCATTCAAGATTCATCATTCAAGCCCTATATCTATCCATAATGGTGGTGTTATCTTCCTTCAATATCATTTGTGCATCCTCAAGACTCATTCATTCTCTCCTTAAGGTGGATTCCAAGCATACAATCATGGAGGTTTATGGTTTCTAATATTGATTCCAAGCTTTCATATTTACATACTTGTTTATATTCAAAATACAATTGCATATCTATTGAATATCATAGCTTCATTATTATATTTACTTCTACTAATTGCTAGCATTCTTTATTTCAATTATTGATTTCAAGGTTAATTCCTAAATCGGGGTTTGACTAAGGCAAACCCCTCCCCCCAACAAACAAATCCATTTTTCTTGTAGGTATAGGTTTAGAAAAATAGATCAAAGTGCAGATTTGGATACCCTTTTTGGAAATTTTTTGGGATCCGGAAACAAATTTTTAGTCAGAGACTTTTAAGGTTGATTTTGCCCTAGGTCAGAATCGGAAATTCTGGGTCAATGGTGACATTGACTTGAGGGTCAAAATCGGAACTGTGTCAGAATGGAAAAATATTTTTGGGTTTTGTTCATTTCTGTGTTTCTATTCCAGATCAAGTCTCAAATTTTATAGAAACTAAGTGCAGACCCCTGAAAACAACATTCTTCAGATCTGTAACATTTTAAGGTTATTACTTTTCTCCTATCCATTTCAATTAAAGTTCTTAATCTTTCTAGATCTATCACACATTCTTTTCTAAAATGAGAAAATAAGATCTTCCTCTTTGCTCTTATCTCCAAATGATTGATTCAACTATGCATTGATCCTTCCCTTGGGGTTAATCAATTTGGACCCTTCCTTTGTGTATCTAAGGATAAAAGGGGAACATATTATTTACCACTACATTTTATATCTTACCATTCTAGATCTTACACATTGGTAACATATCATCTATTTTTTATCTTACACTTAACTATTTTAGACACCATAGTTAATGAGACATTAAATTCAATTTAATATTAATATCATGGATATTAGCGTTGTACTATACTATTTATTATAAGAAAGGAATGACATCTCTTTTTGGGGATGTAGGGGCCCTATTCGAGTAGGTTAGAATAGATCCAATAAGAATCTCCCATAGGATACCAAAGGCAAATAGTCAGTGTCTTGGATCATATACATAGTACCCTCATGGGATAATTTCATGCACTTATGCACCACAAAGGTGACCTCTCCCGTGGATGCTAGTTATGGGATACCTAACATGACTTGAAAGAGGTCCAACTTAGGGGTAACAACAAAATTTGTAGAAACTACCTTCTAGGTCCTGTAATCACCTAAAAATGGTTTATCCAAATCAATTTCCCTAAATGCTAATCAAAGGATCAAATCATAATCATAATCAAATCAATCCAATCCTAAACATAATTGTGTAATTAAGTTAGATCAAATTAATTACATAATTCATCAATTCATCAATCACCAATGATCATTAATTAATTAATTATCATAAGCCATTTAATCAAATTCACACTCAAAAATCCTATGGCTAAGGAAATTAATTAGTTTGATTTAATTAATTGAGTCTAATTCCATCTCAACACAAAAGGATAAATGAGCTTAATTAACTAATCAAAACACATCACATGGATCAAGTTTGTTTGAATCCCAACAACACATGGCAATTGCATCCTAGCTACTAATTTCCTATAAAATCCAATAAAAGACAACTCTGTCCAAGCTTAATTTATATCTAAAATTCATGTAACATTGCTATTCCAAAATCATTCTAGGTCATCTTGAGGATTTTTTGAGTGTTTTGAGAGCATTTGAGAGTTATTTCATATCATTTTAGCATTAAATTAGACATGTAGATCCTAGTTTTATATCAATTTGATGTTGAACCTTGCATTTATTATCTTAATTGCATGTTGTTTGCATTGTTTCTCATAGGTTTCATCTTAAAATGCATTAGATGTGCATATTTCCTTTGAATCTTCCATTCTAGAACATGTCCAGTCACTGATCTATGCTAATAATCTGAGAGCAAAGCTTAATTAGATCATACTCTTTCTAGATAGGAAGAAATATGTCAATTTCCTTTGGTTTATTATGCTTTTAAATTGATTTTGATGTTACTAACCATTGATCCAATGACACATTGAAGTATTGTGTTACAGATTATTGCAGGTACAATATTTGCATAGAATGGTAAATAAATCAGGAAATGATTGGCATTGTAATTAAATCTGGCATTATGGGCCTACAAAACTAGTATTAGAATAGAAACATGGGCTACACCTTTTTCTCTTCTCTATGGATTAGAAGCAGTCTTACCCATTTAAGTATTCGAGTTGATAAAAAATCAACCCTACAGCTCCCAAGAATCACCTGCATGCAAACGTGTCACAGAAAGAGTGAAGAAAAAGTTGCGGAGGTCAAAAATAATAGATCCATGAAAGAGGAAACATATTTCTCAAACAATGGAGAGAAAACCCTCAATACAATAACATCTTCAGATAATTAAAAAATTACAAAGAGATCAAACTTTATAAAGGTGATCAAAACCCTAAAAGGGAAAAACCTAGGTTGCATGATAATAATTAATAAAAAATTAATTATTATATGCCTAAATTTTAGCTTAAGTAAAGTAAAGATAATAATTAAACTAGAGATAATTACATGAAGCCATACATTGGGTGAGAACAATGAAAGTTGAAAAGATGCAAATGTTGTAAAAGTTGTTTGAACAACTTTTGCAACTTTCCAATGTTGCATGACAACATTTGGACAAGTTTGAAAAAATACCCTAAATGGAGCTATGGTCAGCATAGTTAGTTACCAGCATTCCAGGGGACATATATAAGGACTTTTGAAGCATTGTACAGGGGTTGGAAAAATTTGGACACAAGTTTCAAGAAGAAAGATTTAGACAGTTTTTTGGTTTTCTGTTACAATTTGGAGTTTTTGCTTGCATGAAATTGCTAATGGATTGAGGGACTTGTCTCTCATTGTAGATTAATTTCATTTACTTGTTTCCTCATTCTGTAGATAGTTTTTGTGTGTTTTTGTATAGTTCTGGTGGCTTAAGAAAATCAAAACTCTCTTGTAGACGTTCACTGCCAGTGTTGGGGTTTGTGTGTAAATAATGGCTCCACGATGAATGAACACCATGGGATCTTAATGGACCTTAGAAGAAAGATAGTGGAGCATATGTACATTCTTTTTCCTTTTGTACAATTGCAGGAAGTTTCATTTTCTATTTTGAAGAGCTTTCCCTAGGCAAGATTGTGGATACCCGACTAGGTGCAAGTTGATGATAATCAGTGCTTAAGTACATGATTGAATTGGAGTGAAGGATCCAATGGTTGGAGAGTGTTTTTAGGGTACTGGAGAAGCCCTATAACTAGTTCCTTGAGTTGGTAAAAACATTTCATCAGCATGAGTATTGAAATAATGCAATTAGCCCGATTCCTTAACATATTAATCAAGTCTGGGAAAAGGATAGTACATACAACTTGGTGACCCCAAACCCTAAATATCTTGAAGAGTGTCATAATGGGTATCTAGAATAGTGACTAGTCTAGGGGTTCCTTTGGGAAGTTTTGAAGTTATCAAGCTTTAGATACCTAATTAGGGATAATAGGGCTACTAGCCCTTAAACCAGTGAATTTTGTACTCGATAAGAAGAGTGTGAGAAGGATGGGAAAAAGAACATCCAGGTTGATTGAATTGGTATGAATTAGAGTAAAAAAAATCCTTCAATGTGGCTTACAAGTATTTAGTGTGAGTTGGTGTGAACTTACCCTAGTGAGTTCAAGGGAAGAATTGAGTAACCTTTGGTAGAGAGGCCCTTGGGATTAGGAGAAGGACAACGAGTGTTCTCCAAGGCTAGATTTAAGAATAAAAACCTTGGAAGGTATAGGAAATAACCTTGATAGGAGTTAAGATGAATCTAGGAGAGGAGCCTCCCTATCAGTACAACAAGAAAGTCCATCATCGAGAATTTTGGGTTGGAGATCTTGTATTGAGAGAAAACCCCAAAAATCAACAACATAGAGAACAGAAGGGAAAATTTGAACCCAACTGGCTGGTACCATTCATCATCACAAATTGTTTTTGGCTCTAGAGCTTATCCACTCTCAATGTCAGAAGGAGATATACTTCTAGATCCAATCAACACAATCCACTTGAATAAATTATACACTTGACATCCTACGACCAAAAGTTTGTACAATATATAAGTGTTCATGAGAAAATCCAAAAACAATAGAAAGTGTTCCTGAGAAAATCTAAAAATAGTAGAAAGTGTTCCTGAGAAAATAAAAAACATTGGAAAAAGTCCTGGAAAAATATTATCTTTGAGAAAACTTGGCACACAGGCGCCTAGATAATACAAAAAATTAAAAAAGAGAAAAAGTAGAAAAAAATGCCTTGGTGAAAACCTGGTAAACAAGCACCTTGGTAGAAAAAATAATAGTTCTACCAAGTGGTGAAAACCTGGTAAATATGTGTCACTTTTAACTAACGCTCCATCTATCAGTATGTTTCTTGGCTATCCTACTTACATTAGCTTCAACTTTGCATTCCTTCTTGTGTATATCTTTAATCACTTTCATGACCTTGTACAAGCCACTTGGCTCACACAACACCATCATGGCTTGGAATTAATCTATATCTTAGTCCTAGGACAATCATACCTAACTAGGGGAAATTTCCTAGTAGTTTTGTTAGCCAAGTCACCATCTGGTCATTCAGTTATCTCATCGATCAGAGTCATTCCTCTTGGTCTCTCATCATTGGATGATTTTCCACTGGTACAATGGTGTTTTTCAACACCCAAGTCATCAAAAAATGTTTCTCAACACTACAAAAATTTGAACACAACAATGTTTCTAAACACTCATCAGATGGATTCACTAGAACAAGTAATCACAACCACTTTTTCTCAAACACATAATGGTGTTTTTCAAGACTACACACCCACACAAGCACTGGTATTTCCCAACATTACAAGTGGACAAAAAAATCCACAAACACAAACCAGAAACTAACACCTATTTGAGCTATGTTTATTATGTCTTCAGAGTAACTCGACGATGTCCATGAACTAGAGTAGAAAGGAAGAAGATCTGAAGTTTCTTTGTTTGCTGTCTATTATCATGGATTTTTGTTGCTTATGTCTCCCGAGTAACTTGATGATGTCAACAAACTAGAGAAGCAAGGACAGGGGCATGATACTTTTCAATGATTTTGGCTTGTGGACATGGTTTCGATGATCCTAAAATGTTGAATAAATTGGGTGTTTGTGATTAGAGCCTCCACAATTATGGTGCAATATAAAGGAACATATCCTTGTCTGTTTTGAGTGATATCTTAGTATTGTGCAATATAAAGGAACATACCCAAGGATATGAATGCAAGGGTCATTGCGGGCACATAAAAATGTTAGTCCAAGGATATGAACATACGGGTCATTGCGGACAATATAATCATTGCACAAGAACATAAATAACTCTTGTTTGTTTTATTGCTTGCAACTAACACCTAAAAACTAACAACTCTATGATGAGAAAAATCATAACAACAAAAGATCAAAAGAGTGACACTCATGGAAGATTGCATCTCATTCTAGGGGCATTCATTTGATTCTTGCCTTCATCTAACTTGATAAAAATCACCTCAAGGAAGGAAATCTATCTTCGACATGGCTGAGTATCACATTTAAGATCCTTGAATCTATCATCATTATTGATAATTATTTTTGCAACATAATTATCGGGAGCTCAATCAAAATGGATTCTAAATCATTCTTTTTCATCATCAACATCAATCCAATCTTCTAAATCAATTCAACATTTTTCTTAAATCATCATCCAACACCATTCAATTTTCTTCTATCACATTTCAATCTCGCTCCCAAGGGGGCGTCATAATCAACATCTCCTTGCTTCTAGATCATCAAACATATTTGTTATCAAATTTGATGTATCAATTTATAGTCATTGAATCGATCATCAAACCGAATCTAGCAACAATCATTGAGAAAATCAGAGATCTTGTCTAATCAAATAAAATCACATCATTAGGGGCATATAAACTTCATCAAGATCCATATCAAGTTGATGGTCTCAAATCAAAATATTTTTAGAATCTTTCAGGTAAATAATTAGTTTCATCGACATCATATCAAACTACTTATGCTGGATTTTATCTATGATCTCTTACCCAACATCGCATCAAACACAGATTCATATCAAACATTAGACATTAGTGATTGATCATCGAATTAGTCCCAGGATCAGGGGAAACATCAAATATTGTTTGAATCAACAAGTTGCTTGCACATCAATTCAAAAAGGGGAAAATTTTATCACCTAAAAATGGTCTAGACAAATCAATTTCCCTAAATGCTAATCAAAGGATCAAATCCTAATCATAATCAAATCAAACTAATCCTAAATATAATTGTGTAATTAAGTTAGATCAAATTAATTACATAATTCATCAATCACCAATGATCATTAATAAATAAATTCTCGTGTGCCATTTAATCAAATTCACACTCAAAAATCTAATGGGTAAGGAAATTAATTAGTTTGATTTAATTAATTGAGTCTAATTCCACGTCAACACAAAAGGAAAAATGAAATTAATTAACTAATCAAAACACATCACATGGATCAATTTTGTTTGAATCTCAACCACATATGGAAATTGAATCCTAGCCACTGATTTCCTATAAAATCCTATAAAAGACAGCTCCATCCAAGCTTAATTTAGATCTATAATTCATGTAACATTGCTATTCCAAAATCATTCTAGGTCATCTTGAGGTGTTTTTGAGTGTTTTGAGAGCATTTGAGAGTTATTTCATACCATTTTAGCATTAAATTCAACATGTAGATCCTAGTTTCATATCAATTTGATGTTTAATCTTGCATTTATTAGCTTAATTACATGTTGTTTTCATTGTTTCTCATAGATTTCATCTTAAAATTCATTAGAAGTGCATATTTACTTTGAATCTTCCATTCTAGAACATGTCCAGTCACTGATCTATGCTAATAATCTGAGAGAAAAGCTTAATTAGATCATACTCCTTCAAGATAGGAAGCAATATGTTGATTTACTTTGGTTTATTATGCTTTTCGATTGATTTTGATGTTAGTAACCATTGATCCAATGGCATATTAAAGTTTTGTGTTGCAGATTCTTGCAGGTACAATATTTACACACACAAGTCCCACCTAGACCATCGAGGTAGTTGATCCCAAAGGGGGATGCAATAGCTTGTCATGAGTTCTAATGGTCGTCAAACACTTCTTATATTATGCATAATGTACACCATTCATGAAGAGTACCTCCTCTATGATGACTTCCACTCAATGTATGGGATCAACCATCACACCCCTTACGATAGCCTAGTTAACCTATGCTCCAAGGTATATAGAGGAGATGGTTTTATACTAGAAGGGATGTCGAGATAGGAAAATTATATATCCATATTACACATCCCCTAATTCGGTGGTGATATGAGAGTGATTGTTAGCATATTGACAAACATACTATCACTCAAGAAAAAAAATAACAGTGATGACATAAAGGGCACTATTGGAGCTCTCAAATTTTGGCAAAATTTGGAGTCCTATAAAGTGATAAAACTCTAAAAATGGAATCCTAAACTCTATGCCCAATAATTGATGATATGATGGAGTACATGAAATGAGATAAAAAACTATATTAATTTTCAATTAAAATTTGATGGATTAAGGAAGGAAGCTTTGTGATAGGAACAATCAAAATTCTGTAAGCGAAGGTTTCAAAAAATGCTAGAATTTCGTCTTGCTAAAAAGATGATGCTGATAGAGGTTGAAGATGGTCAAATTTTAAAAATCTAAAAATGACCCAGTTCGGGAAATCAAATTTCCTATCTCCAATAAAAATCTCATCTTTTCACGATATGTTTTGAATTTTTGACCAAAGACAAATCTGAAAGTTAGGTAGTTATTTTTTAGTTAGTTTATTGTTTTTTCAAAATAATTTGTAATAAGAGTTGTGTCTTTTCACCCTAAAGAGGTGTGAAAGCCACACACACACACACACACACACATATATATACATAATGTAAAATGTAAAGAGAAGACGATACAATATAATACAATTTCAAATATTTGGATAGTTTTTAATCAACAAGTATAACATGGACCTGTATGTACTATTTTTTCAAAATTAATAAAGATAAGTCTTTTTTCTTTCACATGTGTAATAGTTTCATTATCATTTTACAATTAGTCCCTCGGATAAACCAATAGAACTTCTACAAAGTGATAGTTTGATGTGCATGCTTCCTTATTTGATTCATAGTCTATATTTTCAATTGGTTTTCTCATTTTGCATGGTTAAATTGTATTAATCGAGGCCTTAGTCAATTGGTCTGTCATCTGAGAAGTATTACCCTTTTGAAATATCTCTGAATTTGTTTTAGGTTGCATGTACATTCCATAACACCTTTGAAGTGATAAGTTTTCTTGTAAAACTG
>MU226204.1:138611-151015 GCA_018584345.1 Thuja plicata
TATGTGAGAAGATGTGAAGTCTCTGTTTTGGGAAGATAGAGCAAAGGCAGCTCTGTGAAATGCTTTTCATGTAAACAATATTATGATTGCAGGCATAATATAAAAATCTGTTCTCTGTTTATTTTGCCTGGTCTTCTGTGGTATTTCTTTGTTCTATTTTTTCCTCTGTTTTCAACAGACTGGAGGCATTCGATTTTGTAATTTATTTAATGAATGTATGCACTTTGTATAGTTTGCGAGTTCCCAACCATCCTCTACATGTAAATTGCATAATTGTGCAAGTAAAATTTTAGTGTTTTCTTAGTTATGTTTATCGTAAGCCCTTAAAGTTGTCTCCGAACCACATTTTTTTCTTTATCTATCCACTTTTGAAGTGTAGCTTGGAAAGATGGGGAAAAATGCAAGTGGCACCTACTTGCCTAACTCAAAGTGCAAGATGGAGGCAATGAAGTGCAACCTTTCTCATCTGAAAAAATCAAGTGGACTCTAATTGGTGTGGAAGATGACAAGGTCACGGACTTGTGTGCGGCAATTCCAGTCCACAGAATCAAGGTTTTTTCTCTTGGGGAGTCAAAGAGGGACATTGTTGAAACTTCATTCATTCGCGTGTTCCACAGAGAACACAACCCTACAAATTACAAGGATAACACAATTAAAATGTATTCCAGATGAGTAAAAATAATCAACATTATATTTTTCACAAGAAATTGTCGTAATACATTTTTAATTGACATCATGAGTTTTTGGTTGTGCAGTTATTGGTGTTTATTTGGTCCACAGGATAATAAAAAACAAAGCGACAACAAAGCAAGGTGTTCGACAATTTATAAAGAAAAGGGGTTGTCATTGCCACTTCAATGTTAACGTTATGTTTGGTAAACATGATATGGTTATTTTGAGTTTCACTGAAGTATTCCATGTGGATGCAGAGGGTGAATTTTGTCATGGTGAAAATGATCCAAGCAAGGACCCATGGGCTCTGTTATCCTCAAAACCTTTTGCAGAATGCAAGGCTTATATAGAGGACCTATTGGCAATCGATGTCAGTGTTGATGTTGTTATGGAAAAACATCTGAACGATCCATATTTTTTTTTTGACTTTGGTGAGGAAGAGAGATAGTTTCCTGACACAAAAAGATGTCATGAATGCATGGAGAAGAGTGAAGTCCACTCGAGCCCAAAAACATGTTCATGATCCTAGTAGTATCCTTAAATGGAGAAAAGTGGATTGGAATAATTTATTTTATTGGCAAGAGCCTGAGGAAGTCAGGACATCTTTCATTATGGGTATCCAAACCCCATGGATGATTAATACGATGGTTCAACATTCACACAATACTATAATTTCCATGGATTCCACATTTGTGACCAACAAATACGAGGTGAGACATCTACAATCACACTTGTAGTGACTACTAATTTCATGTTCAACTTGTTACGCACCCTTAACATGTTGCAATCATTGTCGATGTGTTCATCTTGTGTAGTATCAACTATATTCATTGGTCGTGTTTGACAAGCAACATTTAGGGGTTCCTATTGCATGGCCGGTTGTATGCTCCCGTAACAAGATCGAAGACATTCAAGGGTAGCTAGCTGTTGTATATACTCAAGGAAAGGCGATTAGAAATGATTGGACAATGAGCGCCTTCTTGACTGATGATGCCAGTGCAAAAATACATGCCATACAGTAAGCACACATATCTTTTTCTCTGACCGCACTTTTCAACTCTCTTTACATGTATAATTTATATTTTTCCCATGAGTCGAGTAAGTTACACTCCATCAATCCATATGTACCATGACATATTTTTACTATCTTGTCATTCTATGCAATTGGCATGTACATCGGCCATGGATGAAGACTGTGTACAAGTATGCATCAAAGGATAGAGCAACAACAATGTTTAATCACCTCAGGATGATAATGATAGAAATGGATGAGAGTAAGGACATCACTTATCAGGTGTTGAATAATTTTTTTGAGGAATTTACTGATCAACCTTGATTTATAGACTATTTTTGGAGGACATGGTGTGAAGGGATAGGCCATATAGGTAAGATCTCCCTGTCAAATTGTGCATTCATTCGTTATTTCATAATCCTTATTTTGTTGATTATAGTAAATTCCCTTCATAGATAGCCTTATGGTGTACACAAAGAAGTGTGGGCCAAAAATTTTAGACCCTTCCCTCATGCAAATTAGGACACAAACACCACCATACAATCGTACCATTGCACATTGAAAATGTGGTACCTTTACGATCCTCAAAAGAAATGCATGCATAGGATGGACCATCTGTACTACACCCTTGTGTACAAGATGGAAACATTCTACACGCAAAAGGAGAAGTTATAGGAATTTGGTTTCCTAACAAACTACAAGGTACGATGTTTGTGTAATAGTATAGAGAAGGCAAAGGCCATTCCTGATGCTGATTGTTTTCTTGATGAAACTAATATAGGATAGTACTGGGTCAAAAGCAAAACATCATGCAATTGGTATGCGGTTAGACCATGTGGTGCTCACTTGTATGTGTGTGATTATCCTTGGGCCCTGGAGGGAAACACATATAAGCATGCACTGAAGGTTTCAGCTATGATTACTGCCATCTATGATGTTCCAACAGATGTCAGTGACAAGTCATTATTTTTTTCTCATCTACTCTTTATTTGCATCATGTAATCATGCTATGTGCAATGGTCGCTCTATGTTAACATGATAATTGGAATGCAGGTGATTTATGCAAATAGAGTGATTTAGTCATATTAGAGACATACAACACATCACCTCAATTGGGTGATTATAACACAGCCAGTGGTGCAGTTACATCACACTATCTTGATACTGTCATCGATTCTCATTCGCCCCTGCAGACAAAGACATTCTAGAATGAATCGATTGGGTTGTTGAAGAGTGTGATACGAATAATGCCATAGACACATGATCATGTGCAAGCCTTCTCAGAATGTGTCAAGCATTTCGTGCTCGATGTTCAACAGTCTGATGCGCTGACTTTGAATCTCCCAACATAGATCCATCCGAAATGAACATCGTTTGAATACGTCCATGGTTTAGTGCTATAAATATTCCTGTCCGTGGGGGCAACAACACACATGTGGTTCTATCTATGAGATGTCCACTGAAGTTTATCCTTCATAGTCATTTGTGTTTCCCAATGATAGCCGTAGGAAGATGAAGAGTAAGAAGTACTCATTACATTGTCCACAACATGGTGGCGACACAGACGCTATTCCACCAATTATGGGTGAGTACTTATATTCCCCAAAATCATATTCCCACCATATGGTTGACAGTATATGATTTTTATATTTTGTTTCCCTTTTATTCAATGCCTTGATATTTAATTACCAATTGTTATAGTTGTTGCCTTCCCAGAATTGGCATACGCCCCCAGAATTCCTCGACAGCGATTATTTTATGGAAGTGTTAGGGGCGGAGATGTTGTCAATTGTAGTGTTAACTAGTTGGACTGTACCTAGACGATCACATTCACTTTTTTCTTCTGTGCACCCCAGAATTTTGGTTTTTTGTTGTTTGGTATCGTTGACCATACCTTCTCCAATATACGAAATATTTTCTACTGTTTCTTCCAATATTTAATTTGGAAATTTGTATTCATTTTGTGGCATTCAATAATTTATGTACAAAATGTAATATGCACCACATTAGTTTGTCTTTGTATGTTTTCAGAAGTCATGAACATATTTTGTCTACACTAATTTGTGAAGGATTTTTATTTGACTCGCCCTTTACCCGACACAATCCCTTATGGAAACAAAAATAAAGAAAATAAGTATTTCTCTAGCATTTTATCTTGCATAACCTTAATCTGTTCATAAATTTGTCGATGCATTTTTTATATATCTATATGAAATCGATGTGTTTTTGTAACCTTTTTGTTTTATTTGTGATATTTCTATCAAGATTCAACTATGTAGTTTTTTTGAGTCAAACTTATTGACTTGAATGTTTCATGAGTAATGGTTCACAAGAACCCTTCTTTCATGAGAATGAATGGAACACTTAGCACTCATTGCATCTAGGTGATGCTCACATAGGTGAAACACTGGGACTTCTCGGGAGGTCACCCATCCCAGTACTACTCTAGCTCGAGCGCGCTTAACTACGAAGTTTACTCCATGGTTAAACCCACTGCTTGGAACCCCATTTGCAAAAATTTTAGAAAGTGTTGTGGCTTATGAACCATTCATTAGAAAGCCCCTTAATCTCATCAATTGATAAGTAGGATATATGAACCCTTTCACACCAACGCGACGAACGAGGTATTTGATAGGGAGGTTGGATGAGCCAATCACAAGCTCATGCTTAAGTCTTTCAACAGACCTTGAGGTTCTCTCTCTTGACACCTACTGACCTATAGGATATCCACTAGGCACTTGATCCCCTGGCCAACTGACAAACCCAACTACCAAGAAAGAACTACCAAGTTTGCTAAGTTCTTGGTGCTTCACTAGCTTTCCTACACACTAGCCCTTAATCCAATCTAAGGACTTTCTACCTCCAATCTTGACATGAAATCTTGAAGAGGCGAGGAGGTGTTCATATTCATTGCATTTTTTCCCACTAGGGGTTTAGGAAGTCCCTCTTTATCCATCTCCTATATCGATTCCTTAAAGTTGCCTCAAATTAGGCCTAATAGCTTGTAGCCCTACTAGGTCTCCTATTCTGAGAAAATAGGACTTTTCACAAACACACAACCAAGTGACCATGCAAATTTACTTTGGATTATTTCTTCAATGGATAACCTCTCAAATATTTTTGAGGTCTTAGGGTCCCATCCTTCCGTACAATGTCGTAACCCCAAATGAGGATTTTAGTAGGGTTTTAAGGCTTCTCTGGCTTCTCAGTTTGTTGGCAAGTGTTAGGTCCCAAAATGGATTGGCTAGACCCTCTCCTTTTCAAAAATTCTTGGGAAGACCTCTATCTTCGACTTCCAATAGCTAATTGGCAATTTTATAAACACCCCTACAAGATATCAACTCTGCAACTTAGTCTTTCCTAGCCGGGCTCACCATAGGCTTGCCTAGGGAAAGACTTTAAAAATGCTTCCCATGAATTTGAGAGCCCATGCTTCTATATAGAATATGTACATGGAGTAAACTCACTATCCCCAAGAGGTCGTATAGATTGAAAGGTGGGATAGTGAGCTAGGTCTCCATTTCTAACAACTTCCTGGTTTGAACCAGTGAACATGCAAGAACACAAAGATTTTGTACAAACTAATTAAAGAAATTGAAAATACCAAACTAACGACACACAAAGAAAGGAAAAACACTACTATAATCTATCCACATGTTACAGATCCAATTTAAATCCATTAACATGCTTCTGCAACTTAGTAACTACCAAAAATCACACAAAACCATGCACTGTTATATTTTATAAAATCAAAATCCATACTTCTGACATCCAACCTTGGAATTAGGTCAAAATATGTCTTAAATAGGACAAACCATGCCTTTGGTTGTCACTTAGGGCACTTCTACTTTGTTTGTGCATTCTTGGACAGAGTTGTCCGAGCAACTTTTAGCAAATTTTTACAACTTTGAGAAAATGTGATTTTTCTCTACTCCAACCTTATCCTAGACTCCAATATAGGTTCTAACATGACTCTTAGCACATCCTAGCCTTGATGAAAACATGATGACATCGTCAAACTCATCTAACCAAACAAGAGGCTTCTAAACACTTAAGCCCCCAAAATGCAACATCCTAAAGACTTAGGACTTAACTGACCTTAACTCCCTATTGGACTCACATTGTGGTATACATGAACTTATGAAATGTACACAATGAAAATGAGGGCTTATGAAAAAAGACTTAAAAAGGATTGAATCAATCAACCCATGGGTTCTCCTGCACCATTCTCCCCCTCTGCACAAAGAGTAACTAAGGAACAGTAGGGGACACCAAAGAAATATTAATACCAAGCTTGTTGAAGTTGCTTTCCTCCACCCAAGTAGCTTCAGATTTAGGGTGGTATTTCTAATGTACCAAGTGCTCCATATAGACCTCGTGTCTGGTTGTTTTCTTCACTCTAAACTCCAAGATCTTCTCTTCTTGAGGCTTAGCCTTAGGAGGTAAGGCTACTGTACTGACATTTGACAACCAGATCTCCTGAGTATTCTGATCTATTTAAGACAAGGGTCCTTTATATTTAACCAGGTCTGCTATGTTGAACACATGTGAGATTGCCAAATCTGAAGGGAGCTCAACTTTGTAGGCATTGGCCCCATACTTGGCTAGAACTTTGCATGGTCCCACTCTTTTCATCTGCAACTTTGTAGGCACTCCTTTCTGCAACCTGGATTTATTCAAATGAACCATCACATATGCACCTACTTCAAACTGAACATCTCTTCGCTTCTCATCCACCTTGGCTTTCAAATTTTGGGCAGCTTATGTTAGAGTCTTCTTGACTTGCTCCTGAATCTCTTGCATAGTTTGAGATAAGTCTTCTGCACGACCACTCCTATACTCCATAGCCCCTATATCTCTGAGCTCACAAACTCCCCCTGGGTGCATTCCATACACTATTTCAAAAGGACTTCTACCAATAGTCCTATTTACACTGTGATTATAAGCATATTCTGCTTGTGGGAGGACTAGATCCCATGTTTGGGCATACTCCTTGGTTAGACATCTAAGCAACTTACCCAACACTCTGTTAATCACTTCAGTTTAACCATCTGTTTGTGGATGGTAAGCTGATCCAAAAGACAAATTTGTGTCCAATCTACTCCATAAAATCTTCCAAAAATGGCCCATGAACTTTGCATCCATGTCTGACACAATCCTTAAGGAAAGCCCACGTATCCTCACAACCTCTTTGAAAAAGAGATGAGCTATGTAGCTTGCATCATGAGTAGTTTTGAAAGGGATAAAATGACCCATTTTGCTAAATCTATCTACCACCACTTAGATGCTATCTAACCCTGTATTGGTCTTAGGAAGCCCTACAATGAAATCCATACTGATACACTCCCATGGTCCATTGGGAATGGGAAAGGGTTGATACAAACCTTAATTGCTAGCTCCTCCTTTAGCTTTCATACATATGAAACACTGTTCAACATACCTTCTCACATCCCTAGGCAACTTAGGCCAATGATAGAATATTTGAACTAACTCCATTGTCTTATCGATGCCAAAATGGCCGATAAGACTACCATTGTGCTTTTCCTAAATGAGATTTTCTGTCATTGAACCCTTAGGGACACATAGTTGATTCCCTTTAAACAATAGACCAATCTGCAATGTATATTCTGCAAATTGACTATGATAGTGATTCTGAAAATTAGAACATACATTATAAGCCTCTGAGAAGTCTGCATCATCCTTATAAAGGTCTTTAAATCTCTCTATGCCAATGCTTTGGATTTGGACTTCCTTGACTATCAACAACCTCCTACTCAATGCATCTACCACATTATTCATTTTCCCCTTCTTGTGCTTGATAGTGAATGTGAAGGATTGTAGGTATTCCATCCATCTTAGGTGTCTATTTCTCAATTTGTCTTGTGTATTGGTGTAGCTCAAAGCTTGGTTGTCTATGAACACCACAAAATCCTTAGGTAGGAGATAATGCCTCCATTTCCTAAGTGACTACACTAATGCATACAATCCAAATCATAGGCTGAATACTTCTTTTTAGCTTTATTGAGCTTTTCACTATAGAAGGTCATAGGCCTATCCTCTTGACTCAAGACTCCTCCTACTGTCACTCCACTTGCATCACACTCCAAGGTAAACAATATGTCAAAACTTGGTAACAAGATGATAGGTTGAGAAGCTACCTATTTCTTCAACTTTTCAAATTATAGGCTTGCTTCATAAGTCCACTTGAACTTGGTTTTTAACCCACCTTTGATAGTGTCTAGCACTGGTGCACAAATTCAACTTAAATTCCTTATAAATTTCTTATAGAATTGGGCTAATCCGTGAAAGCTTCTTACCTCTGTCCCTGTGGTTGGTGTAGGCCAATTTAGGATAGCTTCCACCTTGCTTGGATCCATCTTCAATGTACCTTGAGACACTAAAAATCCCAAGTAAACAAGTTCTTGCTTAAGGAATTCACACTTCTCCAAGTTAATGGATAATTGTTCTTCATGTAGTCTTTTGAGCACAACCTCCAAATGCTTTAGGTTTTCTTCTTTTGTTTGGCTAAAAATGAGTATATCATCAAGATATACCACCACAAATCTGCCTGTATAGTCCTTTAGCACTTCATTCATCAACTTCATGAATGTTCTATGGGAATTAGTAATCCCAAATGACATAACTTTCCACTCATACAACCCTTCAGTGGTTTTAAAGGCTATTTTCCACTCATCCCCATCTTTTATCCTAACATGATTGTATCCACTTTTAAGATCCAACTTAGTGAAATGCTTAGCCCCTCCAAGGCAATCCAACAAATCCTCAATCCTAGGTATAGGAAACCTATATCTAATAGTATCTTATTAATAGCCCTAGAATCAGTGCAAAGTCTCCACTTACCACCTTTTTTTGATGCCAAGACCACTGGTACTGCACATGAGCTGATTCTTTTCCTTACTGGCCCTTGGTCAAGTAACTCCTGCACTTTCCTTGCTACTTCTTGGTTCTACTCTGGTGTGAGCTTGTAAGCTACTTTTTTGGGCAATGAGGCCCCTGGAATAAAGTCAATTTGATGAATTATAGACCTCTTAGGAGGTAGGTTTGTTGGTGTACCATCACTGACTATACCCTTGAATCTTCCTAGAAATTCTTGAAACTCCACTCATATAGGTGCTTGTTTAGGCTTCTCCACTTCCTTGGGCTTCACAACTATGTCATATCCTTCACCACCTTATTCTTGAAGTGTATCCATGAACTTTTTCCCACTACTAAGTAGCACACTAGGATTCTTTGACTGCAGTTCTTCTTCATCTAGCAAGGACTGTATTTTGAATGTCTTACCATCCTTCTTGAATGAAACAATGTTTCCTTTTCCATCATATATGGCTTCTCTGTCATACTACCATGGTCTGCCCAATAAGAGATGGCAGACATCCATAGGAAACACATCATATATTAATTTATCTTTGTATCCTCCAATGGATAATTCCACCCATGTGTGCTCTTTCACAAGGATACTTTGTGCTTTATTCAACCATGTCACCTTGTAGGGATTTCTATGGGGTATCTTTTCCAAAATGAGATTCTTAACTTCTTCCTCTGAGATGATGTTTTCCATGGAGCCTGAATCCACAATCATCTTACACACCTTACAAAGAATCTTACACCTAATTCAGAATAAGGCTCTTCTCTGTTTAGGTTCTTTCACTGGTTGTCTTATCAAGCCCCTTCTAAACATAAGATTCTTTCCCATCTCTAATTATATGTGACTCATCTCTGTTGACTTGACACTTGAGGTATCTTCTTGTGCATATGTCACTCTCTTCTCTAAGTTTGAGGAAGATGCCTTCTCTAAACACCTATAAGCTGGATGTCCCATCTATCCATAGTTATAGAACTTCATGCTATCAAAATAGGAACTACTTCTTCCTACACCTCTTCCTCTAGTAAAACCTCCATGAGTTCCTCTACCTCTACCATAACTTCCTCTAGAAGTGGTCTCACTACCATGCTCAACAAGTTTAGACTCTCCTTGGATCCTCGGATCTGTCCCTCTTCCTTGGTAACCACCCCTATGACCTCTTTGGTCTCTACATATTCCTCTATTCTTGGAGGTTTGATCTTGATTTCTCCTGCTATTTTCCTCAATCTTGAGGGATAATTGGTAACATTGGTGCACTGTCTTGGGGCTTAGTAAACTCATCTCCTCTTATATGTTACACTTCAAACCATTTAGGTACCTAGCCACTTTTATGCTTTCATCTTCAATCACCTTGGACCTCAAACAAAGTTTTTGAAACTCCTCTGTATAGGAATTCACATCGAGGTCCTTCTACCTTAAATTATGTCTCTTCTTATGCAGCTGTATCTCATAATCATCAGGCATATATAATTCTTTCACCTTGGCTATCATTCTCTTCCAAGTTGCGATTGGCTTCTTGCCTTCTTTCTCCCTTTTTGCTTGAATGAATTTCCACCATGTTAATGTAGAGCTTCTGAGTCTTGACTTGGCCGCCCTTACTTTTTGTTCTTCTGTGACTCCATCACACTCAAAATGGTTCTCAATTCCCCCTATCCAATCCATTACTAGGTCTACTTCCATATTTCCACTAAAAAGTGGTATTCCTTCAAGAGCCTTCCCACTCATAGATTTCAAAGCTCTTGGAAAGGGTTCTTCTTGTAATACAGGGTCAGGTTCTGGAGTTTCATCCTCTTCAGCAACCTCTTTTCCCTTGGTTTCTTTCCCATCAAGTTTGTCACTGAATTCTTCAGTCTTTACTTGCACCTCACCCAATGTTTGCTCCAATTGGGCTATTCTTTCTCTCAACATTCTATTGTCTTCCTCTTGGTCCTTAACCTTCCTGTCCAATTCTGTATTGGTCACCATATTAGAAGGTCCATTGGATTCACACTCTGACATGCACTACTTTATTCCAAATCTTTTGGGGCTCTGAAACCAATCCAATAGGGAGGTTGGATGAGCCAATAACAAGCTCATGCTTAAGTCTTTCAATAGACCTTGAGGTGATCTCTCTTGACACCTACTGACCTATAGGATCTTCACTAGGTTCTCGATCCCCTGGCCAACTGACCAACCCAACTACCAAGAAAGAACTACCAAGTTTGCTAAGTTCTTGGTGCTTCATTAGATTTCCTACACACTAGCCCTTAATCCAATCTAAGGAATTTCTGCCTCCAATCTTGAAATGAACTCTTGCAGAGGCAAGGAGGTGTTCATATGCACTGCATTTTTTCCCACTAGGGGTTTAGGAAGTCCCTATGAATCCATCTCCTATTTCAATTCCTTAAAATTGTCTCAAATTAGGCCTAATAGATTGTAGCCCTACTAGGTCTCCTATTTCGAGAAAATAGGAATTTTCACCAACACACAAGAAAGTGACCCTGCATCTTTCCTTTGGATTCTTTCTTCAATGGCTAACCTCTCAAATATTTTTGAGGTCTTAGGGTCCCATTCTTCCGTACAATGCCCTAACCCAAAAATGAGGATTTTAGGAGGGTTTTAAGGCTTCTTTCGCTTCTCAGTTTGTTTGCAAGTGTTAGGTCCAAAAATGGATTGGCTAGACCCTCTCCTCTTCACTAGGTCTTGGGAATACTTCTATCTTCGACTTCTAATAGCTAATTGGCAATTTGATAAGCACTCCTGCAAGATATCAACTCTGCAACTTAGTCTTTCCTAGTTAGTCTCACCACGGGCTTGCCTACGGAAAGAATTTAAAAATGCTTCCCATGCATTTGAGGGTCCATAATTTTGTACAATATATGTACATGGAGTGAACTCACTATCCCCAAGATTCCATACAGATTGAATGGTGGGATAGTGAGCTAGGTCTCCATTGTAACAACTGTCTGGTTTGAACCAATGAACAGGCAAGAACACAAAGATTTTGTACAAACTAATTAAAGAACTTGAAAATACCAAACTAATGACACACAAAGAAAGGAAAAACTACTCTAATCCATCCATGGGTTACAAATCCAATTTCAATCCATTAACATGCCTCTGCAACTTAGTAACTACCAAAAATCACACAAAACCATGTATTGTTATATTTTATAAAATCAAAATCCATACTTCTGACATCCAACCTTGGAATTAGGTCAAAATATGTCTTAAATAGGAAAAACCATGCCTTTGGTTGCCACTTAGGTTTCTTCTACTTCATTTGTGCATTCTTGGACAAAGTTGTCAGAGCAACTTTGAAAAGTTGCAAAAGTTGCTAAGCAACTTTTTGCAACTTTTAGCATTTTTTTATAACTTTGAGAAAATGTGATTTTTCTCTACTCCAACCTTATCTTAGACTCCAATCTAGGTTCTAACATGACTCTAAGCACATCCTAGCCCTGATGACAACATGATGACATCATCAAACTCATCTAACCAAACAAGAGGCTTCTAAACACTTAAGCCCCCAAAATGCAACATCCTAAAGACTTAGAACTTAACTAACCTTAACTCCCTATTGGACTCACACACCATGGTCTACATGACCTTATGAAATGTACACAATCCAAATGAGGGATTACACAAAAAAACTTAAAAAGGATTGAATCAATCAACCCATGGGTGCTCCTGCATCAGTATTGTCTTCTATGTGACATGTTTTTGTCTATCTATGTATTTATATATACACATATATATACATACATACATATATATATACACATATATATACACACACACACACACATATATGCATGTGTGTGTGTGTGGATGTGTGTGTGTATGTATATATATGTA
>MU226204.1:151497-170330 GCA_018584345.1 Thuja plicata
TATATATATATATATATATATATATATAAGGTCAAGTTTGGATTGAATAGTGTGGTGATATGGAATTGCATGTGAAGTGTGATATGAAGAGTGAAGGCATATGGGATTCTGATTGAGGACAGAATATAGAGGACTGCAACAGAATATCCGATCAGTAAGGATCAAGTATTTAATCCAGAACAGAGATCTGGATCATCAAAGATAGTTGCTTATCAAAACAGGTCAATCCATTGTTACTTTCTAGAGATTGTAGCAGTGATCAAAATCTCTTAACAGAGTAGACTTAATAGTCTTTTGTAAATCCTCTCACAAGGTGACATTTCTACATTGAAGTGTTTGAAGACCTCTCACAAGGCCACTCCTTACAGGGTGATTAAATCCTCTAACAGGGTCACACCTAACAGTTTGTTGTTGTAACCTTTAACAGGGTTGGCTCCTAATAGGGTTCACTCCAGAAGAGTGAAAAACAATGACTAGTTGCTATTGGTGGTTTTTCCCATATTGGGTTTCCACGTTAAATCTTGGTATTATTTGTGTACATTTCATTTTCTTTATGGTTTGTGTTTTTTTGCAATTAATTACTAAAGATAAATCACAATTAATATATTAAGATTTTCTATGTTAACCGAGTGACAGTGAAATATATATGTTAACCGAGCAACAGTGTTAAATTTGTTTAAGACATCTAAGGGACTTGGATTTATTTTTATGGTAAATGATTCACCCCTCCCCTCTCAGTTACTCAACTCATTTCCAACAATTGGCATCAGAACTGCAAGTGCTTACAGGGAAGGTTTAAAGGCCTAAGCTAAAGATCATAGATGTCTTACAGAAGGGGGATCCCTAAGCTCAACAAGGACAACTTTGCTGCATGGAAAGATCTGATGAGGCTACATATATCTACTATTGGAGATACTGGTTTTCAATTCCTGGATCACAAGTATGTGGAACCATCGAGACCTATGTCCGTGAATCAGATGGTGGAAATGAAGTATCATCACATAATGATGATTGATATAGCCTCTGCACTCAACTATTTTGAATTTGATGAAGTCAAGGACTTCCCTACTGCCTTTGATATGTGGAACAAACTACATGATATCTATGGAGGAGATGCAAATGTAAAGAGAGCCAAAGTAGAAAGTCTCAGAGGCCAGTTTGATATGATGAAAATTAAAGAAGGAGAAAACATTACAAAATACAGTGAAAGAATAAAGAAAAGTGTTAGTGCAATAAGAGCTACTGGTGGAACAATCGAAGACAAAACAATAGTCAACAAGGTATTAAGAACTTTACTTCCTATCTATGCAATTAGAGTTTCAGCTATTCAAGAAGTGAGATACAGTAATGACATAACTCTAGATGGATTGATTGGAAGATTATGAGCTTTTGATTTGGATAACTTTGGAAATTATTCTCCTAATCCTAGCAATCTTGAGTCAACATTCAAAGCTAAATTAAACCTTGGAAAGATGAAGGGAAAACAGATTGACAAGATAGTGATGATGATTCTGATGATGAGGATCTGGAAATCATTGAAGCATTAATTGCAAGGAGAGATACAAAAGGGAAAGGACAATACAAAGGAATAATACCATTGATTTGGTTTTCATGTGATGAGGTTGGTCACATTTTTGCCAAGTGTCCGAACAAGGAAGACAAAAGTGAGAAAAAGTTCAACAAGTTTAAAGGCAAGGAAGATTACAAAAGCTACAAGGAAAAAGGTAATAAATATTGTTATATTTCTAAATATTATGATAGTGATGAAGATGAAGATGAAGATGAAATGGTTTATATAGTTGTTAAGGATGAGTCAGATGATGAAGATAATGAAAAGACAACACTATATTCTCATATTAGCAAGAATGACACCTAGATAATTGATAGTGGTTGTTCTCACCACATGACTGGTGATAAAACCAAATTTGAACATCTTGAGCACTATGATGGTGGGAGTGTTAGTTTTGGGAATGATGAACCCTGCTATGTGAAAGGTAAAGGTTGTATTGATCTTACTGAAGGAATCAAATGTGATAATGCTTATTGGGTTGAAGGAATAAGGCATAATCTACTAAGTGTGGCACAACTGAATAATATTGGTTTCAAGGTAGAATTCATGAATGGTAAGGCCAAGCTCTTGGATGCTAGAGGAAACCTAGTTGGAACTGACAGGAAAACAAAAGGTAATCTATTTTATCTTGATCTCAATGAAAGTTCATATTTTATTGCACAAGTAGAAGAAAGGTTGTTATGGCATAAAAGGTTGTGTCATGTGAACTTTGACAACCTGATAAACATAAGTAAGAACAAAAGAGTAAGAGGTATTCCTATTCTGAAGAAACCTAAACTAGCAATATGCAAACAATGTCAAATTGGGAAGATGGGAAAAACAAGCTTCAAGAGAAAGAACTACAATACAAAAGAAGTCTTGGAATTGGTGCATACTGACTTGTGTGGACCAATTGGAACAACAAGTTACACAGGTGAGAATTACTTCATTCTATTTTTTGATGATCATTCTAGAATGATGACTGTTATGTTTCTCAAAGAAAAATCAGAAGCTTTTTAGAAGTTCAAATGGTACCTAGCCAGAGTTGAAAAAGAAACAGGAAAGATACTTAAATGCTTAAGATATGACATAGGAGGAGAATTCATTTCTAATGAATTCAATGAGTTCTACAATGAAATAGGAATCAAAAGACAAGTATCTGCCCTAGGTACACCACAACATAACGATATTCCAGAAAGAAGGAACAAATCCATTATGGATTGTGCAAGAACCTTGATGATTGAGAAGGATGTTGCTACCAAATACTGGAAGGAAGCCATTAGCACTGTAATTCACACCTTGAACCGAGTTCAATTGAAGAAAGGTACTGAGTAGACACCTTTTGAATTATTTTATGGCTATAAACCTAATGTTCATTATTTCAAAGTAAAAGGAAACAAGAAATGGAAAAGGAAACAAGAAATGGAAAATTTGATGTAAAAGGTGATGAAGGTATATTCCTAGGCTACTCTAGCAAAATCAAAGCATGTAAATGTTTAAATCTTACTACTCATATAGTCATAGAAAGTGTGCATGTAAAGGTTGATGAGTTTGCAGAGAGAAATGAAGAATAGAGCAGTAAAGAGCCTGAAGACTATAGAAACTTTGTGTATTATGAACCTGATACTATACCTAAGACACAGACAATGGTGATTGGACGACAATCATGTCAACCACTGAATTCATCAGCACAAACCTTGTTGCAACCAGTGATGCTAACTGAAGAAACTAAGTCACAAACAGAGGGAACCGAGTCTCAGACTGAATAAACCGGGTCACAGACAGAGGCACCTGAGTCACAGAAAGAGGTACCCGAGTCACAGACAGATACACTCAAGCCTCAGAAAATGGAACCCGAGTATCAGACAGAAGAACATGACAAAATATTTGAGCATGGTGAACATAGTGGAGCAAGCCCAAAATCAAAGAGGAAGGATCATGTACTTGAAAAATATATTAGAAGGCATCATGCACCTTGAAAAATAATTGGAGATCAGATAGAAGATGTAATGACAAGGAAAAAACTTAAAGGTACATGTTTACTTAGTGAAATTGAACCTAGAACTATTAAAGATGCATTGAATGATGAGAACTGGATTGAAGCAATGAATGAAGAAATTTAGCAAATAGAAAAGAACAAAACACAGACTCTTGTACCTAGACCAAAAGACAAGAATGTGATTGGTACTAAGTGGTTTTTCATAAACAAGATGAATGAGCAAGGTGAAGTTTCCAGAAACAAAGCTAGATTAGTATGTAAAGGATATGCTCAAGAAGAGGGTATTGATTATGGAGAAACTTTTTCTCTTGTTGCAAGACTTGAAGGAGTCAAAACTCTTCTGGCATATGCTGCACATAAAGGATTCAAGGTATATCAAATCGATGTAAAATCTTCATTCTTGAATGGAATTCTAGAGGAGGAAGTCTATATTGAGCAACATGGACGCTTTTTAGATCCTAACAAAAGGAATATGGTTTGCAAAATGCACAAATCATTGTATGGACTGAAGCAAGTTGCGAGAGCCTAGTAGGAAAGACTGCATGGTTACTTGATAAGTATTGGATTTTAGAGAACTAATGATAACAATAGCTTGTATATCAAAGAAGAACCTCAGAAGAAGATACTATTGGCAGAAATATTTGTTGATGACATATTGTTTATTGGATATGATGACTTATGCAAAGCATTCTCAGAAGCTATGAGTAAGGAATTTGAGATGTCTATGTTTGGTGAAATCAAATTCTTTGTTGGCTTACAAGTTTATTAGATGAAGGATGGTATCTACATTACTCAGTCTAAATACATAAAAGAGATACTGAAGAAATTTGGGATGGAAGATTCTAGACCAGTTGGAACACCTATGTCTACTGGACATAAGCTATCTAAGGATGATGATTCAAAGGAGGTAAATCAGACTACATACAGATCCATGATTGGAAAACTTCAATATGTTGTCCACACTAGACCTGATATTGCATTAGCAGTCGGTATAGTTGCAAGGTTTTCAGCTAATCCTAGAGAGAATCATTTGATGACTATCAAAAGGATTCTGAGATATCTTAAGGGTACTGAAGATTATGGATCATGGTATAAGAAAGGATGAAACTTTGATTTGAAGACTTTTACTGATGTTGATTGGGCAGGAAGTGTTGATGACAGAAAGAGCACAAGCGGTGGAGCACTATTTCTTGGAAAGAGGTTAGTCTCCTGGACAAACAAGAAACAAAACTGCATTTCTCAATCTACAACAAAAGCAAAATATGTTGTTGCAGCAATTAATTTTTCAAAAATCATATGGTTCAAACAATTATTGTCAGGTATGAAGGTGGAAATCACAGAACCTATCATTATCTATTGTGACAACACCAGTGCTATTAACATTTCAAAGAACCCTATGATTCATACTAAGACTAAACATAATGCAATAAAGTATCATTTCTTGAGGGAATTGGTTCAGGACAAGGAAGTAAGATTGGAATATATGAATACTAAAGAAATAATTGAAGACATATTCACAAAACCATTACCTAAGGATGCATTTGTGTATCATAGAGGAAAGATAGGGGTAATTCCTCTAACCGAGGCTCACTAAAACACAGTTTAGTGATGCATCAATCGAGCTACAGAACAAACTTAACATGTTGATGCAGATATTTAGAGCTTATTGCATATGAATCAGTATAAAGAGGTACATTACAATTTCATTGGATATGTCAGTTGGTGTATCTGGAATTGGTTGTCAAAGAGGGAGAGATTAATGTATGCCATATTGATCAGTGAAAGAGGGAGAGATTACTGATGGAGAGATTGATGAAAGAGGGAGACCTTTATCAGAAACAAAGATTAATGTAAGAGGGAGAAATCTATATTTCAGTGATTCAGGGAGTATTGGATGAGAATCAGAATGAAGCTAAGGACATTAATAAAATTTCATTCTTATGTATGCTGCTCTATAATTCTTTGTATTATGACATGTTGTGTTGCCATCAATGCCAAAGAGGGAGATTGTTGATGACAATTATTCAATTGTGTATTGTCATTGATGTTTACACAAGTATAGTGATGTTTACACAAATGTATAATCCTATCCGAGCACAGTCAGTGTCTGCCAATCTCTCTTGGGCATTGAAGATGAACAAAGTGATTTTTAGTTCTAACCAAGTTCACTTGGGCATTATAGTATTGGTTGGGCGTTGAAGGATTTCAGTGTTGACCGAGTAAAATAGTTAGTGTCAGCCGACTAACAATGGCTTATATTTTATGGATAATTAGTTATATGCAGCCCACAGACATGAATTTTATTATTTTTTTGGAAGGATATTAAGGCTGACTTGACAAGAATTATCATATATATATATAAGGTCAAGTTTGGATTGAATAGTGTGGTGATGTGGAATTGCATGTGAAGTGTGATATGAAGAGTGAAGGCGAAATCAGATGGGATTCTGGTTGAGGATAGAATATAGAGGAATGCAATAGAATATCCGATCAGTAAGGATCAAGTATTTAATCTAGAACAGAGATCTGAATCAACAAAGATAGTTTCTTATTAAAACATGTCAATCCATTGTTACATTCTAACAATTGTAGCAGTGATCAAAATCTCTTAATAGAGTAGACTTAACAGTCTTTTGTAAATCCTCTCACAAGGTGACATTTCTACATTTAAGTGTTTGAAGACCTCTCACAAGGCCACTCCTTACAGGGTGATTAAATCCTCTATCAGGGTCACACCTAACAGTGTGCTATTGTAACCTTTAAGAGGGTTGTCTCCTAACAGGGCTCACTTCAAAAGAGTGAAAATAGTGACTAGTTGCTATTGATGGTTTTTTCCATATTAGATTTCCATGTTAAATCTTGGTTTTATCTGTGTACATTTCATTTTCTTTATGTTTATGTTTCTGCAATTAATTACTAAAGATAAATCACAATTAATATCTTAAGATTTGCTATCTTAACCGAGTGACAGTGAAATACCTATGTTAACCGAGCAACAATGTTAAATTTGTTTAAGACATCTAAGGGACTTGGATTTATTTGTGTCGTAACTGATTCACCCCTCCCCTCTCAGTTAATCAACTCATTTCCAACAATATATACACACACACACACACACACACACATGCATATACATATACATATGTATATGTATATATATGTGTATCTATATATATCTAGGTATATATGTATATGTATATATGGTGTAGGAGCACCTAGGACTTAAGCTCTTAGTCCTACCCCATTTTGGATTGTACTGACCCTAGCCAAGTCAGAGGTGTTTAGTTAGACCCTAGGAGGGCCTAGTGTGTGTGTGTTTTTAGAGGGTCTATGTTAGACTTAATCTAATCTAGAGTGTTTTTGCTTTTGAGTAGTTATTTTTGCTTTAGGTTTCTTTTGACGCTTGATATTGGAATTTGGGCTAAAAATACCTAAAAAGATTAGGAAAGTGTTGAATTGAGCCTAAAATGGATTCAAAGATGTTAATCCATCATTTTATGAAGAATGGAGGTCATTAGGTTAGACTAGCATTGAATTTGCAAAAATTGCCAAAATGTTGTCATGACAACATTTGCAACTTTGCAAAGTTGCATGACAACATTGTCCAAATCAAGACAAAGATTGAGTTTTAGGGCATGATCGGTATCACAACCACCTGCACCTATGAGGAGAAGGTATAAAATATCTAAGGAGACCGAATCCTGAGGTTAGAAGTTTTTTGAAGAAATACAAGTTAATTTCCTTTGCACTGTATCTCTGGTTTTTCTGGACAGTTTGTACATTTTTCATTGCAAGTACCTTTTAATGGATTGAATCCACTCTCTTTGTGTGGGATTATTGTAGTTAGTGTTTTTTTTATTTCATTTGGAATAGGTTTGAATTTATTTACTTTGCATTATAAATAAATTTGTAAAGAAGTCAGTCATTGGCTTGTCCAGGACTGCATTGTAAAGAAATGGATCCCACATGAAACCCTACCGTGGAATCATCACGAGCCTTTGGGACATGATAGGGGAACCTTTTTACAGTGTAAATATGCTTTGTGAAGGCTAGGAAGTTGCAATTGATATTTTTTCAAGCAAGTCCTTGGCGAGTCTAGAGCAACCTGACTAGGTGTTTGCAGTTGAACATTTGTGTTTGATTGCAGGAGTTTGAGTGTGGTGATGAATCTAAGGTTGGAAGGTGCCTTTGGAGTTGTGAAAAGACCATTGAGGAAGGTTGGCACCTGGCCAATCCATTTAAAGACATTTTGGAGCTTGAAACAATTGATTGGTTCTTGGAGAGCCTATTAGCCCTAGAAGCCCTTATTTGTAGGAATCACCTCTACGAAAAACTTGGAGAAGGGAGAAATCAAAAATATCAAAGAACTCCATAAAGGGTGTCAGAATCCAATATTTTTTTATAGGGTTTTTTGGGAAAATTTCCCAAGAATGGGCAAAAACTAGTGGATTAGGCCTAATAGGCAATTTGAACCAAGAATCTTGAAATCGATGAACAAGACCTTGATACCCAAAGATAAAGGGATTAAGGTGGAATTTTAAAGAGTGGGAAAAGAAATTTGAACCCCTAAAAACACTAACAAAGTAATTAAGCAAGAAAGAGTGGTTGGATGGATTCCAAAGGGAGTTGAGAAGTTGATCACAACATTGAAGATAGTGACCCTAGTGAAGCACCAAAGATTGTCACCTTGTGAGGGGGCATTGAAGATGTCCTAAGATAGATTGAGGAGGGCTTGGAAGATAATAGGAGTTAGGGTTATGATCTTGGAAGGATTAGGAATAGTGAGGGTCCTAATCAAGAAAGTGCAAGCAAGCTAGGAGTGTATCTATCCAATTGGTATAAGAGGGTATAAGATTAGGCTTGTGGGTTGATGTTACAACCAGAGGAGTTAGTTGAAGAATAAAAAAAGGTGACTAATGTAGAATTAGCCAAGGAGGTGGATGAGAAAGAAGAGGAGAACAAATTTCTCAGAGAAAGACTGGCTTAGTTGGAGCAGAAGCTAGATCAGGTAGATGAAAATACTGAAGAAGTAAAGGATAAGGTGGAAGGAAAGATTAAAGAAGTGACTCTAGAGGATGAGGTCCCTGAACCAGACCCTGTCTTGAATGAGGAACCATTCCTCAAAGAATTGAAATCTCTAAGTGGGAGATTTATAGAGGGGATACCCATATTTAGTGGGAAAATGGAACCAGAAGTGTTGTTGGATTGGATTGAGGGGCTTGAGAATCACTTTGAATGTGATGGAATAAGTGAAGCCCAAAAGGTGAAAGTAGCAAAAGCCAGACTCAGGGGATCTTCCCTTACTTGGTGGAAGTTCATCCAAGATGAGAGGGAGAAAGAAGGGAAGAGGCCAATAGCTACATGGAAGGATATGGTGGCAAAGGTGAGAGAAGCCCATGTACCAGAGGATTACAAAATATAATTGCATAAGAAAAGACAAAGTCTTACGTAAAAAGAGTTAGATGTTAACTCTTATACACAAGAGTTCCAAAGATTGTGTATGAGGTCTAGAGTGGCCGAAGATGAGAGTGTGAAGGTAGCCAGATATTTGAATGGCTTAAAGTGGACTATCCAAGATGAACTTAGTCTCCTGACTCCTACCAGAGTGCAAAGATGTCATCAATTAGTTGTTAAAGTGGAAGAGAAATTAAGGAAGAAGAAAGACTCAAACAATAATAGAGGAAGACGAAGAGGTAGATATGGCAGAGGCCATAGAGGAGGTTTTGGAGGTAGGAGTATAAATTCAAAGGTATAAGGTGAGACAAAGTTGACATAGCAACATGAAGGAATCTCAAGAAGAGGATGTTCTAACAGAGGAAGAGGTTCATACTTTGCCAACATGAAGTGTTACCACTACAACCAGTTAGGACATCCTACTTATAGGTGTCCAGAGAAGGGGTCTACATCCCAATGAAGTGAGAAATGAGTGAGTTACGTTCAAGAAGAGACAAGTAGAAATAAACATGAAGAGGTACCCTTAGAGTTAGAAGAAGGAGAGAACCTAATGATAAGAGGAACACTTATCAAAGAGCCTGTCAGAGAAGAACCCAGTCAGAGAAGAGAATTGTTTAGAATGAAATGAAAAATTATGGGAAAAGTTTGCAAGTCATTATTGACTCAAGGTCAACTGACAATATTGTGTTAGAGGAGGCAGTGACTATAATCAAATTGAAAAGGATTCTTCACAACAATCCTTATAGATAACTTGGTTGAACAAAGGACATGTCCTAGTTAATGAGAAAGCATGGGTAGACTTCACCATTGAGAGATATAAAGACAAAGTACTATGTGATATCTTGACAATGGATGCCTGACACCTCTTATTGGGAAGGCCTTGGTAGTTTGATAGGCAAGCCATGCATGATGGCTCCAAGAATTCCTATTCATTCAGGAAGGATGGTGTTACTTTCAAGATACAGTCCCTTTTAGAAGAAGGGGAAGAAAGGTCAACAGAGCCTATTGTTATTTTGGTAGGTGAGAAAGAGTTCTTGGAGACCCTAGAAGATGGTGAAGAAGTAGGGTATGCACTGGTTTTGAAGCCCATGGAAGAGAAGACAGAGAAGAAGATAGAGTTTCCTATAGAGGTTCAAGAAATATTGAAGGAGTTACAAGACATAGTAAGTGATGGACAACCAACTACCCTACCCCCTAAAAGAGACATTAGCCATCAAATTGATTTTATCCCAGGAACCACACTTCCTAATTCTTCTTCTTAGAAAATGACACTCCAATAAAATGAGGAGATTTCTAAACAAATCCAAGAGCTTATAGACCAAGGTCTGATTAGAAGAAGTATTAGTCCATGTGTTGTTCCTACTGTCTCAGGCCTTAAGAAGGGAGGTACTTAGAGGTTGTGCACTGATTCTAGGGCCATAAATATAATCACCATTAGGTATAGATTTCCCATACCAAGGATATAAGATCTAATTGAATGTTTAGGGAATGCCAAGTAATTTTCTAAGATTGACCTCAAGAGTGGGTACCACCAAATCAGGGTCAAAGAAGCGGATGAGTGGAAGATTGCCTTCAAGACCACTGAAGGTTTGTATGAATGGATTGTCATGTCATATGGGATATCTAATGCCCCAAGCACTTTTATGAGGCTGATGAAAGAAGTTTTGAAGGACTTAATTGGTAAGTTTGTAGTTGTATATCTTGATGATATCTTGATCTTTAGTAAGAATAGAGAGGAACACCTTAAACATTTGCAAGTTGTGTTTAAAAAGTTGCATGAGGAAAAGCTAATGATAAATTTGGACAAGTGTGAGTTCATGAAGCAGGAACTAGTGTACCTTGGCTTTGTATTTTCACATGGTAATTTCAAAATGGATCCAAGCAAAGTGGAGGCAATTGTCAATTGGCCTTCTCTGAAGGCTGCTACAAAGGTGAGAAGCTTTCATGGTTTGGCTCAATATTACAAAAAAATCATCAAGCAGTTCAGTGATATATGTGCACCTATGTTAGAAACCATCAAGGGTGGCATAAGAACTAAGTTCAAATGGAATGATCAAGAAATTTAGGGTTTTGAGTTGTTGAAGAAAATGATAGCTACTCAACCCATTCTGGTTCTTCCTAGTTTTTAGAAACTCTTCACTGTGGAGTGTGATGCTAGCAACATTTCCATAGGGGTTGTCTTGAGCCAAGATGGAAGACCAATTTCTTTTAATAGAGAGAACCTCAGTGATGCAAAGAGGAAGTGCTCTTCCTATGACCTAGAGTTGTATGCTCTAGTCCAAGCCTTGAGGAAATGGAGACATTACCTCCCTCCTAAGGAATTTGTGGTTTATACAAACAACCAGGCCCTAAGTTTCCTCAAAATGGGCGGAGTAAATGCAAGCATATATATTCACCATAAAAAATAAGAAGGGGAAACATAATAAAGTTGATGATGCACTAAGCAGAAGACTCTTGACTGTATAAGAGGTTTAGTTGAAGAGAATTGGGATTGATAGCTTCAAGGACCTATACTTAGAGGATGGAGACTTTGTAGAGGCCTACAAGATATGCAAGGACCATCAAAATCATTTTCATAGTAAGTTCTCTGATTATAATTTGTATAATGAATTCTTGTTTAGAGGTAGTTAGCTTTTTGTACCTAGAGGGTCAATGAGGGTAAATTTGATTCAAGAAAAGAATAATGGAGCCCTTAGTGGACAATTTGGAGTCAACAAGACTCAAGAGTTAGTGCAAAGATATTATTATTGGCCAAAAATAAATCTTGATGTTAGGAGATATGTAGAATGTTGTATTGTTTGCCAAAAGGATAAGGACACTTCTTCCAATGCTGGTCTCTATCAACCCCTTCCCATTCCTAGCAGGCCATGAGAATGTCTTAGCATGGATTTTGTGGTTGGCTTACCAAGGAAAAAACAAGGGTATGATAGCATCTATGTCATAGTAGAAAAATTTAGTAAGATGACACATTTTGTACCTTTAAAGACTATCCATGATGCTTGCCAGATTGCTCAACTATTTTTCAAGGAAGTAGTACACATACATGGATTTCCTCTCAATATAGTATCTGACAGAGACTCAAAATTTATGAGTTATTTTTGGAAAAAATTATGGGATAAGCTTGACACTAATCTCTCTTTTGGGTCCGCCTACCACCCTTAAACAGATGGTCAAATTGAGGTGGTAAATAGGAGCCTAAGTAACCTTCTCATGTGCCTCACTAAGGAGTATGGTCAGAATTGGGACCAAATCTTAGCCCAAGCTGAATATGCATACAATGATACAGTTATCAGGACCACTGACAAAAGCCCATTTGAAGTTGTCTATGGGATGCATCCAAGGGGTATTCTAGAGCTTAGAGAGCTAGGAAATGGAACCTCAAGGAGTGGCTATGCAGAGGATTTTTCCCATGCAATGAAAGAGGTTCATGATTCAGCTAAGGAGTCACTGATAGAGAACATTACCAAGATCAAGCAGAAGGTTGATGAAAAGAAGAAATATATTAAATTACAAGTAGGAGACCTTGTGATTGTGCATTGGAACAATGCAAGATTGTAGAAGGGAGTCCCCAAAAAATTAAAAATGAGGAGGTTGGGACCCTAAACTATTCTGGCTAAATATGGAAAAAATGCATATAAGGTGGAGCTTCCTAAGGACATAGGAATTTCTCCTATATTTAATGTAGTAGACCTAGTACTATATAAAGATCCAGTCCCTAATCCAGACCACAGTCTTACTAAGGTGATAAATGAAGTAGAATACCTTCAATTACCTTCCACATCATCTAAAAAAGTAGAAAGCGTACTGAGTTCAAGAGTATGCAAGAAGACCAGACATAAGACCTATTGGGAGAATTTGATTAAGTGAAAAGGGAAAGAAGATGCAGAGGCTACATAGGTCAAGGACACAGAGTTTCAGAAGTTAGGAATTGATCCTAACTTGGTCAATCTAGTAGTGACTTAAGTTTTTTGTTTGGAAGTATGGTGCAAGAGCACCTAGGACTTAAGCTCTTAGTCCTACCTAATTTTGGCTTGTACTGACCTTAGCCAGGTCAGAGGTGTTTATTTATACCCTAGGAGGGCCTAGTGTGTGTGTTTAGAGGGTCTAGGTTAGACTTAATCTAATCTAGAGTGTTTTTTCTTTTGAGTAGTTGTTTTGGCTTTAGGTCTCTTTTGAGGCTTGATATAGGAATTGGGGCTAAAAATACCTAAAAATATTAAGCAAGTGTTGAATTGAGCCTAAAATGGCTTCAAAGATGTTAATCCATCATTTTATGAAGAATGGAGGTCATTAGACTAGACTAGCATTGACTTTGCAAAAATTGTCAAAATGTTGTTAGTATCTCAATCACCTACACCTGTGAGGAGAAGGTATAAAATCTCTAAGGATCCCAAATCTTGAGGTTAGAATTTTTTTGAAGAAATACAAATTAATTTCCTTTGCACTGTATCTCTGGTTTTTCTAGACAGTTTGTACATTTTTCATTGCAAGTACCTTTTAATGGATTGAATCCACTCTCTTCGTGTGGGATTCTTGTAGTTAGTGTTGTTTTATTTCATTTGGAATAGGTTTGAAGTTCTGTACTTTGCATTAGGGTAGTTTTGTAAATAATTTTGTAAAGAAGCCAGTCACTGGCCTATCCAGGATTGCATTGTAAAGAAATAACTCCCACATGAAATCCTATATTGGAATCATCACGGGCCTTTGGAAAATGATAGGGGAGCCTCTGTAGAGTGTAAATATGCTTGGTGGAGGCCAAGAAGTTACATTTTCTATTTTTTCAAGCAAGCCCTAGGTTAGTCCAGAGCAACCCGACTAGGTCTTTGTAGTTGAACATTGGTGTTTGATTGTAGGAGTTTGAGTGTGGTGATGAATCCAAGAGGTTGGAAGGTGTCTTGGGAGTTGTGCAAAGACCCTTGAGGAAGGTTGGTACTTGGAAAATCCATTTAAATATATTTTGGAGCTTGAAACACTTGACTGGTTCTTGGAGAGCCTATTAGCCCTAGAAACCCTTAATTGTAGGAATCACCTATACGGACAACTTGGAGAAGGGAGACCTCAAGAATCTTGAAGAAATCCATAAAAGGGTGTCAAAATCCAATATTTTTTCATAGGGTTTTTTGGGAAAATTTCCCAAGAATGGGCAAAAAATGGTGGATTAGGCCTAATAGACCTAATAGGCAATTTGAACCAAGAATCTTGAAATCAAGAAACAAGACCTTGATATCCCAAGCTAAATGGATCGAGATGGAATTGTAAAGAGTGGGAGAAGACATTTGAACACCTGAAAACACTAACAAAGAAATTAATCAAGAAAGAGTGGTTGGATGGATTCCAAAGGGAGTTGAGAAGTTGATCACAACATTGAAGATAGTGACCCTAGTGAAGCACTAAAGATTGTCACCTTGTGATGGGGCATTGAATAAGTCCTAAGCTAGATTGAGGAGAGCTTGGAAGGTCCTAGGAGTTAGTGTTAGGATTTTGGAAGGATTAGGAACAATGAGGGTCCTAATCAAGCAAGTGCAAGCAAGCTAGGAGTGTATATATCAAATATATATATATACATGTATACTTCCCAGAAATGGCATATGCCCCCAGAATTCCTTGGCGGCGATTGTTTTATGGAAGTGTTAGGGGCAGAGATGTTGTCAATGGTAGTGTTAACTAGTTGGACTATAGAGGATCACGTTCAATTTTTTGTTCTGTGCACCCCAAATTTTTGGTTTTTTGTTGTTTGGTATCGTTGACCATACCTTCTCCACTATACGAAATATTTTCTACTGTTTCTTTCAATATTTAATTTGGACATTTGTATTAATTTTGTGGCATTCAATAATGTATGTACAAAATGATCATGCACCACATTAGTTTATCTTTGTATGTTTTCAGTATTCATGACCATATTTTGTCTACACTAATTTGTGAAGGATTTTTATTTGACTCACCCTTTACCCGACATAATCCCCTCTGGAAACAACAATAAAGAAAATAAGTATTTCCCTAACATTTTATCTTGCATAACCTTAATCTGTTCACAAGTTTGTCAATGCATTATATATATATATATATATATATATATATATATATGAAATCGATGTGTTTTTGTAACCTTTTTGTTCTATTTGTGATATTTCTATCAAGATTCAACTATGTATTTTTTTTGAGTCAAACTCATCGACCAATGTTTCATGAGTAGTGGTTCACAAGAACCCATCTTTCATGAGAATGAATGGAACACTGAACACTCATTGCATCTATGTGTGCTCACATGGGTAAAGCATTGAGACTTCCCAGGAGGTCACCCATCCCAGTACTACTCCAGCTTGAGACCGCTTAACTACGAAGTTTACTCCATGGTTAAACCCACTCTGCTTGCAACCCCATTTGCAAAACTATCATCAATTGTTGTTCCTTATGAACCATTCATTAGAAAGCCCCTTAAGCTCATAAATTGATAAGTAGGAGATATGAATCCTTTCACACCAACGCGACGAAGGAGGCATTGTCTTCTATCTGTCATATGTTTTTGTCTGTCTAGATATATATACATACATACATATATACATATACACATATACATATACATATACATATACATATACATATATATATATATATATATACATATACATACACATATACATATATACATACATACATACATACATATATATATATATATATGTATGTATATATGTGTATATATATACATATACATATATGTATGTGTATATATATGTATATAAATACATATATAAATACATGTATATATACACACATGTATATATATAAATACATAGATATGTATATATACATGTGTATATATATACATGTATATATATGTACATACATGTATATATACATGTGTGTATATATATGTATACATATATATATGTGTGTGTGTGTGTGTGTGTGTGTATATTTATGTTTTAGTAGTTTAGTTAAATTAGTTTATACATATATATACATACATATATACATATACATATAGATATACATATATACATATATGTATATATATGTAGATGTATGTGTGTGTATATATATATATATGTTTTGGTAGTTTATTTGAATTAGTTTATTTATCTTGATGTTTTGTTGACTCTCCTATTCACTACAAATTTAGCCTGCTTGAGAACCGTGCTGGTCAATCTTTTAGTCTGGAGAGATTACTAGAGCTCCTAGACCCTGTGTGAGAGCTTGTTCTATAGAATCTTCCAAATTGGGATTGCTCCCAGGCTGGATGAGAGTATGATATTGTTAATGACAGCTTTGGACAACGTGCACTGACATTTTGGATTTATGTATGGGGGTGGAGCCTTTCAAATATAATTGATAGAGATGATATGTGGTGCCAAGCACATATCATTAGGCAACTCATTCTCTAATTTCCCAGACATATCCCCAAGTTAGTCATCTCATGCACAGTGAGGGAGACTAGCACAAGGCGATACACTCAGGACCTGGTGCCCATTGACTTTTTTTGAGATGTATGTGCTAATTTTCCAAGGGGAGTAATTGAACACAGAGAATTGAATGATGGAGCCAAGGGTAGTGGCTATGCAGAAGATTTTGCACATTCTATGCAAGAAGTGCATGATACAGTAAGAAAGACATTGACTGAAAATACAGATAAGATAAAGAGAAAGGTGGATGAAAGAAAAAGGGATGTCCAATTCCAAGTAGGGGATCTAGTAATGGTCCATCTAAACAAGGAAATATTTTAGAAAGGAGTGCCTCATAAGATATAGATGAGAAGAATTGGCCCATGTACCATTCTGGCCAAATATGGCACTAATGCATATAAAGTGGAGCTACTAGGAGACAGTGGTTTATCTCATGTATTCAATGTGTTTGATTTGATCTTGTACAAAGGACCAACACTTGATCCAGACCAGAGCCTTACAAATGTCATAAAGGAGGTAGAAGACCTAAAATTAACCCCTACTCCACCTAAGAAGGCAAAGAAGATACTTGATTCCACGACCTAGAAGAAGACCAGACAGAGAACCTATTATGAGCTCTTGGTTAAATGGTATGGAAAAGAATTTGTAGAGGTGAATTGGATCAAGGAGACTGAATTCAAGAATTTGGGAGTGGATTCCAACTTATTCAATCCAAGGGTGGATTGAATTCTTTTTATTTAGGGAGGATGGTGCAGGAGCACCTAGGCAAATCCCTAAGACTTGTTATAATTTTAGATTGTACTGACCCTGGCCAAGTTAGTAGGTTTTAATTTGACTTTAGAAGGTCTTGCAAGTGTGTTCTTAGGTGGATTAGTCTAGGCTCAATCCAACCTAGATGTTTATAGCTTTCTAGTTGTTAGTGCTAGATTAGGCCTAAGGTGGGAAAATGGATGTAAATATGTCTAAAAGCCTTTAAGGCTTAGGAAAAGTTGGAATAGTGACTAAAATGGTTCCTAGAATGCTTCTACACCATTCTAGGTTGAATAGAGTCCCTTAGTAACAATTATGAAAAAAAGATGTAATGTTGTCATAATGTTGCTTGACAATATTTTAGCAACTTTTAATGTTGCATGACAACAAATGGCAAATTGGATTCCTTCCGAGGAAACATGATGGGTAGTTACCATAATGGCCTAGAATCATGGGCATAACATATTAAGGCAAAAAGGATCCCATTTCCCGAGGTGTGGAGTAAAGGAATGTAATTTTTAAAAGTGAATGAAAGCTCTGAGTTATGGTTTTTCAGTGACATTCGAGTTGCATTGTGTTTATGAGTTATAGTATGGATTGAATTGCAAGAGTTAGTGTGTGTTCTGCATAGTAGTGACAATTCTAAGTACTTTCTGTTCAGTAGTGTAGTGGTTTTGAGTTCATTTTTTTAGCTTTTGTAAATTGTTTTGTAAGCTGTGTAGTTGCTGGAGTAGATAGTGTGGTTTTTAGTTCTATGCCCCCCCCATAGAATCCAACCATGGAAATCATCAGGGTCTAGATGAATATGGTAGGGGAGCCTCTATACATTGTAAATAAGCAGGTAGGAGGTCAAAGAGTCAGTTTTCTATTTTTAAGGTCATGCCCTAGGCGAGCATTAAGTGCCCGGTTAGTGGTTTGACAAAGTGAATTAGATGTGCAATTACATGGGAATGAGTGAGTGCTTCAAACCAAGTGGGGTTTCAGAGAGTTAGTAGTCCTATAGACACCTAAAAGTGAGATTAGGCATTTTCCAATCCATCTATGTTAAATCTTGATCAGATTATTCGATATTGAATTCTCTTTCAATTTTGGATATATATAAACTCAATTTAATATATATATAGATGTCTTTAACAAATAATACATATATTAATATATATATATAATTGTTATTGAATAATAATAGAAAATGACTGTTATGATTTTTGAATGCTAAGAGATTGTTCAATTTATGTTTCGCAGCATTTGAAGGTGGTCATAACAGTTATTATATATACCTGCGACTTGGCTGGGAAGGTCACGTCCACAATGGACATGACTCTTCATCGAATCACGTCCATGGTGGACGTGGCCTTTGTTATGCCCTTCGTGCTCGGTCAATATGTGTATAGCGTTTCGCATTATCATACTCGGTGCAAACATTAAGTTTGTCTTAAGGTTATCGGCATATATTATATAATGTTTATTATATTTGAATTACTTTATATTTACATAATATATATATATATATATTATAATAATAATGTAATATATATATATATATATGTATATATATATATATAATTATAATAAACATTATATATTTATATATTTATACCGACTGAGGCTATAACACATTAACACTCCCTCTTAGCTAGGGAGGATAAATATATATTACTTTAATGTAATATGTGAG
>MU226205.1:5895-17055 GCA_018584345.1 Thuja plicata
GAGAGCTTTGCTGAGATTGTTGATTTCATACATTCCTTCAAGTTGGATGAACATAGCACGGGCTGTAGGTAGTTTGGAGATGACAGTAACAAGGTGATCTTTGACTGAATCAATCAGGATCTTCTTTTCCTTTAACAACTTTTTCTTGAAAATAACCAGCTCATCCGCATCGGAAGGTTCTTGTGGTTCAGTCCCTTGCACAAATTGAAGTACATCATTTTCTTCTAAGGCCAGTATGACACGAACCTTCCAAGCGGAGAAGTTAGCTGCCCCTTCTAACCTGTCTTCAACTTTTACACCTGGAGCCATAACAAAACAACGGCAAGACCAAGGAAATCTGGTGGATATATGTTAGATCTGATACGTTCAATATAACCTTGGCTCTGATACCATGTTATTTTTTAGTTTCAGATCTAACTATTTACTGAAAATAAAGAAATAAGTGCAATGACAGATAACTAAATCACAAACACAACACAAGATATACCCTGGGAAACCTCCCTTGTGGAGGTGAAAACCCAGCAATCAGATTGATGTATATTATTAAGCCCAGACACAACTTACAATGTTCAGCCTCAATGGTGAATCTGACCTGGAGAAGTAATCAGATCTGGTTGATAGCTTGATCAGTTATTCATGGAGCAGAGAAGAATTAAACTCAGAGAAGTATGCACATGTGTCAGGCAACTCTTGATGATGTATGAAGTCGCAGACCCCTGTAGAAGTCAATTCGGCAGGGCAGAGCTTTAGTTATATTCAGCAGGGCAGATCGCATGTAGTGTATTCTCCAAGAGCAGAGTAGAGCAGATTCGCAAGTATATTCTCCAAGAGCAGAGTAGAGCAGATCGCAAGTGTTGTTTTTTTTCAGTGAAGTAAGTTCTTGATTGCGGAGGGCAGAATTATATATGCTTGCCGATAATTCATTTAAGCAGGCCGACTTGATTACTCTAGCCGACCTTCCATTTGTTTGTTTGTTTGGCGCCAATATACTATGGCGTGAGAGTAGGGCCGACTAAGGGAAAATGTCTACCCTTAGACGTTTTAACAAGAAATCATTTAGGATCAAATTAAAGATTTGATCTAAATGGTTGGTAATCGCTCAGCTAGATCCGACTAGCTATAAACATTAACACTATGCTATATGCTATCATTGTTATCACAAATGTAGTCCTTAGTTTTGGGTTTGCTCCACAATTTTAACTTGATCTCAATTGACTTCATAGCATTAACAATTCGGTACGGAAAGCCCTCTTGTCCGGAATGCAGGGCTGAGACTATTGAGCTTTCATAATCTGTAGAGCGAGCCTGATTTCTCTTGCAATCAGATGAAATCCCTGGGTCACATGATTGATGGTGATCTTCACATATTGCTTGTTGGAATCTGTTGCAGCGGTCGAGCTTGAACTCGGGCTGCCAATAAACTGTAATGTGTGTATGTGTTTGAAGCTTGTCTTGCTATCCTCAAAGTAAGTACTGAAGGTTAGATGTTTTCTTAGGTTTTCTTCCCTTTCAGTGAATCTATTGACAACAGGGGCTGCTATTCCCTAGTTCACAGGTACTGATATTCCAGAACATTATTGTTTCTCTCTATAAACTTTCTCTTCTATACTGCTGAGCGTACAGATTTGACTGAAAACAAACTTAAAGTTACCAATTTTCTGCTACAATAATTTGATGTTTTCACAGGGAAACACAGTGTAGATAAGAGTAAGACCATTTTTTCAGGTTGTAACTTCACAAACCTTAGTTGGAGGTGCGGGGGAAATTTCTGTATCAGGTTATCTCAGTATGGTTATAGTAATCCCTCAACCAAAGCCCTTGGAGTTTATATTACTTTAAATTATGTGAACGTACAAGTCCTGAAACACATTGAAGAAATACTGTTAAATATTACAATTTATCATTTCTCACCCCAACGCAAGTTTTTCTCTGAAATATTTCTGATTGTTTGGAAAAAACAGTCAAAAGAGATTTTGACTGCTAAAATTGATATTTTCTAGGCAAAATTTTCAAGTTTTTGGTAAAAAATTTAGGGTTTCTGGGTTTTCTAGTCTCCCCTTTGATTTTTTCCTGATTTGTCCCAACCCTAACCCAAAATTTCCCAGTTTTTTCGCGATTTGTTCCTGATAAAATGAAACGTCTTTTGGTTTGACAAGTTATTTCCAAGCAAACCTACCAGATTTGAGAAGTACCTGTAGATAACCTTTGCATGACACTTGGATTGTTATATTTTAATTCTAAATCCCTTATAAATTATGTAATGTACCCAAATTATGAGTACCCAAATTTTGCCCTAGGTTACAAACTTCTATTGAGACAAGTAGGGTTTAGAGGCACCTTTCGCTTTGATTGAGACCCTGCAAGCAAGTTAGGAATCAGTTATAATCGTAATTCATAAATAGATTTCTTTAGTTAGAAATAAGCATATATTGGAAATGTAGATCAAATCACTAGATTGCTTAAATCAATTTTAAGACGACTCAACCATAGAAGAGATAAGATATCTGACTTGAAAGGGTGCCAGAGAGACCCTCTACCCTAGGTCCAAGAGCGGATATACCATCCCTCTTGGCCTCATATGGCCTATGCTATCCATATCAGGGGGGGGAGGGGGGTACCTAGTGAGGTGTCCTATCACCGTTCTCCTCAATCTTGCCACTTCTATCTTACTTCCAATGATTGAACATCCTTATGCATTTGTTTGCCATGATAGAGGTTGTGAGGAGTATTCATAACAGGGTGCCCAGAAAGTCCATCCTTCCTAAACCCAAAGGCAGTCCCCTTTGTCCCCCTTTGACCCATGAGGTGGTGTGCTTAGAAGGTGACCCATCACCGTTTTTCTGCCTATAATCCCTCATTTCCCCTAACATGGCTGGTTACAGCAGTCAGAGAGTATAAACATGCATAGCATTTCATACATATCTCCTATTAAACATTCCTGAATCAGCAATATATCTATGATACTATGACAAATGATCATGAAATGCATATTAAATGAGAGGCATGTAGGATGTACACAGAATTATCTATTGTGTATGGAAACCCATACCACAATATGTAATTAACACAGTAAGTCCACAATATATATAGTTAGTGCTGTAAGTATGACTGCCTTTCTTATGACTTTATTCTCTTCTCCCATTCGATGCCTTCCAGATTCTACCTTATATAGCTATTGGGAAGGAAGATAACGAGTCACGTCCCAAGAGCGGTGTCTTTCCCAAACTAGTCGTTGCCTCCTCAACTAATTACGTGCCTTTTCAAGTATCATGGTTATGGCATAATGACTTGTTAAGGACTTTGAGATTGCTAGCCAAGGAATCTTGCGAAGATGAGTATCTCAATTTGCATTAATATGTATTGCTGTTTCTGAGGATACTCCACGTCACATAGAGCACATTGAGTGCCCTTCCATTGCTTGGACAATCATCCAACAATTGTATGGAGACATTGAATGTTCATCTGAAAGTGATGTTTCCTTGGATGACCAGGCTCTTGTGGACGATACTGAGACTGTTGTTGCCCCATCTTGTGTGGTCACATCCTTTTGGGATGATGAGTTTATTCATAACTCATCTACACCTATTGCTTCTTCAGAATTAAGAGTGTTGAATATGTTAGTCATTGATGTCAAAGCTTGATGATCAAGGTAGTATAAATTTTGGAGGATTACTCTAAGCAATAGAGAATTGGTTTAAGCTGCTTGAGCTTGGTTGGATGTGCAGCGTACCTGTCTACTTCTCTTGCTGACTTGTGTTTAGTCAGAGCATGTGCCATGTCAGCATTTGTATATCCTAAGGGTCATTTTCTTTGATATGGCTGCAAAGGTAAATATGAGTTGCATATATTAATTATCGGATTCCTTTGTACTGCAACTGTATATGAGTTGTGCGATGATATTTATTATGGCTATAAGCTATGTGCTCTTTTTGAATGGTTGACTATTCTTTTTATAGTTTGGACAATTTCGTTCATGTTTTTAATATATTCTGGGCAGCAATAATCATAGCTGGGCATCTCTCTTTTGAGTTGTAACTTTATGGTGGTGGCTGCGTTATTTATCAATTAATGACAGGGCATTGTGCTTTGAGTCGTATGTTACATGATATACATTGCTACAATATTGGTGTAATGAAGACGTGCACATTAACTAATGCTGTGCGTTGATGATGGCGGTGTTTTCTGGTTGGATATAGTAGTGTTTTAAAAGCATGATAAGGTATCGATTAAAAGGAGTTGTTTTGGTATGTATCAGATGCGTGTATGAAAATATTCTGGGCAGCAATAATCATAGCTGGGCATCTCTCTTTTGAGTTGTAACTTTATGGTGGTGGCTGCGTTATTTATCAGTTAATGACAGGGCATTGTGCTTTGAGTCGTGCGTTACATGATATACACTGCTACAATATTGGTGTAATGAAGACATGCACATTAACTAATGCTGTGCGTTGATGATGGCGGTGTTTTCTGGTTGGATATAGTGGTGTTTTAACAACATGATAAGGTATCGATTAAAAGGAGTTGTTTTGGTATGTATCAGATGCGTGTATGAAAATCTTGGGTCGATTTTTTGAAATGTCAAGGTGTGCATTTTAAGGAGAAAAAGAACCGTGTTTGAAAATTTGGTGTTGTAGTTTTTGCATGTATGGAGAACCAGTTTTATGTTTTTGTATATGCATGAAGAAAAATGCCGAAATTTCTAAGCTGGCTGTTCCTGTGTGTGTGTGGAGGTGTTTTTTGATGTGTTGCTGGCTTGAGTATTTTTTTGGTGATAAGTTTTAGCTGGACAGTGAGAACTATTCTTGGTTGAAAAACGTGGTTGATACAGTTTACAGTCGACCTTTTTTCGGTGCGAAGTACATTATTGAGGTGAATGTTGAGCTGTGATGGTTATTGAAATGATAGAGAGTCAGAGCTGGAGTTTTCTTTTTGTAATATCAGGATGAAAACGTGATCTATGAGTGGGTTGAATGGTGTTTTGATTGGGGCTGTTATGAGCTGAGTATGATAGAGCCGATAAATATTTTATTTTTGTGTAGCAATATCTATTCAAAAAGGATAGAGCAATGTGTTTTGTGTTTTGAGTTGTCTCTATTTTTGATTGAAAGATATATGATTTGAGTGCAGCTTATTCTTGGTGAGGTATTGTTTTTGGAGCTGTGTGTTTGGGGAGTGGTGTTTGTAGTGAGTAGGTCGAGCTTTTTTTGGTGCGAAGAACATTATTGAGGTGAATATTTTGAGCTGTGATGGCTATTGAAATGATAGAGAGTCAGAGCTGGAGTTTTCTTTTTGTAATATCAGGATGAAAATGTGATCTATGAATGGGTTGAATGGTGTTTTGATTGGGGCTGTTATGAGCTGAGTATGATAGAGCCGATAAGTATTTTATTTTTGTGTAGCAATATCTATTCAAAAAGGATAGAGCAATGTGTTTTGTGTTTTGAGTTGTCTCTATTTTTGACTGAAAGATATATGATTTGAGTGCAGCTTATTCTTGGTGAGGTATTGTTTTTGGAGCTGTGTGCTTGGGGAGTGGTGTTTGTAGTGAGTAGGCTATGCTATTTTGCAGTGGTATATGTTGCTCGAGCTGGTGATTCAGGTAGGATGTTTTAAAGAGTATTTCCAAAATTGCTTCAGATTTTAGTATATTTATTGAGTTGGTGCTCAAATCGAGGTTGGTGCCTCAGTTGACTGGAGTTGGTGCTTTAGTTGTTCAGAGTTGGTGCTCTCTGAGAGTTGGTGCTCACTTTTGTAATTTGGGTTGGTGCCCATTTTTGTTAATGAAAGCTTTGTATGCTGTGGTTTTTTACCTGAAAGGGTTTTCCATGAGAAATCTAGTGTTAGCATCTTGATGGTTGCTCTCCTTAAGTTTTTATGCGGTTTCATGCATTTAAAAGTTTAAAAAATTGAAATACTGATTCACCCTGCCCCCTCCCCCCTCTCAGTATTTCAGTGTGCTCTTCAAAGAGTTACTTCATTGAAAGCTTCCATTGATTCTTTGTAGCGGGATCATTTATGTCTTTTGGATTCAGCTCATTGGGATCCATTTCTACCAGACATTGCATCATTGTTTGTAGAGTCCCACATTGCCGACTTGGAGGATACCATTCAGGACCTTCATATCCTCTTTTGTGACAGCTCTTATGGAGTTGATTCATTTTGTTCTGATGTTATGGGTGCATCTTTAGACCCTCTTGTTCTCTCTTTGCCTATATTTGCTTCTATTGTGGCAGTTTTAGATTCACATTGGTCTAGCTATCACCATACATCCATGGTCACTACTTAAATCTTCTCTGGTACATGATTTATCTTATCAGCATTTGTCGAACTTTGACATTGGCTTAGAGAACTTTGAGGAGCATTTGAGGGGGTTGTTTTTGTCTTTGGACAATGATCTACATTGGTCTTCATAAGATTCTAGATTGCCATCTTCAACAATGTGGCTTAGAACGTATGATTTGATTATGACAACTTTTAGCATCGACACAGACTACTGAGCAATTTTCAGAGACATCATACATCTTGAGTTTTCTTCCTACTTAATTTTTTTCATGATCGGGGAGACTTTATTCTTACATATTTGTTTTTGTTTCTTTCTTTAGGGAGGAATGTTGTTTGACAATTGTGGACCATCTTTTACAACTAGTTTCGAGCATCTACCATTGACTACACCTTGTGGAGGGATACATTGTCTCTTCCATTTCACTTTCTACAAGACCTTCTTGGGGTGAAGGATACTGCAGCACAATAGCTGCCATTTAGAGTTAGTGTACATTTTGAGGGGCAGTTTTGTTCCCACCGATTTTTCCTTCTTTCCCCATTCCTTTCCTTTCCTTAGGCATTAGTCTCCCTAGTTAGACTCAAGGGGGGTTGTTAGTGGCAACTTTTATGCTTTATTTGTTTTTTTTCAAGTTTTATTCTTAGAAGTGGCAACTTTGTGTTTTATTGCCAATTTTATTCTTGCAAAAAATATTGTTGCCAATTTTAATTCCATGACTTGGAAAAACTGTTGTTGCCAATTTTATTGTAAGCTAACCAAGGAACTCTTTCTGTTTTTCCAGATTTGTTCCATCTTTTCCTCAGCTTTTTGCTTTGAGAAAGGTTATATCTTTGTAATTTCATTCATTTATAAATTAATGAAACAGTCTATTCTTATTCTTGCTCTAAATTTTTCCTCTTTCATCTGCTATTTTTGTTCTTTATTTTCTAGCTACCAAATTGTGATGTGCAGATTTAGTTAAAATTTTACATTGTATTAGAGTTTATAATTTTACAAGTCAGTGTGTTTTAAAGCTTCAGTGTTTTAAGTAAGAAAATTGTTACGATTTCTAAAATACTGTTTATAATTTGCATGTAAAGTCAAGAGGCATAATTTCTTTGCACTGATTTTTCTTGGGTGCTGGATTACTTTGAAGTAACTTCAATCATAGAATTTATTTTGATAATTTAACTCAGAATTTTTGTTGCAAATTTTGGAAATGGTTGCCATTTCAAGTTATGAGATCCAGAGATTGTCATTTTTAATACTTGAAATGTAGAGGTTCTCTTGTTTGCATCTTAAATTTGTAGCTACTTTCTTTCAAGCATGTAAATGCAATTCACCTGTATCTTCTTGTTGGGGTTGCTGCAGGAAAACTTATTATCATTGCGAACAATTGTCCTCCTTTACAAAAGTCAGAAATTGAGTATTATGCCATGCTTGCAAAAATTGGGGTGCATCATTTTCATGGAAGTAAGTTTTGAACTTTTCAGCAAATAAATCAATTTTATATTTAATGCAAGAAAATAAACAAAGTTCCAGTAGAGTAAATATATGGATGCACCAAATGCATTTCCCCCAATATGCATGCCAATCCACATCCTTTGTTTATTTGTTACAACTAGTATTCTATTATGAGGACAACTTTGGTAACCAAAATTTTGGTGTATGAGGATCTAAGTAATCCTGTATCTCGATTTTACCAATGATCTAAATTGTGTAAAGTTGAACTAACATCTGCTAATATAATAAATTTATAAGCTTTCCTAACCTTGACGCTCCAATGAAATTCAAGCATTTTGTATTTGACTGGGAACTTTACAGGTTGCAGGAAAACAACTGATTTCAGGGAAGGCTAACATTGTTAATAGCAAATATTCAATGACGTTCATTGCCTTAATGTTTTTGTATTGCTTTAGTCTTTTAGAGTTGGATAATTAATTAATGATTTCATGATGTCTTGTAGACAATGTTGATTTGGGAACTGCATGTGGCAAATATTTTCATGTGAGCTGTCTTAGCATAACAGATCCAGGTAATTATGAATAGCATTTGAGGCACTTCTGCCATTAGAAGTGTGTTCTTTAAAATGTAATCAAAGATTTATTGTCTGTGTTATTGTTAAGCAGATCTTCTTTAATATCATGGTTGGTGTCTGTTTTGCTGTATTTGTAATACAGGTGACTCTGACATTATTAAGGCAGCCCCTTCTGGTCCGTGAGAATCTCATTAATGTTGAAAAGAAGGAATGGCCATGGTCTTCTGTTTTTGGTAATTTAATCTCAAAATTGAAGTGCAAGGACTTTTGCAGAAGTCACCAGTTAATTTTTCCTGACCAGAAGCAATTCCAGTTCGTTGACAATTTTTGGAATAATTTTTTATCAGGGGGTGTTAAGGTGAGGAATAATTTTAAAAATTGTACAGTTTATTTGTTAATACATATACCTGGCAGTCATTCATTTACCACCTTTTGATTTCAAATTCAAGGTTTGGCTTTTTATGATTCGATTGAGCTTTGTATGCAGTAATTTATAGCTTGTGTGTTAAGAAAGCTTAAAATTTTGGTCTTGTTTCTCCCATGCTTGTAGTTTTTAGGTAATTATTTACAGAACTGCATTTGTTTCTTCCGTTGGCAATGTTTTCGTGACCATGATTTTAGAATCTCTTGATATATCATATTGGCTCTAGCACCAATTTCTATGAACTGAATGTTGTGACAGCTTACAAATGCAGTCTATTTACTTCTATCGTCATGTGCACTTTGTCAACCCGGTGTTTTGCATGTACTTGGTAAATTACAAAGCTCCCCAGATTAGTTTTAAAATTTTAATCAAGTGATCTAAACAGTTACAATAAAAGAATACAGTATTGCTTCAATACAAAGGCTTTCTTCTATGTTTGTGATTGGAAATCAGGTTAAATCTTTACTGGGAAGTTTTATTTCTTTATATTTTTATTTTGCTCTAATGTTTTTCCATGCTGCTAGTCCTGAGGGCGAATAATTGATTAGCCTCTTAAAAGTAGTCTGCCTCTTCCTGTAAGCATCTTAAATGATTGTATGAATGACCTACAAATACACATCCACATGGCACAAACCATAGAAAGCCCCTGATGTATTGTCTATTGTAAATGGTGTACAGTGGCTTATTTATATACTGCTAGAAATTATACTTGTACCCTAAGTTGCCGAATCGGGAATGGGAGCCGGTATGTGGGTACGAAACTCCGGTACGGCAGAATTTTTTTTGGGGTTTGGGTACGTTTTTGGTATGTTCATACATACATACCTATGTGTGTGTAAAAAAATAGAATTAAGTTTAGAATGTCATACCAATATGTATGCTAAACAAAAACCATTACAAATTTCAAATTTTGAAACATATCATTTTAATTTAAATTTAGGTTTCTGTATCAAAAAGATCAAGCCAGAATCTCATGAGAGATAAGTTCAGAGTTTGCTAATCAGCAGTCTAGGTCTTAAAAATCACTAAACATTTTGGCATTTAAAAACACAAATCCCAGATGTGTATTCACAGGAGTTTCATTTCAGAATCCGATTCTGGTACGTTTCGTACCCAGAATTGCTTGGAAAAGTCCCACGATTCAACAACGCTTCTACCTAATAGCAAATAGAATTTTACACCTTTATTGCCAACAATGCGTTTTATTTAAATGGTAAAGGCTGTGCTCCTAATGAAAAATACTGATTGCTTGTAATATGCACCATGGTTGTGTTATCCTTCAACGTCATCTTCTTCACCTAGTTTATATAACTGACCGATCCATTTTCATGATTACAAATGGCTTAGGGAAGGTAAATTCCTTTGCAGGTATCCTTTTGATTTTCTACTATTTTCTAATGGTTTCATTGATCATTTCAAACATCCACTGATTGTTTCTGCATTTGCAGTTGGCTTGATGTGATCTTTGACAGCTATGTGATATCCCTCCCACAGCCAACCCATTGATTTTTGGGAACAATCTGCCTGATGCTGGGTTTGAGAATTTGGGTACTTAATAAATATGATAATTTGTGTTGCAAGGAGAATGAAAATGACTGTCATACACAGTGGAACTCAGATCTGCAATACACAGATGCCAATATTTGTATTGGAGATGAGTCAGAACGTATTTTGTTAATTTGAAGAAACTTGTAATGTAGACAAATGACATTGGAGTTCTAAATGATGTCTGTTACCATAGAAAGCCTAATATTAACATGAGCAGGTCAGTTTGGAGCAGTAGCAAACATGAAAACCAGAGGGAAGACTTAAGTGCATCACTCAGAAAGCAGTAATGGTTTTGCTTTCACTGTTGCTTCCTAATTATTTCAGGTGATAGCTCCCAAAGTTGAATGTTGTGTTCTCTGCAGCATATGTACAGGGCGATGAGAGAATTTTTGAAACAGTCCGAGCAATAGACACGGGGCTCAAATTTTCAACCTTTGAATATCTTGAATTACTACTTTGCTCATAATAGAAGTGGAAGGAAATTTAGCCTTAAATAAAAGTCTCAAGGACTTACTTTCACCCCCCAAACAGTTTTAAAACTTTGCAAAAGAAAGTTGAACATAAAAAAAGTTGAACATCAAATTTGATCATAGTAAATAAACTAGCAATCACACCTTGGTGTGCATTGGGTACACCAAAGATGTATGGAAGGTCAATCAAGAAAAAAATCGGCCTATTTGCATACATGTGTAGAAGTGATAGCTTCAAATAAGCTATATATCCACCTATACAGATCCAAACATAATCTAAATTTAAAATGTTTGAATCCAAAAGATAATCAGAATCCATTGCCAACAATGTCAAGCTATGTTTGCAATAAGGAGAGATGTAAAGAGTGTTGGAGGGAGAGATAAAGATATAGAGAGATAAGGAGATATATATATATATATA
>MU226205.1:17119-34683 GCA_018584345.1 Thuja plicata
AAAGAGAAATATTCTTCTCTAAACCAATAATTGGGAATTGATAAGAATACAAAATGATAGAAATTACTTGATATTTTAGTGACCATATCAAATATTAGTTGTTATTTTAGTTACCAGATCAAATATTGGAATAGGAGGGAGGGAAAGAGAGTAAAAAGAGAAGATGAGAGAGACACGGATACAGAGATAGAGAGATAAAGAGATAAAGAATCGTAAAGAGGGGTAGAGAGATAAATTGAGATATAGTGAGAAAAAAGATAGGGCAAAGTGGGGAGGGAGTTAAGGGACAAAAAGAGGGAGAAAGAGGGAGAGAGAAATAGAGAGATAGGAGAGAGAGATTGATAAGAGAGAGAATAAGAGATATTATATATACTGTTTCGTTTTTATTATAGAATCTATTTTAATAATAAATATTTTTTAAATATTATAAATTATTTATATAATGTTTGTATGTAATGATAATACACAATAATAAGTATAAATAATATGAATTATATAAATTAAAAAAAAATATAAGTTCAATTTTTTAATAATTTTATAATATATAAATATTATTTAATATAAATATGTTATACTAAAAACCTTTTTAAAATCTGGTTTTACTATTTGAAAGACAACATAGTCTTTTTTAATCTTATATTGAAGAGCTAGGCCTTTCTCTTAAAAGGAAATAGGTAAATCCAAATGTAGACAAGTGAAGATCATCAAAAGAAAGGGAACTTGGGGTACATGAACTTGTCGACTGCATTCTTTGGGCCCCCAACACATGCATTTCGATTCAGTTGATATTATAGATTATAATGGGCACATTATCTGCAGAGTAAGATTTGAATATGCATTCTTATTTCTGAACTTTGTAATGATCTTTTGTTCAGAGCATTTGAATGTGGCTTATACATGCATTTTTGAAAATTGAATAATATTGTCATTGATTTTTGGGATCTCATTTGTCTCATAAATTTGCTTATGTTATGTACTTTTGCTGCTATTTTGCTTATTTGTGTTTGCCAAGTTGTCTTATTTATTTTTTATAGATTCTTTATCCTATGACTGTGTTAACTGATCCCTTGACAACCCCTATGAAATATTATATCATTTTTTTATTATATTTTTAAGTCTTTGTAGCATTTGAAATACTTCTTCTTTTCAATGCATATGGCTATTTTGATCGTCTTGCTTCTCTTCTGCATCATTGACCGATATTAGACGAAAAAATTAGGTCATCACTTTCAAATAAAAAATGCCTTCGCATAACAATCAAAATGATGATATAAGCTAGAACCTACATCTCTTATCAAACATTATAATGAGAGTTGAAAGTGAAGGAAAGATGTCGATGGAAAAGCTGATATGTTAGTAATAATATAAATAAGGTTTATAGGTATCACTTAAAAGTTGATAAAAATATGACAATACATTAGAATATTTAATATATGTATGTTTTAAAACAAAATTTCAATATTTTGATGAATATCGTATTAAGACGTAATAGTTAATTGGGTTAGTACGCCAACAATCTCTCCCTTTGGCATTGATGGCAACACTAACCAACATTGACCGTATTGGGCAATTTAGGCGTAATAGTTAATTGGGTTAGTACGCCAACAATCTCACCCTTTGGCATTGATGGCAACACTTAGTGAAAAATGATTAAGTGCTCAATACCGAAATAATGACTTAAGTACCTACTCTACTTTATATGCATATTATTTCTTCTATATCTCGTCTACTACTCCCAAATTATCTTCTCGATCTTTTATCTATACATTTTTCATATCTACTACTCCCCCTTTGACATCAATTACAAAGGTGTACACAAAAATGTAGTACATATAGCAAAATTGTACAACTGCTCACCAAAAATTTCAGACCACGTGAAGTACATCTTGGAAAGAGCTTTCCAAGATCTTCGCCTCTTTAGTCCAAGTCTTTACCAAAACTTGACCCACATGGATCAGTCCATTCAACGCAAACGATGATGTCTCTGCTCCCTTCAACTTAGTGGGCATGTTTTCTGTGAGGGTCTTTGCTATTTTCTCCATGTCAGAAAGGTGTATCTCAAGAATTGATAGCTTAGGAGTGATCAAACTCTTCAACACACCAAATCTTCCCATAACTCTCCCTTTCTCTGTTTCCAACACACTTATCTTGTCCAACAGTCTGGACACTTCCTTGTCTAGCTCTAAAACAATGTGTGAGGAGGTCTCACAATTGTGTACTAGCTTCTCTAGTGTCTTCTTGTCATGTGCAATAATGCCCTCAATGCTCTGAAGGTGTCTGATAGGATTTATACAATAACTATATAACCTCCTTCCATGTGCCACACAAGCCTTCGCTTCAGAAACTATATTGCCTAGTATGCCCAAGTCCCATGCAATAGACTTGCATACTTCCTCTAGCTTCTTCGCCAAAAAAGTCTGCTAAGCTTTGACCTCAGCAATCTTCTCCAGAGACTCATAGTGACTATCAAAGTCATCTAAAGTTCTCTGCTGTATCCTTTTCTTGGAAAGTAAAAGGTATAGGTAGGAGTTTGTTGATAGTATCAACTGCCCTTTCCAATACCCTTGACTTCTTCTCAGTTTTTTGCTCTGATCTCTCCTTTGCTTTAGCAAACACTATGTAGGATAGCTTCATTAACTCATCTTCGTCCATGCTCTCCACATCAGTATTCAATGTTCTGTCTTCACTTGCCAACTATAAGGTTGAAGAAACAGGTGAAATTGTTTCTTGTTTTACTTTAGCTTTAATCTCAAGTTCCTTCTCAGCCTCAACAATGCCCTGTTGCTGTCCTCTTTTAGAGGGCTCTTCCTTTGTAGGTTTCTCTGTATCTTTTGCATCACTTCTATCAACATTAGGTACAATATCAGTATTCCCTTCAAAAGGGTCATTAGTATCCAACGAGGTGTCCAAAGTCACATGTACACCAACAACAAAGAAACCAGGTTGCTTTACTGTACTGACAAACTGACTATCATCTTCTCCATCCTTAGGTGAATCAATTAATGTAGCCCTTGAGGACTCTCCCCTTAGGATTGTTTTAGGCTTAGTAGCCTTAGTTTTAGGAGGTGAAGACTTCTCAGGTTTAGTTTCCATTAGGATCTTGTTGTATCCTCAATGACCCCATCATACTTCCTTCCCATTATCTTTATCAATCTTTCTTTAGTTCTTAGCAGTGGTTTCATTGCATTCAAAATTCTTTCATGTTCATCATAAGATATGACTGACATCATGCCCTCAATTGCTTTCACTCTAATCTGTTCATCCTCAGTTAGTGCTAACTGTTTCCTAATCTCCAATTTCTCAAATAGTTCCTTCGGGATGCTACCTTCCATTTCAATTAGGTTCTTAAATGAAAACAAATGATCTTTGACAAAGTCTTCAATCTGAGTCTTATCTTTTTCATCATACCTGTCATAATATTTAGGTAGCTGATTGAGTTTTCCCTGATCTATGATTCTCTTCGCCAGCGTCTTTAGATTTGGTTTCCATAGTTGTCTGGTCTCTGTTTTTTTCTCATCTACCTTCTTTACTTCAACTTCCTTTTCTTCTTCTTTGTTCTTTTGTACTTCAGTTCTCTGTTTCTTTGGTGGTGAATTCTGTTTGGAGGACCTTATCCTCTTTGTAGGGGTCTCTGCTACTTCCACTATCGATGATGTCTTCACAGGCACTTCTACCACAGTAGGGGGTGGACTAGAAGTCTTCTCAGTTTCTGGAGGTGGAAGAGTTGAAGGGGCAAAGCTCGCCACTCTAGATGCACTTACAATCATCTTTCTCGTTATTTCCTTCATCTCTTCTCTAGTAATAGCAGCCTCTTCTGCTAGATCATCTACAACATTCTCAAATTTCTTTCTCCTAGCTGTTCTTGTCTATTCCTCTCTAATATTAGAAGATTTTTCTTCATAAGTACCCCATCTCTCTTCTGATGGATCAATCTCTGAAGATAATATATACTCAACTTGCATTGTTAAGATCTCTGAACTAACCTCATACCCCATAGGGTAACACCATTTTACTCTAGAGTCCACTGCCTCAAAGAAAACACAATCAGTTTCAACCATGAAATAGATTGTATCCTTACATTTCTCTACCATTTCCTCTACTATCCTTTTTCTTTCTTTCATTTGTCTTTGCAAGATTTTGATCGTACTGAATAATTCTCCATCTACCCAATCACTATTTTGTCACCTATAGCTGTTTGATACTTGTAATCCAGTAGGTTCATTGTCTCTCTAAGCTCTTGGGCACATAACAAGGAATTTATGTACAATGTGTATATACATGTGTATCAACAACGATCCAAATCTGCACACCTTGGATTTGTCTCTCTTAATCTGCCTTACATTCTCCATGAATTGCTGTGCTAGAACTTCGCAAAGGTTATACTTCACTTTCTCCTTCACCATCTTATACTGAATTTGGTCGGTTGCTATAATGAAGTTTGTATCCCAATATCATCGCAACTAGTCTAACATTTTGCTGGAAGATGTCGACGACTGTCATCACTCGCTTATCCCATTTAGAGTGGGTTAGGGTTTCCACTTGTTTCTTGGTATTCTTCTCTTCTACAGGGATGCCTCTAGAGTTATCCAGACCAGCAATGTCATGGATCAACTCACTACAAATATTTACAGGCTGCTCACCAATCCAAATGAATTGGTCGTGCACTCTACTCAACACGATCTAGAACCATTCTTCTTCGTCAAACTCATATATTTCTGCCATTTTCATCACACTGATATTCTCAAGATAAGAGAACTCATCTTTCCATTTTCCATCCTCTTTAATAATGTCTTTCATTTCCTTGTAGATCTCAAAGTCTCCTAGAGACTCATACTTGTAGTGGATATATGCCCTAATATCCTTGACGTGTAGAACTCCGTAGGGCGTTTGAGAAAACGTGCCTTCAGGGTCGTCCTCAGTTGATTTGTAAGGATGCCTTTTGAATTTGTATCGAGGCCTCTCATTTACATAAAAAATCATAGGAGTATCCATATTCAAATGCTCACAAGTAATCTAAATACCTTTTGTTCGCTGAATCTGTGAATTTGTGCTTCAATCAATCGCAAATGCCCTAGCTTCTTTAGTCCTTCTTGCTCAAATCACTTCTCTTCTTCAACTCCGCTCTTCAAATAGTGATTAGATAAGTTCTTTTGATTACCCTTATACTTCGCTGTGAAAAGAATGACATAGTTCATAATAAAATCAACTCTGCAATGATCTAGTCGATCATCAATTCGGCGATCACAAGATACATTGTGTATAGCTGTGTGATCTCAGATAGGCGCTTCATACCAATCATACATACTCTCCATAAGCTCGCAAAAGCTTATTCCACATAAATAAGGGCTGGATGGTTTTCTGTGTATTTCTCCAAAGCTCCCCCTAAGGCCATGCTTGGCCATCTAGGTTGATGTAACAACATCAGGCTAAGGTTTAGTAGCAACTATTGAATCTCCCTGAACCTTAGGCTCACTCGGCTCCTTCGCTCTCCAAACTTTACCACTTTCTTTCACAAATTGATTGTCAAACTTTTCCATGTATTCTGCTATACTTTTTCCAACATCACTAACATTTTTCTTTATAACAATAGGTGGTGGTCTTCTGTACCTGTAGATCCATTATACTTGAACTTTGCTATATGTCCTTGATTGTTACATTTGTAGCATGTAGGAGATGATCTCTTCTGATTAATTTGCAACTTGCAATACTTTGCGATGTGCCCAAAGTTATTGCACTTGTAACATGTGATCTTAACTGCTGTTTCTTTTCTAATGTAATCTTGCTTAGTGTAGAACTGATCATGCTTCCTGCATTCTGTCTTCTTGTGTCCATATTCATAGCAATTGAAACAATAACCGGAAAAGGGTTTGTAAGGAATTTTACCTCTACAATATCTCTTCATGTGACCAACTTTGTTGCATCCAAAGCATCTACCTTTGAAAGGTCTGATATTCTTTCTAGGCTCTTCTTGTATAGGTCTTTCTTCATCTGTCTTTTCTTCAGATTTTTCTTCTTGAGATTTAGAACATTTATCTTCATTGAAGCCAACTCCTGTCATGTCTCTTTTAGGTTTCTGTCTCTCTTTGTTCATCAATCTTGTCATTGCTCATATGAAGTTTTTCAATGTGTTTATTAGCCTCAACAAGCTCTCCTTTTATGATTTGATTGCATTTTTTCTATTTCATGATACTTGGTTTTGTAGTCATCAAGTTTAATTTGCATCTTTCCCATCTGAACATTTGCATTCTTTAGGATTTCTTCAATTTTGGTTCTTTCATCTTTTTCTTTCTAAATTTCTTTAGCCATTTAAATAGAAGTAGTTTCCTATTCCTGCTTCAATGCATCTTTTTCTCATTCAAGCTGTTTCACTTGATTTGATGAATCATTATCTGAATCCCATTTTATCTTTTCCATTAGATCTTGTCTTTGATTTTTGGAAAGTTCAAGTTGTTCCTTCAATTTCTTGATGAAACCTTCTGCTCTTCTCAATTTGAATTTCAAATCACCATTTTCAGCTTTAGCCTTATCAAGATCTTCTACTGCTGTTTCAAAGTTCTCTTCCAAACTTTCAGAACCCATCTTGATCTCCCTTAATCTGTTAGACTTTCTCTCCAAGGGCCAAAATCTCTGATACCAATTGTAAGGATTAAGTAATACTGAGAGGGGGGGGGATGGGATGGGGGGAGGGGGGTGAATAAGTATTACAACACTTTAAAAATAAACTTAGCTCTTTCTAGCTTAACCAAATAATTACTGAAATGAAAAGAACATAAATACACAATACAAAATACACAACTCATAACACCATGATTTTGTTCACGAGGAAACCTTGGCCAAGGGAAAACCCTGGTGGGGATGATACCCACAAATATGCACTAAAAGTATTGTGTCCTTGTTAGGAGACCTAGCCCTATTAGGAGCTGAGTATTACATTAGTACATTTTCTTGTTAAAGGAATACAAAACCCTGTTAGGGGTATACACTGAGCACACTGCTCTTACAATAAAAAATCTGTCTCTGTTACAATGCTTTATAAAAAATTAACTTATACAAGCATGTACTATTCTTAAGTAGTTCCAGCTGTAGCTCGCATCACCTTTTGTCTGATTCTAACATCACAATGCATCCATTCATCCGATCATACCATATCCATACTTCGCTTCTCAAAACCTTTCCATATATATACTTTATCTCATACTCAGTCGACTCCCAAATACATCACAAAATGTGATCAACTCTTATCCAAAAATCAAATACAAATTCGACGATCATACTGATGCAGAGTTCTCCCCTAAATAGGTAGGTTTGATATGCTATGGTCTTAGGTGGCTTCACTACACCCAAACTGACTTGTGAGAGTGCTCTACACTTTTGTATGATCCTGCAACCAACCACAAATTCACTATCCTTCTTGAGGATTCTATGTCTCTTGAGTAGAAAGGCTATCTACTAGACTCAAACACAAAATGAGAACCTAGATGTTGAAAAGGTTCCAAAATGCTCAAATGTCTCTTATGGAAGTGACCCACAAACCCTTAAGATGCTTAAGGATTCAGACACCAATTCTGGCTATTAGGCTTTCCTGGCGTGTAGCCTTTTACAGAGAGTTTTTGGGGTTTAGTTCTAAAACTTCCCAAAGGACCTACAAAACAAATACTAGGTCTAGACACCCTTTATTGAGATGTGTCAAACCCCCAAATCATTGACTCCCAACTTGCAGGGACACCACCAAACCAACACTATTGTACTAGGCCTAATTGGTTTGATTCCTTGAGGAAGTCTTCACCAGTCGAACTCCATTGACAAACTACTGATTGAAATGTTATTAGGGACACCTAAGAGACCACAATCCACCATTATATTACTTTTGTCCACCCCCGAAGTGCTACTATCACTTCATTCTTTCCTGCACTGTTCCAAGCACATAGAGATGCTTGGACTAGGGCTTGCAACCAAAAATAGTAAACCTACTCCCTTGCTCCTAGGATTCTGGAATCCTAGAATACATTGACTCTACTTGCATTTCCCCGAGGGGCATGGAATTCCCACGGTTATAAAGCAAGTTAGGGAATGATCTTTACAAACCACTGGTTCATGAAGGTTTTCTGTGCACCCGAGGAAGAAATCCTTCTAACTTTTGATCCCGATCTCCAATTTGACTCAAACCAAAATAATTGGATTCCTAATTCTTGATAGACTTAAGATCTTCAAGTCTCCTCCTACAAGCAAGTACAAATCCATACACGATCAAATTTTGACACGGAAAGTAGGGAAAATAAGGTAATTTTCTTGATTTGAATGCAAATGTACATCAAGTGTCTTCCACCCACCTGAAAGGGCTATTTGAAGATATTTCCCCACGATTCCAACTGATTTTCAAAGGTTGTGACCATTGGGGAACATTTACAACTTATTTTGCAACTTTTTGAAAAAGTTGCTAAGCAACATTTCTTGCATTGTGCAACTTTTTGCATTTCTTGCAAATTTTGCACTTTTGCTCCTAATGAGCCTATAAGACCTAAGCCTAGGATCCTAAGGACCCTTACTGACACAAAACAATAGAAATGGTCTAAGTAAACACCTAGACCAATATAAACACCTAACTATGCCATTTGACCATAGTCAAAACCCAAGGTTTATAAACACACCAAGGGTGACTAGGCCTTACAAATTGGCTTATTAACAAAATCTAAGATGTTATCTTTGAACCTTAGGCATGAAGGCCCTTGGGTGAATCCTTGAAGACCCCTGGTGAAGATCTTCTGTTTGAAGAGTATAGGGAGGTGCTCCTGCACCATACTCCATTGTTTTGAAAACTCAAGTTCCACTTGAGATCAATTGCTGAAGGGTTGTTCCATATTTGTTAATACAATCCTCATTCATCCATGTTGCATCAATGTCAGATAACACCTTCCACTTGACCAAGGAATTTGAATAGCTCTTTTTTCTTGTTTGTTTGACAACCTTGGAGTCAAGAATCTTCTCCAATTGTAGGGGTTGTCTTGGTGGTAAGTCCTTAAGCCATCCAACTTGTGCATCTTCAGTATCCTACATAGGATTGTTAGAGCCTGCATCACCTTTAAAAGGAGTGAGATCACAAATATTGAAAGTAGGAGAAATAACAATAGTGGGTGGCAGAGAGATTTCATATGCATTGTTTGCAAATTTGTGGAGAATTTGACAGGAACCAATCTTTCTCATCTGTAATTTTGTGTGTCCCCTAGGTAGCCTTGCTTTGTTCAGATATGCCCACACTTGATCTCCTTCTTTGAAGGTAACATATTTGTTCTTTCTGTCTGCTTGTTCCTTATATTTTGCAATAGTCTGATTCAATGTTTCACTGACTTGATCATGTATCTGTTTGATCCATTCTGACAACTCATCTCCTTGTGCACTGACCTTGAAGTCATTTGGTAACTCTCTCAACTCCATTACTCCTCTAGGGTGAATTCCATAGTTCACTTGGAATGGTGTCTTCCCTGTTGACCTGTTGACCGAAACATTAAAAACAAATTTTGCTTGAGGAAGAATTGAATCCCAAGTTTTCCCATATTGTTATGTAAGACATCTGAGGAGCTTGCCTAATGATTTATTCACTACTTCAGTCTGCCCATCTGTTTGTAGATGGTAGGCATAACTGAATGAGAGATTAGTGCCCAACTTCTTCCAAAGGGTTCTCCAAAAATGCCCTTGGAACTTAACATCTCTGTCTGAGATTATGGATGTTGGTAATCCATGAATTTTGACCACCTCTTTGAAAAACAAGTTAGCAATGTGAGATGCATCATTAGAAACCTTACAAGCAACACAGTGTGCCATTTTGCTAAATCTGTCTACTATGACAAAGATGCTATCAAACCCTTGTTTAGTCCTAGGGAATCCTAAGGCAAAATCCATGCTCACACTGTCCCATGACTTTGTTGGGATAGGAAGTGGTTGGTAAAGTCCCTGGTTTGTTCTAACTCCTTTTCCTCTTTGGAAAATGGTGCAAGTTTCAACAAATATCCTTACATCAGTGGGTAACTTTGGCCAATGATAGTTTCTTTTTAGTAACTCAAGGGTCTTGTCAATGCCAAAATGACCTCCAAGTGTGCCACAATATCTTTCTCTGATTAGATTCTCCCTCATGGAGCATTTAGGGATGCATAGTTGACCCCCTTTAAACAAAAGACCATTCTGCAATAGATATTCTGAATATGTAGTATTGTATGCATCAGAGTGTGTAGAGAAAACCTTGTAAATGTCACCAAAATCTGGATCATCTTTGTATAGGTGTGTGAGGGCATCAATTCCCATGCTTTGTACCTGTATTTATTCAACCAAGATTACTCTTCTACTGAGGGCATCTGCTACCTTGTTTGAGGTTCCCTTTTTGTGCTTTATAGAAAAGGTGTATGCTTGGAGTTGTTCAACCCATTTCATGTGCCTACAAATCAATTTGTCTTGGCTATTGAGAAAGCTTAATGCATGATTGTCTGTGAAGACAATGAATTCTTTAGGGAGCAAGTAGTGTCTCCACTTCTTGAGGGCTTGAACCATTGCATAGAGCTCCAAGTCATATGTACTGTATTTCTTCTTGGCTTCATTAAGTTTTTCTGAGAAGAAAGTCACTGGTCTGCCATCTTGACTGAGGACTGCACCTATGGCCAGATTGCTAGCATCAGTCTCTACTGTGAACAACTTGTTGAAAGTTGGTAGTGCCAAGATGGGGTATTGTGCTACTTTCCCCTTCAAGTATTCAAAAGCCTCATCTGCTTTGGTTTTCCACTGAAATTTTATCTTGCTACCATCTTTTATGGTATCAAGCAAAGGTGCACAAATACGATTGAAGTTTTTAACAAATTTCCTATAAAAGGTAGCCGGTCCATGAAAGCTTCTGAATTCTCCTGGTGTTTTTGGTGTTGGCCAGTTAAGGATAGCCTCTACCTTTTCAGGATTCATTTTCAATGTGCCCTTTAAGATGACAAAACTAAGGAATGTCAATTCTTGTTGCATGAATGCACACTTTTCTAGATTTATAGACAGTTTATTCTCATGTAGCCTTTGAAGGACTTGTTCCAAGTGTTTCATATGTTCCTCTTTAGTTCAACTAAAGATCAGAATGCCATCTAAGTAGACCACTACAAACTTGCCTATGAAATAATGAAGCACTTCATTCATTAGTATCATGAAGGTGCTAGGAGCACTGGTAAGTCCAAATGACATTACAAACCATTCATATAATCCCTTAGTGGTTTTAAATGCAGTTTCCACTCATCTCCAGGCCTTATCCTTATCTGATGGTAGCTTGATTTAAGGTCTATTTTTGAAAAATAGCATGCTCCTCCAAGTTGGTATAAAATATCCTCAACCCTTGGTATTGGGAATCTGTATCTGATGGTGATTTTGTTTATTTCCCTTGAATCAGTGCATAGCCTCCATTTGGCATCCTTTTTAGGGGCCAATACACTTGGGACTGCACAAGGGCCGAGACTCTTTTGAATGAGTCCTCTTGTCAACAGTTCAAATACTTGTTTGGTTACCTCTGCATTCTGATCACGTGTGCACTTGTATGCAGCCTTGTTGGGTAGGGAAGCACCAGGGATGAAGTCTATTTGATGACAAATATCCCTCAAAGGTGGGAGTTCATCTAGTATGTCTTCTGCAACTATACCTTTATAATTTTGCAGTAAGTTGTCTATTTCCTTGGGTAATTCGTTATGTACTGTCTTCTCCTTAGGTTTAATGACTAAGGCATATCCTACCTCTATTTCTTGGATGGTGTTAATCATCTCTTGTTCTCCTGCAAACATGACCAATTGTTCCTTTGGTCTTTCTTATTGAGGGTTAGGAAGAGGAAGTAGATTATACTTGTGACCATTCTGATTGATCTGATATTTGTTTGTGGTTCCATCATGTTTGTCTTGTAAATCATATTGCCATGGACGTCCTAGTAGTAAGTGACAAACGTCCATATCTACTACATCACATAGGATTTTGTCTCTATAGTCTTTAATGGAGAATTCTACCCAAGATTGTTCATTGATGAGGGTTTGTTGTCCCTTAGTTAACCAAGATACATGGGATGGGTTGGGGTGGGGTACCTTTTCCAATTTTAACTTATCTACCATTTCTCTAAATTACAAGATTTTAAATAGAACCAGAATCAATTACTAATTTGCACACCTCTCCATGACTTTTTTAGTTTGTCCATAAAAGACTCTTTCTTTGAGGAGGATCCACTGACATGGCTTCTTGGATCAAAGTCCTCTTCATCATGAGAATACTCCTCCAACACAGTCTCTTCCATTTTCTGCATCATCCTCTTGTACTAGGTTGGCTCTCCTTTCACCCTGTGTGTTTTGTTTATATCTGTCTGGACACCTATTAGTGTAGTGGCTTGTCTGATTGCAATTGTAGCATATGATTTGTCCATTGTTTCTCCCCCCATTTCTACCTCTGCCATTTCCTCTTCTTCCTATGTATCCACCCCTTGTATTGCTTTCTCTTTGTATGTTTTCTTTGTTAGACTCTCCTTGAGGTCTAGAATTCTGTCCTCTTCCTCCAAAGTTTCCACTTCCTCTCTCATTCTTACCTCTTCCTCTACCACTCTATTCATTCCTTCTTCTGGACTTCTCTTCAACTTTCAATGCCAACTGATAGCATTGTTTACTGTGGTAGTCCTTGTCAAGCTTAGTTTTGATGACATGTAACTGATTGAATGTTTGAAGATGTTAAGTTGATCACCAAAATGCAGAAAGATAATGCAAGACATTTAAACAGTTAATGGATTGTATTGTCATTGATGTCAACTTGATGTAATCTAATCAGTTATAATCAAAGTGTCAAAGACTTCAGAGAATCAAAGAGAGAAAGATTATGCTTTCAGTAATGCATAAAAGACAAGCATTCACTAAGTGACTTCAAACACCGACAACTAGTGGAACCCGACGGACATAGATAATTGAAAGTTAAGTCACAGTGATGCCTGAGAAAAGAAACCGACGAGCATTATCGACGAGCAGAATCACAAGCATTACCGACGGCCAGAATTACAGTGTTAACCAACGAGTAGAACTTTGCAGTGAAGCCCGAAGGACAGACAACCCTGACGGAGAAGCCCAAGGAGAACTGAAGTGTTGACCGAAGCTATCAAAGAGTTAAAACACCGAAGTTAACTGAAGTTCAGAAACGACAAAATACTTAGCTGGCAGAGCTAAAAATAGACTTAACTGGTTGTTATCATTGTTTTCATCAACAAGATAAAGCTAGAGATAAGTAAAAGATTTAAAGCCGCTTTATCCAGTTGGAAAGAAGATTTCTACGAGATAAAACAAGAGTTATGCTTTAAATTGTGGATCACGCCAAGAACAAAGAAAAACAAGAAGAGAGAAACGATGATATCATGTCTATAAAGAGACAACTTAATTCATTATGAATTAGGGGGAGTGAATGAAAAAGAGGATGGTGAAGAGAAACTGATGAATAACAACTTCATACAGTCCTGATCAATCAAGCTGTGGAAAGAGCTAAAGATTTTTGCGGACATCGAGCAACAGAGCACAACATCACTGAGCAGAAACAAAAGTGGAGCAAATGTATTGAAAAGATATATTGATCAAAATGGTTTAATGAGCTTATAGTAGATCTGAAAATCTGCAAGTAGAAGTTGTATATGTGAACATATCATTTATTGTTTCAGTTTAACCATTGATTCAAAAAGTCTCTTAACCGGGCAGGATTTAAAGATCCTTTCTATATTGAGATACATCCCAAGGAGTATCAAAAATTTTGATCACGAAGATAGCATGAGATGCCATATACCATTTGACAAACTACACTTGGTTTGGTCATAGAAGGTAGCATAGAGATGCTTGATATCAAGTGACAAACTAAATTTTTAAATCCTCTAACAAGGTCACACCTAATAGTGTGTTTGTAACCTTTGACATGCTTGGCTCTTCACCGAGCTCACTTCAGAAGAGTGAAAATTTTGGGTTACCGGTCCCAAGTGGGTTTTCCCTTAACATGGTTTCCACGTTAAAAATCCATGTGTCAATGTGTGTATGAGTCATTACTTTAGTGTTTTGGATTACACATAACTAATCTGGATTGATTGGTATACACTAAGCTATTTACTGTTTTTTGGCAAATGAAAGACTGCAATTCGGTAAACATTAAGAATAAGGTTTAACAGAGCACTCCGAGCAGTAGTTATTTGATAAGTATATTTGAAGGCATACATCTTGTAGGACTGAAGATAACTAGAGGCATAATATTGTGGTACTAATTTTTTTGGGTTGATTAATTGGAAGATTATTGAGGCCATTGATTCACCCCCCTCTCAGTTATTTCTAACAATTGGTATCAGAGTTTGTGTGCTTAGAAAGAAAGTTTAACAACTCAAGCAAAAGATCACAAGATGAACAAACGAGATGTGCCCAAGTTGAATAAAGACAACTTTGCATTATGGCAAAGCAGAATAAGAGTCCACCTGTCAGGGATTGGTAATGATGTTACTCAACACCTTGATACCAAATATGTGTTGCCTACATGACCTCATACTCTTGAGCAATTGAGAGAAAATAATGAGCATAATTGCATGATGATAGAAATTTCCTCATCACTCTCCGATGCTGAGTTTGAAGATGTCAAAACCTGCACCTCTGCAAAGAAAATGTGGGATAAGTTGAAGCTAGTACATGGAGGAGATGCTAATGTACTAAGAGTTAAGGCAGAAAGCCTAAGAGGGAAGTTTGATGACCTAATGATGAAAGGAGAAAATATCACTCAGTATAGCTGCAGAATCAAAGAGGTAGTCAATGCTACCCAAGGAGTTGGAGGTGTACTTGAAGATGAGACAGTGGTAAGTAAAATCTTAAGAACCTTACTGTCTGTATATGCTATTAGAGTTTCTGCTATTCAAGAAATGAGAGCAGTTGCAAACAATACAATTACTCTAGATAGTCTGATTGGTAGACTGATTTCATTTGAGATGAATAACTTTGATAATAGTGTCTTACCATCTATAGAATATGCATTCAAATCTTCTTTGAAAATAAGTAATTCAAGTCATAGACGCACTATTAGGAATGATAGTGACTGTGATAATGAGGATCAAGGAATTGATGAGATTGCAGCACTAATGGTAAGAATATTACAAAGAGGCAAAGTTAGATACAAAGGTAAATTACCACTTGTATGTTTTAATTGTAAAGAGGTTGGACACTTTGCTTCAAGATGTCCTAGTAGAAGGAAAGATGACAGAAGTATTGATAGAACATATGAAAAGAAGTTTGACCGAGGTGATAACAAAGATTACCGAAGCAACTGACAAATTGAAAGAAGAGATACTCGAGGCTACAAGGACAAAGGAAAGAAAGCGTGTTACCTAGCTGAGAACAGAGCTGATGATACCAACACCGAATCTGAAGAAGACATCGAGATGGTATTTGTATCCATGAAGGACGAATCAGACGAAGAAGAAGAAAGGTATGTAGAAACTGCTCTCATATCTAAGGTTAGTAAGAATGATGTCTGGATTATAGATAGTGGTTGCACTCACCACATGACCTGTGATAAGCAAAAGTTTGAAACTTTTGAATACTATAATGGTGGTTCAGTAAGAATGGGTAATGACATACCTTGTCCAGTTGAAGGTAAAGGAACCATAATGTTTAATAACCTGATCAAATGTGAAAATGCTTACTGGGTAAAAGGACTGAATTATAATCTGTTAAGTTTTTCACAGCTGAACAATACAGGTCACCGAGTAGCATTTGAGAATAAGAAGGAAAATATCTTCAATGAATCAGGAAGGTTGATAAGAACTGGTGAGCAGACAAAAGGTAACCTTTTCTATCTTGATGACATTAACACCACTTGTTTAATGGCTAGAAACGAAGACATATGGTTGTGGCACAAAAGATTGTGTCATGTGAATTTTGACAACATGATAAAGATAAGAAATAAAAGGAATGTCAGAGGCTTACCGAGCATGACAAAGCCTGAGCATATCGTGTGCAAGAACTGTCAAAAAGGTAAGATGACAAAGTCTAGTTTCAAGAGTAAAACCCATAAATCTAATGCAATTCTATAATTAGTCCATACCGATCTATGTGGACCCATGAGGACAAAGAGTTACTATGGAGATAGGTATTTCATTCTCTTTGTTGATAATTATTCTAGAATGATGACAGTTATGTTCTTAAAAGATAAATCACAAGAATCTAAGATGTTTAAATGGTATAAGGCTATGGTAGAAAAACAAAGTGACAAGAAATTGAATTGCTTAAGGTTAGATAGAGGAGGGGAATTTATTTCAGATGAATTCACCAATTTCTGTAATGAGCATGGAATTAAAAGATAGGTTTATGCACTGAGAACACCACAACAAAATGTAATTGCTGAGAGGAGAAACAAATCAATTGTTGACTATGCAAGAACATTGATAATTGAGAAAATCATCACTCAAACTTTCTGGAGGGAAGCTATCAGTACTGCTGTCTACACATTAAACATAGTATAATTGATGGACACAAAGAAGACACCCTATGAGCTTTGGTATGGTTACACATCCAATGTAAGTTACTTCAGAATCTTTGGTAGTCAATGTTATATTTTGAAGGATGATAGAAATGGAAATATTGACTCCAAAAGTGATGAAGGTATCTTTCTAGGGTATTCCACCAAAAGCAAGGCTTATAAGTGTCTTAACAAGTCATCTAACAAGATCATTGGAAGTGCAAATGTAAAGATAGATGAATTTGCAGAAAAGAATGATAAGGAAAGCAGAAGAGAACCAGAGGACTACAACAGGTTTGTTTATACTGAAGAACTTGACACTCTACCCGAGCAACAGTGTATCGCTTCCGAGCAACTGAACATTGCACTCGAGCATCAAGCTGCTACCAAAAATCAGGATAATACTCAAGATGATGTACCGAGCGATGGATATTAGAACGAAGGTCAAGAAGATGATCAGAATGATGGACAAAGAGTTGAACCAAAACTTTCCAAGTATGTCATAAGACATCATCCACAAAATCAAATCATAGGAGACAAGAAGGCTAGAATGAGAACAAGAAGTAAGTCAATAAACACTAGATGTTTACTTTGTGATTTTGAGCATAAATCAAATCAAATCATAGGAGACAAGAAGGCTAGAATGAGAACAAGAAGTAAGTCAATAAACACTACATGTTTACTTTGTGATTTTGAGCATAAATCTCTTAATACTTCACTTGAGAATGAAGAATGGGTCAGTGCTATGAATGAAGAAATAGAACAGATTGAGAAGAATAGTACATGGACACTAGTACTGAGACCAAATGACAAGAATGTCATCGGTACCAAATGGATATTCAGAAAGAAGCTGAATGCGAATGGAGAAGTCACAAGAAAAAAAACAAGTTTAGTATGCAAGGGTGTAAGATAAGAAATTGGGTCTTAATGTCTTTCTTACTAAAATGTAAAGGGGATTGAAATAGAGATGTGTTTATTAAAAATGTATAATGTGTTAAGAAAGAAGGGTTTGATAGATTATTAATTATCTTGAAATGTAATGTTTGAAATAGGAAATGTGT
>MU226205.1:35777-55466 GCA_018584345.1 Thuja plicata
CAATCTTCTAAGGAGGCCTACATAGGAGGATTAAATTCCCATTAAAGCCTTTACCCCTAGGAGAGGACCTATATTAAATATAATTTAGGAATCAACACTTCGGAACCCGAAACAGCCGACCCGAAAGTGGGAAATACTTTTTGCAAAGGCCGACCTCCAAAAACTGTGAGACCCCAGGATCTGAACCCTAGGTCAAGGTCGAGGTTGACCTTGACCTAGGTCAGGGTCGAGGTCGACCCTGACCTAAAAGGTCGACCTAGACCTAAAAGGTTGACCTTGACCCTGAAGCCCAGAATCACCAGTCTGCAGTTTAGAATGCAGAAATCAGGCTAAACAGGAGTGGAAAGCGGGACAGAACAGGGGGAAGCCATGTCAAGATCAGGAACCCATTCAAGGCGCTTGTCATGACCCCAAACCACTTACTCAGAAGGCTAAACACGTCTACAATGGAAGTGCTTCCATTTTTCGACTATACAAAGGGGTATGCACAAGAAGGTATTGATTATGGAGAAACCTTTGGACCTGTGGCTAGACTAGAAGGAGTAAGAATCTTACTTGCTTATGCTGCATTCAAAGGATTCAAGGTATACCAGATGGATGTCAAATCTGCATTCCTAAATGAAGTACTAGAAGAAGAGGTATACATTGAACAACTAGAAGGGTTTGTTGATCCAGACAAGAGGAACATGGTATGTAGACTACATAAAGCCTTGTATGGATTGAAACAAGCACCTAGAGCCTGGTATGAAAGACTTCACTCCTATCTCATTAGCATTGAATTTGTAAGAACAAGTGAAAATAACAATCTGTACTTAACAAGAAGATACCGATGGTAATATTCTGATTGCTGAAATATTTGTTGATATCATTTTTGGGGGAAATGAAATGTATGCAAATCCTTTGCTAATGAAATGAGCAAAGAATTTGAAATGTCTATGTTTGGGGAGATCAAATTCTTTCTTGGTCTACAGATTCTTCAACAAGATGCAAGAACATATATCACTCAGTCCAAATACATCAAGGAAGTGCTGAAGATATTCAAGATGGAAGATTCTAAGCCAGTTGGAACACCTATGGCTACTGGATGTAAGCTAACAAAAGAAGACAAATCAAATGAGGTAAATCAGACCTTGTATAGATCAATGATTGACAAACTAATGTATGTTTTTTATACTAGACCAGATATAGCACATGCAGTTGGAATAGTTGCAAGAGTCTCTGCTAATCCCAAAGAATCACATATGACTACTGTCAAGAGAATTTTGAAATATCTGAAGAACACAGAGGACTATGGCTTATGGTATAAAAGAGAAGGAAGATTTAAGCTACAAGTCTATACAGATGTTGATTGGACTGGAAACATTGATGACCGAAAGAGCACAACCGGAGGAGCATTCTTCATGGGTGACAGACTTGTCACATAGATCAACAAGAAGCAAGGATGCATCTCTCAGTCTACTGCAGAAGCATAATATGTGGTTGCTGCTGCAAATTTCTCCAATATTGCATGGATCAAACAGTTGCTGGAAGGTATGAATATGAAGATCCTTGAACCAGTGATTATATATTGTGATAATACCAGTACAATTAACATTTCTAAGAATCTAGTCATGCATGCTAAGACTAAGCATATTTCTATTAAGTATCACTATTCGAGAGAACAAGTGCAAGCAAAAAAGGTGATACTAGAATATGTTCAATCAAATGAACAATTAGCTAATATATTCACCAAGCCATTATTGAAAGATACATTTGAGTACTTGAGACAGAGACTAGGGGTACAACTCTTGTCTATCAGTCAATAAGCTGACTAGGAGGCTGCATCAGCCTACACACAATCAAAAGATCATTCATGCTGATGCAAGCACCGAGATGAACAACAACAGATACATCTGTACATAGCAAGGTACAAATTTGCACTGAACACCAGAGACAATGTATTGCTGATGGATAGGGAAATTCAAGGAGTATATTATAAAGGGGGAATGGAAGATGATATAGAAGAATTATTTTGCATTGTTGTCAAAGGGAGAGAGATTCTCATTATCATAAGGGAGAGAGATTTGTTATCATAAGGGAGAGATTATCTCATTGATCAAACAAGATTATATCATTATCCATGAAGAGAAGTTCCTAAGAAATCAAAAGGAAAAGTTAATCTTTATCCGTAAGGAGAGATTACATATGAAATATCCATCTAAGGGAGAGAGTACATACAAAGGGAGAGATTGCTGTCAAAGAAAAAAAAAAGATTATCAAGAAGAGGAACAATCAAGGCAGAGCACATATCAGAATATAGACAGAAGCTGCTACATCTATCCAGTGAAGGGATTGAAGATTGAAGAAACCCACTCAGCAAGAAACAAATCTAAGCTATATAAGCTTACCGAGAGCCATACATTTGTAATAGTTACAATAGGAGAGATTGATGAAACTGTTATATTTCATATTATATTAGTAATAATATAGTGTGATAATGTAGTATGTTGCCATCAATGCCAAAATGAGAGATTGATGACATGTAACTGATTGAATATTTGAAGATGTTAAGTTGATCACCGAACTGCAGAAAGATAATGCAAAACATTAAAACAGTTAATGGATTGTATTGTCATTGATGTTAACTTGATATAATCTAATCAATTATAATCAAAGTGTTAAAGACTTAAGAGAATCAGAGAGAAATATTATGCTTTTAGTAATGCATAAAAGACAAGCATTCACTAAGTGACTTCAAACACTAACGACTAGTGGAACCCGACAGACAGAGATAACCGAAAGCTAAGTCACAGCGATGCCCGAGCAAAAAAACCGATGAGAAAAATCGCAAGCATTACCAATGGCCAGAATTACAGTGTTAACCAACGAGCATAAATTTGCAGTGAAGACCGAAGGATAGACAACCCCGACGGATAGAGAACCCCGACGTAGAAGCCCAAGGAGAACTGAAGTGTTGATCGAAGATGTCAAAGAGTTAAAACACCAAAGTTAGCTGAAGTTCATAAACAACAAAATACTTAGATGGCAAAGCTAAAAATAGAATTAACTGGTTGTTATCATTGTTTTCATCAACAAGATAAAGCCAGAGATAAGTAAAATATTTAAAGCCGCTTTATCCAGTTAGCAAGAAGATTTCTACGAGATAAAATAAGAGTTGTGCTTTAAAATCAAGATTGGCTAAGATTGTGGATCACGCCAAGAACAAAGAAAATCAAGAAGAGAGAAACAATGATATCATGTCTATAAAGAGACAACTTAATTCATTATGAATTAGGGGGAGTGAATGAAAAAGAGGATGTTGAAGAGAAAATGATGAAGAAAAACTTCATACAGTCCTGATCAATCAAGCTAAGGAAAGAGCTAAAGAATTTTGTGAACACCAAGCAACAGAGCACAACATCACCGAGTAGAAACAAAAGTGGAGCAAAGGTATTGAAAGGATATATTGATCAAAATAGTTTAATGAGCTTACAATAAGTTTTATATGTGAACAGATCATTTACTGTTTCAGTTTAACCATTGATTCAGAAAGTCTCTTAACCGAGTAGGATTCAAAGATCCTTTCTATATTGAGATACATCCCAAGGAGTATCAAAAAGTTTGATCACAAAGATAGCATGAGATGCCATATGCCATTTGACAATCTACACTGGGTTTGGTCATATAAGGTAGCATAGAGATGCCCGATATCAAGTGACAAACTAATATTTTAAATCCTCTAACAAGGTCACACCTAACAGTGTGTTTGTAAGTTTTAACAGGGTTGGCTCTTCACTGAGCTCACTTTAGAAGAGTGAAAATTTTGGGTTACCAGTCCCAAGTGGTTTTTTCCTTAACAAGGTTTCCACATTAAAAATCCACGTGTCAATTTGTTTATGAGTCATTACTTTAGTGTTTTGCATTACACATAACTAATTTGGATTGATTGGTATAAACTAAGCTATTTACTATTTTTCGGTAAATGAAAGACTGCTATTCAGTAAACATTAAGAATAAGGTTTAACAGAGCACTCCGAGCAGTAGTTATTTGATAAGTATATTTGAAGGCATATATCTTGTAGGACTGAAGATAACTAGAGGCTTAATATCGTGGTACTAAGTTTTTGGGTTGATTAATTAGAATATTATTGAGGCCACTGATTCACCCCCCTCTCAGTTATTTCTAACAAGTTCATCTTGGATTGAGATTCTTAAGCCTTGCATATATCTAGAAAACTTCACACATTCTGGTTTAGCAAGTTTGGATTTCACTACCAACATTTGAAATTCCTCTATGTAGGTTGAGATATCCATCTCTTCTGTCGTAGACTCATTCTTCTTTTATGAAGTTGGACTTCATAATATTCAGGGACATAAGTTTCCTTGAGTAGGGTCACCATTCTCTTCCAAGTGGTGACTGGATTCTTCCCATTCTTCACCCTATCATCTTGAGTGAATTTCCACCATGTGAGTGCAGAGCCTTTGAACTTTGTCTTAGCAATCTTCACCCTCTGATTCTCAGGGATGTCTTCACAATCAAAGAAACTATTTAGGGCATCAACCCAATCCATAGCAGCATTGGGCTCCATCTTCCCATTATATGTAGGCAACTCAAGCTTGGCATCCATGGTTCTTCTCTCCATAGAATTTAGAGTCTTCATTAGTAGCCTCTGATCTGGAGGACACTCATCTTCTTCCTGCTCAAGGGGTTCTTATTCACTCCCTTCTTCAACATCTTCAGAGTTACTACTTTTCTTACGAAGCTCTTCCCTAAGATCTTCCATCTCTTGCCTCATTAGATATATCTCAATGTATCTTTGTTCATCTTGTTTCTATTTCTACTCTCTTAGATATCTTACTATCTTTGCATTGGTTATCCTTCAGGACAATCCTCCATCATCTTCTTCCATGGTGTTGATAAACTCTTACCCTAAGGATCTTAGATGCTCTGATACCACTTAATGCAGATATCTACCCTAAATAGGTAGATTTGATATGGTATGGTCTTAGGTGGCTTCACTACACCCAAACTGACTTGTGAGAGTTCTCTACACCCCTGTATGATACTGCAACCAACCACAAATTCACTATCCTCTTTAAGGATTCTATGTCTCTTGAGTAGAAAGGCTATCTACTAGACTCAAACACAAAATAGGAACCTAGATATTGAAAAAGGGATGGAAAGGTTCCAAAATGCTCAAATGTCTCTTATGGAAGTGACCCACAAACCTTTAAGATGCTTAAGGATTCATATACCAATTCTGGCTATTAGGTTTTCCTGGCTTGTAGCATTTTACAGAGAGTTTTTGGGGTTTAGTTCTAAAAATTCCCAAAGGACCTACAAAAAAAATACTAGGTCCAGACACCCTTTACTGAGACATGTCAAACCCCCAAATCATTGACTCCCAACTTGTAGGGACACCACCAAACCCACGCTATTGTACTAGGCCTAATTAGACCTAATTGTTTTGATTCCTTGAGGAAGTCTTCACTAGTCGAACTCCATTGACAAGCCACTGATTGGAATGTTATTAGGGATCCCTAAGAGACCACAATCCACCATTATATTTCTTTTGTCCATCCTCGAAGTGCTATTGTCACTTCATTCTTTCCTGCACTGTTCCAAGCACATAGATATGCTTGGACTAGGGCTTGCAACCAAAAATAGTAAATCTACTCCCTTACTCCTAGGATTTTGGAATCCTAGAATATATTGATCCTACTTTCATTTCCCTGAGGGGCATGGAATTCCCACAGTTAGAAAGCAAGTTAGGGCATGATCTTTACAAACCACTGGTTCAGGAAGGTTTTCTGTGCACCCGAGGAGGAAATCCTTCTAACTTTTGATCCTGATCTCCAATTTGACTCAAACCAAAAGCATTGGATTCCTAATTCATGATGGACTTCAGATCTTCAAGTCTCCTCCTACAAGCAAGTACAAATCTGTACATGATCAAATTTTGACACAAAAAGTAGGGAAAACAAGGTAATTTTATTGATTTGAATGCAAATGTACATCGACTCTCTTCCACCCGCCTGAAAGGGTTATTTGAAGACATTTCCCAACGAGTACAATTGATTTTCAAAGGTTGTTACCGTTGGGGAACATTTACAACTTATTTTGCAACTTTTTGAAAAAGTTTCTAAGCAACATTTCTTGCATTGTGCAACATTTTGCATTTCCTTCAAATTTTGCACTTTTGCTCCTAATGAGCCTATAAGGCCTAAGACTAGGATCCTAAGGACCCTTACTACACAAAACAATAGAAATTGTCTAAGTAAACACCTAGACCAATATAAACACCTATCTATTCCATTTGACCATAGTCAAAACCCAAGGTTTATAAACACACCAAGGGTGACTAGGCCTTACAAATTGGCTTATTAACAAAATCTAAGATGTTATCTTTGACCCTTATGCATGAAGGCCCTTGGGTGAATCCTTGAAGACCTCTAGTGAAGATCTTCTGTTTGAAGAGTATACGGAGGTGCTCCTGCACCACATACATTACCGAAATTAGGGTAAGACCCAATCCAAATCCAACTTAGCACGTTTGGATTCCACATTACACTCCTTCAATCATCACAACTGTTCAACTGCTCTGTCTTCACTGCTACACTATCTTCACATGACTTCAATCATCTGTAACTTTCATCTCTGAACTCCAAAACTAAAGTGACCTTAACTGAAGGTCTACCATATCCCAAAATACCTTCCTCTAAGCTCGCATGACATAGTTCATCATATATAGTGCTCACTGCCCAAAAATGTACTCCTGTACTCAGTAAACTACTTCATGGACTTAGTCATTTTTACAAAACCTTAACACCAAAATTGTGTTCCACTCCAAGCGACGATACATAACTGTAGTGTTGCCACAAATAACAACCCTTATACACTCTTGAATGAGCAACTTGCCAACAGTCTATTGCATGTGACTATTAGAATGAGATTGCATCATTTAGCCTAACAACATGTAGGTTTCAATGATATTTTTGAACTCTTCAATCATGTTTCAAGTGAGATAGTATGTTTCCCAAAAAGGACTAAAAATGAGTTAAATATAGTCTAGTCTACATGTTGACAAATGGTTTGGTTCCATTACTATACTTAAGAAAATGTCATGAAACACAAGCTAGAGGACACTATCAAGTGTGCACTATAGTGCCAAATATTCTATAAGGTAGGATTTAATGACCAACATTATGGAGGAGCATGCATGATTATGTGCATTTTTTAGGCATTTGTCAATACACTAGGAAACCAAGCAAATGAGATGAACTTCCTCTACATTTAAATCTAGCACAAGGAACCTTTGATAGATGGACTGTTATTTTTGTGGGGCATATTGAACCTACCATACATTTCTCTATATTGCACTATACTATCACATCCATTAATTATTTGACCCATTAGATAAAGTCTATTGAACATATATTAAAACTTAAAACATATATTAAAACTTAAATTAATCCATTTACTATATTAACCATCAAACCATTACTAAATGAGAATCTTGAAAGTAAAGTATGTACCACACCATTCAACTTAGAGGCACCAAGTTTTTACATGGAAAACCCAATGCAAGAAAAACTAAGATGAAGGTTAATTCACACTAAATGAAATAAGTGTTACAACACTTCAAAACACCAATAGAAAACCCAATGCAAGAAAACCCACAGTGAAGGTTAACTCACACTATACGAAATAAGTGTTAACACTTCAAAACACCAATTTGATCAATTCCAATAGGACCTTTAGAAGAAATGTCTAGTAGCACGTAGGTTGACCTCAAATCAGTTGAACAATGACTCATAGAACATAGAGGTTAATTGGTCCAAGAATGATCTCATTATGTCGACACACTTGATACAAGATCCAAGACACCATCCACAACACCTCAATAACCCTAATTGGGTCGAGTCAATTATACAACACATTACTAGTTGACCACCAACACATACATCAAGAAATATTATAGTTTTTGGATCAACTGAGAGTATAAAAACACCTTAGAAACATCTCAACACATCCTCCAAAGTAAATTAGATAGGTCAGGATCAACAAAAAAATTAAGGAACTTATACCGTCGACCCAAATATCAACACCACCATAAAAAATCTTATCTATTTTCTTTTACAAAACATTGGGGAGAAACCAAAAATATGACTTAGACCAAAATGAAGGTATTGTAGATCATCAACAACCTCTCTACAACCATCTCTTGAAGAAATCACTCATTAAATGTTGGTGCAAATGAATTTAAACTCATTGAACAGATAGAAATAAGGAAACATAAATAGCCTATGACACTTCACCGTATAAGATATAACACTTTAGAGTACCAATAATCTTGAAACTCATATCACTGAATACTTATACCTTCCTGAACATGTTCCCAAATCTGCACAATCATGCCAATCACAATGAAGGAATGTTGAACATTATAGCGAGTCAACTAAGTCACATTACATAGTTAGAGTGTAATATGGAGAACAAACATATATAACTCTTGCTGCAAAAATGTGTATGCCTTGAACATTAGGAAAAGATAACTTATACACCATCACTCATAACTCCAAAACCACATACCTAGAACATGCAACACGATAAGATGGGAACCAACATACTAACTCTCAGTCAAAGAAAAATGCACTATTAAAGCTTTAATAAACAAGTATGAATTCAATCTCAAATATCTACTAACTACCTCCTTGAACATGGAGCCTTTAACAAATGCAACTGCATCTCATAACCAAAAACTAAAGTATATGCAACAAGATGTTATCATATACTTTCCAATCATTGGATAGTCAAGAAACCATTGATACAAATACCGAGTTTCCAAACTGTCATCAATTTTGTTGCTCACATATCAAACTATTTTTCATACATATCATGTATCTGTCCACCATGCTAATCCCAATCTTTTCTCAATGTCTCCAATGGTAGCACAATTTTGCACCTGTTAATGATATTCCCATATCCTAACATCCATGACATTGAATTTATCATCAATGACAACAAGTTGAGGGTTGACATCAATGACAACAATCGTCAACAATCTCCCCTTTTGTCATTGATGGAAATAATACATCCTTATCTTCAAATTAAAATTAATCAACTATGAATTCTCTCCCCCTTTGGCATCAAGAAAAAGGGCATAATATCTACAACCACCCAATATTGTATTCATTACAAAACTCCCCCTTTTGATGGAGATCCCTTAAAAATTGGTACTATGTACATGAAATCTTCAATAAATGATACTGTAATCCACATCAATACTATACAACCACAAATTTTTTTATCTATGAGTTAGAAACTCCGCTGGAGTGTAAGATACCCTTATACCTTACCTTGACATGTGCCAAAGTTGCATCCCAATTTTCTTTAGTTGACGAAATAGTCTAGTTTTGTCACTCAAATTGTATGTACAAATCCTCAACCACATCTAAATTATCTCTACTTTCTCTTCTTTGTCTAATGCTCTAGGTAGTGAATTCAATCTCAAGTTCACTATTTCTCTTAATAGGTTGTATTTCCTCTTTATCTACTATTTCTGGTCTTGTAGCAAGGGTAGGTGTAAATGAAGTTTCTCCACTTGAGCCCTAGTGGTCCCTCCATTGTCCCTTGTCACATCATATGATCCTGCCATCTGAAAGATTCATGACTTAATAGAGTCAATCTGACTTTTTATATTTTTGTAGAATTAGGCCACCTAAAACGAAAATGGTAGAGGGAAATTTCCTCATCAACACAATATTTAAACTCCTTTATTATTTTGAGTACTGTGTCTGTTTGCACACCAGTCAAACACTTCTTCCATTCTGTTAACTTCCTCAAAGCCTCTTGTTCTGCCTTTTTCTCAATGTGCGAGGAGTGACCCTTAAAAGGATCCATTAAGAGTTTCAATTTATGTTCTAGATAAAGAGAGGAATCCAAGTTCACCTTAGGTAGACCTTTGTGGATGATTTTTACTACATCATTTATAAGTTCAATCTTCTCCAAGCTTTTATGTAGTATCTCCTTCCTTGCAAAAAAGTGCAATATGTCTTCGAGTTGTATCTTGTGAAATTAAGAGATAGATGTTTGATAGATCAACTTGTCCCTCATGAGTAGGAATTTGTAATAGCCGAGTTTTCCACCGTAGGTTGAAACCACATCTACATGGACAAAAGTTCCTTCAACGAATTTGCTGATTCTAGGCCATTTGTAAAAGCATCTTGTTTCTCACCTGATTTCTATTTGGATTCTCAGGATAGACATTCATCTTTTTTTGATCTCCATTAAGTATCGTTTCCTCCTTTGCAACATTGTATCATGTATTGTTTGAAGGAGAAGTGTTTTTTTCTTCAAATGTATTTGTTTTCTCCACAGGAGAGATACCTAATTTAACTAGTTTTTCTCTAGCATTCTCTGGAGGAGAAGTCTAATCATTTTTCTTATTATTCATTGCATGTCTTATCACAAGAGCATCAAAGGTAGACATGTCAATACCCTGAGTGGACACATCAATAATATCCTATTTAACTCAACATAATATACAATAGATTGTTCTTCAACAATCATTTAAGCTTTCTTCATCTTTTTCAAGATGCTTGCTATAACTTCTTTAGTTTTTCTCTCCATCCTTTCTCTCTCTTCTTTGTCCATCTCCGTGAATTTGGTCTGAAACTCTTGTGCCTATATTTGAGATAATTTAACTCTTTCTCCATGAGAAATGGACGATGCTACCTTATCTAGCCCTAGTTGCCTCATTTCTGCTTCTTCTACAATTTCTTTTTGTCTTTTCCCACATAGGATGTCTACTAGATTCTTTGTAAGTTGATCCTGAATTTCATTGAGAGCCACATTGTATGTCATCATGAAAATGACTATTGATCTTTCAATAGTATCCTTTTCAACAAAAGGCATGTCATTATAGCAATTTGTTGTCTCCTTTAGAGCCCTAGCTTGTGTAATTGCATTAAATGTTGTTTCTAATTGCAATGGATCATGCACAAGTACTTACAAAGAAGCTTTTCTTTCTTCTTTTCTTCCCTCTTTCCTTATGAGCTTCCTCCCTCTTTTCTTTGTCTGGTTCTCTTCTATCTTCTCTTCAATTTAGGCGACTCCTATTCTTCTTTTGCTTCCTCCTCATCCTTTTCCATATTCACTAGTTTAACCTTTTCTCTTTTTGCTTACTTCTTAGGCCTTCATTTCTTCTTTTATGTAGTTTTTGTGTGTGCTGATACCTTAGGAGATGTTCTCTTTCTTCTAGAAACTACTTGGGGAGGTTTAGGGGGCTTAGGTGGTGTAGCAGTAATAGAGGTGGACCTATCTATCCTTTTAGGCCCTTGAGAATTTTGTAGGGTGACAACAAAGACATGTGGTACCACTACAAGAACCATAGATGTTCCTTCTAGAGGAACACCCCACTTCTTTCTAAGCCCTAGTAGGTTCATTTGAAGCTTCTCTTCTAATCTTTTCTTATTCCTTTTCTAAATAATTTCATGTATTGTTCTAAACATTTCAACAGTGATATCTTTGGATTTTTTGAGTAAAACATTAGCTAATGCAACCATTTATGTTTGGAGATCTCATAAGGTAATTTAGGAATCTAGGTTGTCCTAGGTTTAATGACTTCCATGTTGCAACTGTCCTAGTCCACCATATAGTGATGCCATTTTTGAAGTTTTCAACTACATTAGTGGGTATTCATTGCCTTGATTGCATCTCATATTGAACTATTAAAAAGAAACCCCAAAACATAGCATATCATTTTTTAAGTTTCTAGAAATCTCTACATCTAATCTTTGATTTGTGTAGCTACTAGAAAATCTCTTCTCCAGATCACTCCTTTCACACTAGGCAATTATTCCCTTTTCTTGCATAAATTTTCCATTAGTTGCTGCCACATGAGTTCCCAGAGATCATACTACTTTCCTTTCTTTATCATCTAATAAGATGTAAAGATTACAGTGGTAGTAGTAGACCCTTCTCTATTTTTGAAATACATTTTATATGCAATATCCATTGTAGCATACTGGACCCCTAGTTCAATAATATCGTCAATAGTCTAGGTTCATTTGTTGGACCTAGTTCCAATGAGTAAAAAATTCTTCAAATTTATGGACTTTAATGTAGGTACATCTTTAGTGGAGCATAATGCAACATCTCGTATTGTTTCCTCTGTAATTCTATAGGATTCATCAAGATATATGAAATCATAATGGATCTAGCTCAAAACAATTCTTATGCATTCATCTTCATAGTAGAAGATCATAAAATCCTTCCATGCATCCAAGCATTTGGAGACTAAATTAGTACATTTTGGTTTGAGCAAAAAAATATTGCTCAAGAGATTGTTTCTTTTGAAATATTTCAGTGTCAAATGATTATATTCACCCAATGACATGTGAATGTACTTCCTTATATCCTATGTGTGCAACATGTTAATTGGAACACTTGAAAATGATCCATCCTTGTTGATTAACATAGAGACATAGGGATAATTCTTGAATTTGGGCCTTGACTTTTCAGAAACATCAACAACCTAAGGAGTAGCCATTCTGATAACTGTAAATACCTGGGGTTTGAGTCTGTAGTCACTAGGGTATCAATCAGGCATCTCAAATTCTTCAAATCTTTCTTCTTCTTGGATTTTCTTTTAATTCTGTATTTGCAAGTGAGCTTGGAGTGTAAAGGATAAATACATACATACCCTTTGAAAATCTATGTTGTTTGGTTGCCCAACATGCCTCGCTAACACCAAAGGCACACTTTGCATCATTTCTATACTATGTATTATTTTATACTTTCATGATTCAATACAATCAAAGTACATCCTATTTCTCACAAGCACATTCTAAGTAGAAGAGATAGATATTCTCCTAGTGACAATGAAGATGCATAATGATTTACCATGCATACTTTGAGAATTGTGCACAAACAAGAATTCTAGCCAAGCAAAATACTTATAAGCTAATAAGAAAATAGAAGAGTAATATTGAATAATTTAATATTACGAGACAATATTATAGAGTAAAGTACAAATATATAGGATTCTTAGTCTTGTTCTTAACATTTTTAGTCATTAAAGATGCATTCTATAAGCACCTAGTAAATCTAATGTCTCCTAATTGAGGGTTGCGTTAATTATTTGTGCCAAAGATATATTTGAAGATCATCCTATAAAGGTAGGTGTCTTAACTTAGAGATAATTTGGATAGAAAATAATAAGTACCCCTGACCATACTCAGTAGCATATACAGGAGTGTAATCTACACTTATGCTTAGTAGCTTCTTCTATCCAAACATAAAATTATTCCATACCCCTTCCATGACGATACCAAGAAGTTAAGTTTTTTTACTTTTAATAAAGGAAGTCCTCTCACCCCTGCTAGTCCTATAGTAGTGTAGACACCTAAAATTGACCAGGTGTTCTTTAATCTCAAAATCTGCAAATCTCAGCCAGTTGCTCCTAAATCTCATCAAATTACATCAAAATGGATCAAAATAAAATCAAATGGACATTTATCAATTAAATTGGGATTAAATCAAATAAAATAAAAGGATTAATTAATAATGACATCAAATAATCAAATATCAGCCTAAAAGGGATTAATCAAATCATATAATTATTTTTAATCAATTAATTGTATAGTTTTAAATAAAAAATCAAATTGAACCTATTCCCCTACATGACTAATTTAATTAATTTATTGAATTAAATAAATACTAATATCCTTCAACATGAATTTGAGCAACCAATGAGAATTGAGAACACAAAGCACATGGATCACTCCTAAATTTGAATCTCAATCACTCATTTTCAACTTTGCATCTCAATCATTCAAATTTGTCCCTTTGTCCCAAGCTTTGAGGCAAACATTTAAATTGTCTCCCCATTTGAAACCATCTCAAAGCCTTTCACCTAACCAAGGCTTAATCATGATCAAGTAACTCTACCCCCTGCCCTTGGGAATTTGCTATAAATACAAGCCATTTTTAAGCATAATAAAATCTTAGAAAATTCAAATGCATATCATCATTACTATAGGCAATTTGAGAGCAATTAAGAACATATCATGAGCATTTGAGTTCCATTTTCATATCATCTTGAGAGAATTGAGCTAGATTAGGCATTAGTTTATCAATTTCTCATTCTAGGATTGTCATTGATAAAGATTACGGCTGAGAGCTCTATTAACAAAGCTTAGATAGAGATCCATGAAATGTTTAGTGATTTGATTGCAATTCTTTAGTTTAATTTGCATTATTCTTCTATAGAATTGTAGTTAAATAAATCAATTTCATGAAGGTGTATTAATTCACACACAAATGGCACCCACCGTGGGGCTTTAGGCCTCATTTCCATCGTTTTTATCAAAATTTGTGTTTTGCTTCACTTTCTTGTTCATTTTGCAGAAAATAGGTGAAATGCCGCGTACGAAGAATCTAATGATGCCTGTGCATAGTGAAGAGTCGCCTGTAGATATTGCTCTATTCTGTCTTAAATTCTTTCACCGCGTACGAGACAAAGTGTGATGCCTAAGCCTATAAAGCGTCGCTTGTGAGCTACAAAGAACCGCCTGTGAACTTTCAACTGTCGCGTGTGATCAATCTTTGACCACAATTTAAACTTTCTGTGCCGCCTGTGAAGTTTATTTTACCGCCTGTGCATTTTTAAATACCGCGTGTTATAGTTTAAATTTCGCGTCTAAAGTTTTAAATTCTGCTTAGTAACAGTTAAATGCTGCGTGTTAAAGTTTAAATTTCGCTTCTAAAGTTTTAAATTCTGCTTAGTAACAGTTAAATGCCGCGTATTAGCTGTTAAATGTCGCCTATAATTTATTACTTTATATCAAGTTTAAATTGAATAAGAATATTTGTATGATCACTACATGAAAGTTCTTAGAGCATACAAAAGAAAATTTCCTACTCTTTAGTTAATTTTTTTTTGTTTTTGAGTTCTTTAAGCTTTATTTTTGCAAAATTTGATCAAAAAGAACTTAGGAGCATTTTGTCAATTTGGTTTCAAGTTTTTCTTCACTTTGTTCTCTTTGTGTTGACTAACTTGTTGGTAGAGCCAGAGTGGGAATGATTGCCACTAGGTGAGTAAGAAAACAAATATCAAAAACCTCAAAAAAGCGCCTAGCCTTTGCTAGTTACAAAATAAGTATTTTTCATATCAAGCTTGCATTCCTTTAGATTGTGGCATTTCTTTATATCTAGTCTAAATAGGAAAAACCCTATTATTGTCCATCTTGAACAAAGCATTAGGCATATGCTCTCCACCTTTCGAAATGGATGAAAAAGCCAAACATATTGCGTTTGAGGTGGTAGAAAGAAAGGGAGGCAAATTAACCAAACATTTCATTTTTAAGAACCTCTTCGTAACGAGGTTGAAAAAGAACAATAAGTGTTTGAGGTGTTTGGAACAAAGAAGAACAATAGGGATATGCTCTTCACTTTTTAAGTGAATCAAATTCCCAAACTTGTTGAACTAAGTTCATTTGCTGTTTTTCTATATATGCTAGATCAATTAGAGCTTTAGAGGGCCTACCTCCCGAGAATTCCTTTACGAAGGCAGTGAGAGGGAACGACCCAAAGTGGGAGACAATCGCTTTAGCCGCAATACTATCCGACCCACCATAAATAAACACACTTTACCTTAATCGGAAACTGACTAAGTTGTGTGCAAGTCATCTTCACTTCCTTGAGTAGTCCTTTGGGATTGCGCAAAATCATACTTTTGTGTGTGTGGGAAGGCCAAAAGGGGGTAAAAGAACTTGGCACGATTTAGAAAGGAGGTGTTCACTAAAACCTTGTTAAAGTAGTAAGCTACCTTTTAGAGCCATTGTTAAAATCCAAATTGACTCTAGGTAGATTGCTTGGAATATATTCTTGTGTTATACTTGTGAAAATGACTGAGAACATACACATTTAGTGTTGTTTTAGGGACATGGTGCAAATTTTACGTGTGTTGAGTTTGTATTTAATTTTCAAGTAAGAATCTTCTCTGACAGATCTGATAAAAAACCTTAAACTTTTAAAACCCAGAAAAATTGAAAAGTTCAACTTTGATCTGTTAAGTGCCGTGTATGAACAATTAAGTGACGCGTAAAGACAGTTATGTGACGCCTGAAAAATTGAAACGACGCCTGACATCTCTTAAAAACCGCATAAGTCACTAGAAAGTGTCGCCTGGAAACATTTCAACAATGCCTATCAATAGGCAAACACCGCGTAATAACTGTAGAGTGCCGCGTATACAAATTCCAGTTAATGCCTGTAAAGAGTGAAGTCATGCCTACACACAAGGAAGTGATGCCCAAAAACAAAGAAGGGAAAATAGGGGGCATTTCTCAAGGGTTTGGAAAGATTTTGAAATCATTTATGGATACCCTTTTTGGAGTTATTTCTTATCAGTACAAAAAAGATCAAATTCTTCAAAAACATTTATAATGATGAATCTATTTGAGAAACGAGTTGATCCTATGGTGGAGAATAATTACGAAAACCAAGATCAAAATCTCCATAGGAATCAAAATGACAAAGTCATTGAAGATAAAATTTTGGAATCATCCCAAGATCCCATATTCATGAAAACAATGCACTTAATTTTGAAATGGGATAAAGAAGCATATTTCCTAAATTTAGCTCAATTAGGAGCTGAGCTTCCTCATAACTATGACACATCAACCTTGAGGAAGGATGAGGAAAAACAAAAAGATACATCATCTAAAGAGACATCATTAAGATCAATCTGTCCTTTTCTTTATGATGATGGTCCATCCGTATCTTTGTCTTCTTCACGAAAAGAAGCATTTAAGCACAACAAACCTATCTTAGATCAAGGGAAATTTTATGACCATCCTATTTGTTATCAAGATAATAATGATAATGAAGAGCAAGGTACCACTTTCAAGAAATACCTAATGCATAAACCTGTATCTAGAAAGATTTCTCCCATGGCCTTTACTCCTTTCATCCTTCGTCCATCTCACAAAGCTTCACAACTATCCAAAATTCCTCCACCAAAGAGTGAGCCTCATGATGATACTTTCCATGTTGACTATGTATACCCTCAAGGGCTACCTCTAAAAGAAACCCAAGCTAATTTACATCTTGCTGCAAATTGTTTCCATGCTTCAAAGATCTTGGACCCAAAAGCTTCATGTTCTTCAATGCTTATTCAAAAGGATTCTCCATCATTCTTCCAAACATTCCCCATGCATACCCAAAAATCTACCTTGTCCTTAGAAGTGGCTCCATGTCAAGAGGATAATCCAAAGAGAAAAGAAAAAAATATCAATAAAGATCAAGATCAAGATTCTATACAATCCCCTCCCATATTTGATGAAGGTCCCATATCCATAGAATCCTATGATGATCCTCTTGTACCATTTCATTTCTTCCAAGAAGATATACCTCCACCTCAAGAGCTACATATCTCTCCACTTCCCAAGCAAGATGAAGATATCCCTCCCACCATTTCCAATGAACATATTGAAAATCAAGAGCAAAGCACCCTCTCTATACCATCTGAAGATCCTTGTCAAGATCAAAGTATCCCATCAACCCCTTGTCATACTCCTCCATATTCACCTCAAGAAACCATTGTAGACGTCCAAAATCATCCTTATATTAATTTAATTAATATTCCCATAACATTATAGTTAATTTTAATTAATTATATTTGTTATATTCTTCTATCTATTTAATTAAATATGATTCATTTCCCTTAGTATTTAAATTTAATTTAAATACTATCCCTTTTAATGTATTGTTAGTACCCATATAGATCCTGAATCTCTTTGAACTACTTTGAATCAAGAGATTCGAAGTGGTTCAGTTGCATAAAAAGGTTCGTGGGAGAAACCTGATCCATCGGTCCTGGTACGAATGGATAAATGGCTTATTAACATTTTCTATTTCATTAGCCATCTTCGAATGTCAGATCTACTAAATTCACCAGTGGTTATTTTACATCCCACAGAACCAGTTGCTTCTGAATGGGGTTGTGTTAGAATGTTCCAAGATGTCTATTTTATAAAAGGGTCACCATTGTATGAGCTAGACCTAGTTCGGGTAGGTGCAGCAATGCCTAATCATGTGGAAGTCATAACACTCCACAAGGGTGAACTCACTAACAAAATATGAGGTGCACACGTTCGGAATAGTTTAACAGGAAAGGGATTTGATATTTATGTAAAAGTAGTAGTGAATGTTGTCAGAACCTCATGAGGAAGAGATTCAATTCATCTTAGATGCCATCAGTGATTACTTAAATGTTAAGGTGCGCCGCTCAGATGTGATCTCTACTTGGAATGGGATTCATCCATTAGCGACAGATCCCTTAGCTAATGACACAACTAGCATCTGTAAAGATCATGTAGTGTCCACAGATAGTGATGGCCTGGTAATTATCATTGGTGGAAAGTGGACCGCATATAGAAGCATGCCAGAGGATGCAGTTAATGCAGTTATCAAGGCTTGTTGGAGGGTCTGGGGACATTAAGCTTACGAAAGATGGAAACACCCTTCTGAAAGAAATGCAAATTCAGAACCCAACAACTATTATGATAGCAAGGACAACTGTTGCACAGGATGATATAAGTGGGGATGGTACAACCTCAACAGTTCTTTTTATTGGCGAGCTAATGAAACAATTAGAGCATTACATAAGTGAAGGAATGCACCCTCGTGTGCTTGTGGATGGAATTGAAATTGCAAAAAGAGCCATGTTGGATTTTCTTGAAAAGTTCAAAACTTTGGTAATCATGGAAGGCACACCAGATAGGGAGATGTTAAAAATGGTAGCAAGGACAACAGTTAGGACAAAGCTTTATGAAGCACTTGCAGATCAACTAACCGACATTGTTGTAAATGCGGTGCTTTGCATTCAAAAACCCAAGGAACCAATTGATCTATTTGTGGTGGAAATAATGCATATGAGGCATAAGTTTGATGTAGATACCCGTCTGGTTGAAGGGTTGGTCCTTGATCATGGAGCTCGTCATCCAGACATGAAGAAGCGTGTTGAGAATTGTTATATGTTAACTTGCAATGTATCTTTGGAATATGAAAAGAGTGAAGTAAATACAGGTTTCTTTTACTCAAATGCTGAGCAGAGGGAGAAAATGGTATTAGCAGAAAGAAGGCATGTAGATGACAAAGTTCAAAAGATAATTGACTTAAAGAAGAAGATTTGTGATGGACACGACAAGAATCTTGTTGTGATCAACCAAAAAGGAATAGACCCCACTTCACTTGATATGCTAGCAAAAGAAGGGATTGTAGCTCTGAGGAGAGAAAAGAGACGGAATATGGAGAGATTGGTGCTTGGTTGTGGTGGTGAGGTTGTTAATTCTGTTGATGACTTGACTCCCGATGTGCTTGGCTGGGCAGGACTTGTATATGAGCATGTGTTCGGGGAAGAAAAATACACCTTTGTGGAGAATGTTAAAAATCCTCACTCATGTACAATTCTTATCAAAGGGCCTAATGATCATACTATTTCTCAAATTAAGGATGCAGTTAATGCAGCTATCAAGGTTGGCAAATTGAAACCATCGAATAACTGTGTGACAAATCATATTCATGTTATTGGAGGAGATAATGGGGTCCATGAAACCTTAGGATTTGGCAGCTTTTGAAATGAGAGTTATGCTGACTCATCTCCAACATTCACTGCCGAATCTCAAAACAGTTCTTTACAA
>MU226205.1:68335-79884 GCA_018584345.1 Thuja plicata
TGCATAACTCCTTTTGCAATATCAAACTAGGGTGTGCTCTCCAACATTAACACGGTATTAATCCCACTATCATATAGTTAGTCTTTGCATAAGTAGTTAGGTCATATTGCATTATGATTTTGCTCTTGGCAAAGGTTTCTATTTATTCCCTTGTCCAGTCATCTAAGTGATTTTATCAGATTTATTGCGATACACACAAAAATAGTGTCCTCATTCGTCTTGCATCCATTGCATTCATTAGTCATTAAGTTATTATCTCTTGCATTGATTATTTCATTAGTCATTATCCATTCATTTCATTAGTCATTGTTCATCACATTGATCATTAGTCAGTAATCATTTGCATTGTTATACATTTTGCATTGCTCATTCCATTAGTCAATTAATCATCAGTTCCATTAATCATTATTTATAGCATTATTCATTTGTCATTAGTCCTTAATCATTAATCATTACATTTGACTCACATTCCATCCATTACGTTCATTAATCATTAATCATTACAACATTGCATTATCATTCATTAACCATTATAGCTTACATTATTCATGTAGTATTTATTACATCATCTACATTGCATTTTCCATAACATTTATAACCATTTCCATTTGCATTCCATTTAGTTACATCCATAACATGCATAACATTTTAGCTTTCATCAAACATCATATAAAACATTTACAACATCATCCATACATGATAACATATAAGCATTAACATATCATAATAAATCTGCATCTCATCCCTGCATGACAAATTTGTCAGTCTCATCATGCATACATATGTTCATCTCATCCATACATATGTTCATCTCATTCTGCATGTCAGTCATAAACATCATATACGATAAAAGTAAACATCATCAGTAGATCCATACATAAGCATGTAAAATCATCACAGATGCATAAACATAAGAGTCCATAGTCTAAAATAAAGTCCATGTATATATCTCAAAAATGTCATTGTACATCATGTGTCAAAAATGTAAAAAATGTGTATCCAAAAATCTGAGAAGAATCATGGCGGTGGTTGTGATGGTCCTGCTCCACTGCTAGGACGTGGCGGTAAACCCACTGACCCCTGTGATGCTCTCCCTGTGTTGGCTGACTGTGACCTCTCGGAGTATGTCGACGCCCGGGACCCCTCTGGCACCGCTCCATAATATAATCCCATATAATAGCCAGCCTCTCGGCCCCTGTGCCTTGCCTCTCTCTATGCGGCCATGGCATCGGCCATCATCTGCCCCACCCCTACCGCTGTGCCTGCCAGCCGCGCTATATCGCGGTCTGCTCTGTAATCCTCAGCACGTCTGCATGCTAAATCTCGCTCTGCTGTCAGAGCTGCTATTTGCGCTGCCATCTCTGCTCGCTCCTCCTCCCAATCCCCATGCTCCTCGAGGATGGAAAACTCTCCACTGTCCACTCGAGCCTGTAAAATATCTAGTTCCCGCTGTGCATTGTCTCCTCGAGCTGTCTCTGAGGCTAGCTCTCCCTGAACCCGGGTAACCTCTGCCTGTAGGCTTCTAGCTATAGCATATGCCATCGCCAACAACCCCTAAACTCTCCCCAGCTCTGTCTGCAGCTATCTCGCTCTGCTACGATAATATCATATGTCTCCTGGGCTACAAAGCCCGCTGGTGGTCCCTGTCCTGGTGGTGGTCCTTGTGGTGGTGGACCCTGCGGTGGTGGACCTGTGGTGGCCCCTGTGTTGGTGCTCCTTGTCCTGGGTCCTATCCCTGCGCACTGGGTATGATAGGTGGTTGTCCACCTACTGGTATCTGCACCTATCCCCTCCGCCGTGGTGCTGCCACCCTGGGCCAGACTCTTCTCCTGGCCCCTCCATCTCCCCCATCTCCCCCATCATCATCTCCTCCATCTCCCTATCCCTGTCCATCCCCACAAGGCCCTGGCTGCTTGTCTGGTTGTACGACCCCTGACACTGTCAATCTGACTGGCCTGTGCGCCGCCCACCACTGTGCATATGCTGACACTACACCTGCGTCCAACAGTGACTCCCGTGCTCTGATCCAGGGCACCTTAATCATGCCCATAAAAGATTCTCGTGCTATCCGCGGATCTGCCCCCATCCCCCATACACTGCCCACTTCGCGGGTCACCAATGGATGTGGGAACCCGTCTGGTACCGCCTCCTGCACCTGTCCCATCTGTCTCTGCACCCTGGATGGCATGTAGCGTGAGATCATATATGCTGTCCTCCCAAATAACCAGCAATCTGTCTGTACAAACCTCATGTAGTACGAGTCATAAAAACCGTCCTCTACATATACCCCATGCTGTGGGGCCTCATGGCCCCAAGCCTCACATCCTGCATATGGAGCCCATGTGATCGCTCCCATCTCATCCAATCATCATCTCCAGTATCCTATTGAATCCGTGGCCTCATAGCTGATGGGTGGCCTATACCGACAAACAAAAGACTCATAAGGCATCCAGGTCTCCTGGTGTCTGATCGGTCGTGTGACCGCTATATGCTCCCAGGCCCATACTAATAACAGTGTACATCCTGACCCTAGTGCTCTCCCTCTGCGATAAACACACATGTGTAAATCATAGTATAACTACCCGAGGATGACATATCCCCAGCAGTACTAGTCGCCATCCTCAACCATGCTACTCAATACCCGCGCCCAGCCTATCGGGAATCCCTTGCCTGCATGATCAAGCATGAGACGTCCCCCTATCAACCCTGCCAGGTATAGTGCTATCCGTTGTGGCTGTGGCTCCATAGCCATCGCCTCCGCCCAAGACATCCACTGCCGTGTAATCGACAGATCCGCATATCTCCGCCTCATAGCCATCTCCATGTATGACTGTGACCCCTCCACGCAGTACTCGGGTATGACCCCCCAAATGGGCACTCTGTAGATCCTCCATACATTATGGAGAGTGATCGTCGCTTCCCCTGTCGGGAAGTGAAAGCTGGAGGTGGTGTTGTGCCACCTCTCTATCAGTGTAGACATGAGCGCATTATGCGCTCGAAGATGTGGCCAATGCCGCACGTGCTCCAGACCACATAATGTAACCACTCCCCACTCCGCCACCGTTAGATGCTGCTCTAGCGCCATCGTCACTGGATAACATTCCCTCGCTCGGAATGTAATCGTCTCCTCCTGTAGTCAACAAACTTATGTCAGCAATCAGATAGCATGTTGGGGCATTGAAACATGTCCCAGGCCTGTCCGGGGCACCGAAAAATGCTCCCTAACCCTTGTCTTTCCTCTCCCTCTTCTCTTTTCTTCTGTTTTTGGGTCAATCTGTGCAGCCGGCAGTTGACCCTCATAGACGACAAACTTTCACAGTCGCCAGTCTGCGGAGACAGTGGATCTTTGCAGACGCCACTCTGCGGAGACGGCGGTTTAGGCCGCCGCCCTTCTTGCCGCATATACGGTGGTATTGAAAACCGTCGTCTCCGCTGCGCCATTTTCCTCTCCCCGCCATCGCAGCCAGAGTTTGGGTAAAAACTCTGTCTGCGTAGATGACCATCGCCTGTCGGTCGTTTGCCTAGACGATGGTCTGTCGATCGCTGTCTGCGCAGACAGCAAACGGGCGATCGCCGTCTGCGCTGTGCGCCCTTTTACGAGCATTTATTGCGCCTAAAAATTATTGAAAAACATTAAAAATCTTAAAGCAAAGGTAGGTGCTCGACTACTCGCCGGTGGTCCCGTGTCTGCCGGCCGCTGGTGCACCCGGACGGGCTCTCCAAGCTGTGCTCACTCTCGCTGTGCTGCCATGGCTTTCTTCTTCTTCTCTCTTTTTCTCTTTGTGGGTGAAAGTGACTTGTCTATGGGCCCCAGTGGACTATTTATAGCCTTTTGGGACCCATTTCTTTCATCGGTTTCCTCTTTTTCTATTCTGGTCCCCGTTTCCCCTCTATTTTTCCTGGACACGTCATGCAATTGGCCTACTTTCCCCTTTTTTCTTGTCTTTTTGAGAAATTTTTTTTAAATTTTTTTTATTTTTTCCTATTATTTTCTCGAGGGGGCACACTCCTCCGCTCTCGCTGCCGTAGGTTTTCTGAATCCTCTGGGATATCTTATTTTCTTTTCTTTGACGCAATGTCACTTTCAACAATGCATCAAAGAGGGGCAAAATGTAGACGTCCAAAATCATCCTTATATTAATTTAATTAATATTTTCATAACATTATAGTTAATTTTAATTAATTATATTTGTTATATTCTTCTATCTATTTAATTAAATTTATTTAATTAAATATGATTCATTTCCCTTAGTATTTAAATTTAATTTAAATACTATCCCTTTTAATGTATTAAATATTAGTTAATACATTATCCTTCATTAATCCCCTTTAAATAAATTTTTAATTTATTTATTCTTTCACATGACTTAAATTCTACTAAACCACAGTTAATTCAAATTAATTTTGATTAAGCTAATTTGAGCCTAGATCCTATCCTACCTCACATCACTCTCACCAAATAAACCTATTTATTAATTAACTAAGGTTAATTAAGCTAATTTCTTGATTCCTACAACAATTAGTGCCTAATTATTTGCTCACACGTGTGAGCAAATTTTTAAAAATTGACTTTTCTCAAATAATTCTTATTTGGTGCCAACAAGGTTTCTTACACCCATGATGACACCTTCTTACACTTTCCAAAAGTGTCTCATTGACCCAAAACTCTTACACCCTCTTACACCTTCTTACAAGATCCTTCACATGTGTACTTTAAGTACACTTTGACCCATCACATCCAAAGTTGCTCACACATGTGTGAGCAAAGTGGGCCTTTTGCATGGCTTATGTGTCCCTCATGTGGCACCTATGTGGATGCCACATGAGCTCCACCTCATCCAAGCCCTCTCTCTCCTCCAAAAACTCTATAAATAGAGGCTTTTCTCAAGAGCGAAGCATCTCTATTTTATGCATTGTTATCATGCCAATTTAGTTCTAGATTTCTTTGAGCATTTAGCATTTTTCATAGTAATTTTAGTTTTTTTTTAGCTCATGCTTAGTTCATACTTGCAATCTAGATATTACATGTTAGGATTAATGGAATGAACTTAGTTTATTTTCATTGAATCTTGCATATTATTTTAGTATTAGCCTTGCATTATCATGCTTGATGAAGACTTGAGACAAGTTCCTCATTCTTGCTCTTGAGTTCTTCATTCTTTTAGTTGCATTATTAATCAAATAGTGGGATTTAAATATTGTGTTGGGAGAGCACACCCACATAACATCTCTAAGAGAAAATCAACAAGGCTTGGGTTCCTTTGTTCAGCTCATCGGAGGTTATGGTGGAAGCCATTGTTGTTTTAGTATGTTCTTAGACATGTTTAGTGTAGTTAAATGATTTATATCTCTAATGTTTGCATGTCTGAGCGTGCTCCCAACAGGTAGGTTTCCAGCATACACAACCATCATTCCTCCAAATTCCTTGCATGTTAATAAATCCCTTCAAGATTCATTTGATCATATCAATGTTTCTCCTATGAAAGCTACTCATGAGCCTATTGGTATAAAGATAAATCTTAAAGATGAGAGCCTTAGCAATATAACTCATGCCAAAGATATTGATATCCCTTTCACACCTTATCTCCCTCCATTCAAATGCAATGATATGCCTTCACCATCCTCCAAATCCATTTTAGGTTCCTATGTCCGAAAGCTAAATTCTTCATCCCTTCCATCCATATTGGGTCCGTATATTCCTCCATCAACTATTCCTACCATCCCTAGCTCTCCATTTACTTACCCTACCATGTATCAAGATCAACGAAGGCATACATACTTAAAGAATTTCCAAAGACCAATCCATATGAACCCTCCATATTATTCCCATTCACCCAAAATTCGAAAGTCTTTTGGAAGCAATTTGGATGTGCAACATAAAAATAAAAAATCCAAGAATCCACATGTGTATAAAAATCACCATGTCCACTCTAATCGACATGTGAATGAAAAGAAAAAAAAATATCCAAAAGGCCGCAAAGGTCCATAAAGCAAAATGAAATATCTAAGAGACCACAAAGGTCCACCAAGCAAAATGAAAAATCAAAGAAAATGTAGGTTCCTAAATCCCTCATTGAAGAAATGCATTCAAAAGCATCACAAAAGAAAGAAAAATCAAAGACTATGTGGATTCCCAAGTCACTTTTGAAAGACTTGCACACAAAATAAAAATCAAACTTGACATTCAAGCTTCCAAAGGCTTCCATTCCGTCTCCTTTCAAACATTTTCCACTTTTCAAGTCTACTTTGGGTTCCTATATCCCAAAATCCACTATCTTAGCTACATCCTCACCTCCTTTATTCATTATTCCTCCATCATTCCACCACTCTTCAAATTCTGTGTCAAAGTTGATCTTGCCAACATTTCCATCCACAACATATCTTCTTCTTATCCTCACATTCATTATCCAACACATGCTTTCCATCTTTCCATCCCTCTTATCCAATCTATGGCATAAAATCTTCAGCACCATCTACCCTTATCTTCCATATCTATCCTTTCTCATCACCTTATCAATATCTTTGAGCATCCTAGCCATATTCATGGTTTATTATAGCATATCTTTCAGAGGAGCATTGTCCAAAGATTCAGATATTGGGGAAGTTTTGAAAAATACAAAAAAAAAGAAAAAAAATTGAAAAAAGAAAAAAGTGCCTTGATGAAAACCTGGTAAAACGGGCATCATAGTAGCAAAAGTAAAGAGAAATAAATCCATCCTATGGTGAAAACCACCTCTTGTGGTGCCTTGGGCAAGTACCATGATGAAAACCTGACAAACAAACGTCATGCGTAATTCCTTCCTCTTGCACTCTACACTTGGGGGCAAGTTTCATCCATGCTATCCTCTATCTTCCTATCATTTATCTCACTTGCATCCATATTCCCTCTTTTCCCTTTGATCTTGAAAAAGTTGAACACATCCATGAGCATCAAGTATTTTGACATCCATTATCCTTTCCATCAGCTTATTTACTTGCTACATCCATGCTACCCTATAATGATCTTGCTTATCCCAAATCCACTTTCATTATTCCTAAGCAGTCTTTCCATAATCCCAAAACCATCCCCTCAGCCTCCATCACCCCTTTATCCTGATCGTGCTATCTTATCCACATCTTACCCAAATTGATCTATTGGTCTTGATCAAAATGATGGATGTAAAGTACAAAATTTGTTATCAAAAACCTCTTGACATGTTCACTCTTTTGGACCACTCACTTTCATGACATCACGTCGTTATCCTACATTTTATCTAGCCTTGCATCATTGGCTTTCATTGCTTATCCAAAAGCGTGCATCACAATTGCTATATCATTTTTCCTTAGCTTGGGTAATCTTGAGGAGATATTCCTACGGGTCACATTCACACGTTTCATCCATCATGGCCTTTCCATTTCTAATCCATCAGCTTCCAAATCCATCTTTCATGTCATATACCTTGCTAGAAATTGGGGGCAAACCAATGTGATATTGTTTGAGAGATGGTAAATTCTAAAAATTAAAAAACCAAAAATTTCAAACAAAAAAATAAAAAATAAAAAATAAAAATTCTTAAAGATTCAAAATCCAAAAATATTTTCATAAAATCTTTGAGCTAAATTGTTAAAACTTTTGTCACATACTAGGTTTCATTTTCCCAAGCTTTACACATGGTTTCACTTATCACTTGGGAGAAAATCATCGGGTTTTGGTACAAACAGATTCATAAGTGCTATATCTTGGTCACATCGTAGAAGCAGATTTTCAGAATTTCAGAGGAGAGATATTTTGGAACCTTTGATGGATATCATTGTTCAAACCCTAAACAGTTTGATCCTACAACATGATCCTTGAGTTTCATTGACTTGTTTTATCAGGATTAAAAATTGACAACATCTAAATGATCAGAATGTTTGAAATTCTTATTGAAAATCTTGATACATTGCAAAACACTTAAAATTTTTGATGATTTTCATTGAATTTTTCAAGTCATGTTCTTTTTAGCTAATCAATGATGTTTCGATTAGATTGGCGATGATGAAGACATGATGTTTTCTTGACTTTTGTGTGACTATTTTGAGGAAGATCCTTTTACTTGTGTGAATTTTTCTAATGACATGGTCATCAAAGAACCATCGTGGACATTCGTATAGGAAGGAGGGTTAACCTTTGTTTGTTTACGCAAAAGGATACCTTGGCTATTTAGATCTTCCATATCTTCATACCAAAATCCACTTGCAATATTGAATCTGATGAAACCGGTATTCATACTCCCATAGTTGGTTATTCAACTAGTGAGGGTTGTACTAGTTTTAAAAAGAGGTTACCAAATGAGATTAAAGTCATATTCATATTCTTATGGTCGCAGTGGCACCAGTAAGGATTGTATCAACTCTTAGTTCCACAACACTCAATGATGAAAATATATCTTTTTTGCATTTCTTTCGCAAAAATCAATGACAATTAGTTGCATTGCATTGCATTTTCATAATAGATCAATTGCATGTTATGGGATTTTCCTTAATCAAGGGGGTGAAAGTTAATCATGATTATATCATCAAAGTCCATAACCAAATTACATCATCAAATGTCTGATTTATCGAATGATCAATGTTACACCAACAATATCATCATTATGAATTTGCTCGCCTAGGGGCAACTTCATCATCTGATCTAGGGGAAACCTAATTATCTTCATTACCTGTACCTATAGCTGTACCTTAATCATATCAAATGACCCTATCTATAAGCCTCCCAACATTAGTGTTCCCATATCTAATCAAATCCAATCCAATTGAATATAAATCAGTCGAATCATCCAATTGATCATCTAACATCAATCATTTACCCTATCATCCATTTGCTCATCTTGAGCACATCAAATTTCTTAACTCTAGATCTCGAGGAAGGAAAATCAATCCATTTGTTCGTCTCTCTATATCTTGAGAGTGAATTATCAGTTTATCCAATCAATCCAATAGCATACCTATCCTATCCAATTGACATCAATAAAACATCAACCAAGTGATTTTGACTGACATCACGTGATATCCGATCATCATCACCTTATCTCAAACATCAACAATGTTTTCTCAATCATAGCTATTGTCATCTTCTCTCATGACTGGGGTATTTTCAAATTGATTTTATCGGGAAATGAATCTCAATTTCCCAAACTCAACCAAATCATTTGAACATCATCTCAATTCATTTCCTGAGGGGGAATCATCATATCATCAGATCACAGTTCTGTATCAAATCTGGGGCATTGAAATTTCAAACTTTTATCAGTGGGGCATTCTGCATCTTATCAAATCAGGTTTCACATCAAGTTCTGCATCAAGTTTCACATCAAGTTTTGCATTAGGTTTCACATCAAGTTTCACATCAAGGTTTTGCATCAAAGTTTCACATCAGGCTATCAATATCAACATCAGATTTTGCATCAATCAATCAATCAACATCTAATCTACATCAGGATATCAAGTTTTCTTTGAATCAATGCACTTTGCACATCAATTCAAAGAGGGACATTTGTAGACACCTAAAATTGACCAGGTGTTCTTTAATCTCAAAATTTGCAAACTCAGCCAATTGCTCCTAAATCTCATCAAATTATATCAAAATGGATCAAAATCAAATCAAATAGACATTTATCAATTAAATTGGGATTAAATCAAATAAAATCAAAGGATTAATTAATAATGACATCAAATAATCAAATATCAGCTTAAAAGGGATCAATCAAATTATATAATTGATTTTAATCAATTAATTGTATAGTTTTAAATCAAAAATCAAATTGAACGTATTCCCCTACATGGTTAATTTAATTAATTGATTGAATTAAATAAATCCTAATATCCTTCAACATGAATTTGAGTAGCCAATGAGAATTGAGAACACAAAGCACATGGATCACTCCTAAATTTGAATCTTAATCACTAATTTTCAACTTTGCATCTCAATCACTCAAATTTGTCCCTTTGTCCCAACCTTTGAGAAAAATATTTAAATTGTCTCCCCATTTGAAACCATCTCAAAGCCTTTCACCTAACCAAGACTTAATCATGATCAAGTAACTCTACCCCCTACCCTTTGGAATTTGCTATAAATACAAGCCATTTTTAAGCATAATAAAATTTTAAAAAATTTGAATGCATAGCATCATTACTATAAGAAATTTGAGAGAAATTAAGAACATATCATGAGAATTTGAGTTCCATTTTCGTATCATCTTGAGAGAATTGAGCTAGATTAGGCATTAGTTTATCAATTTCCCATTCTAGGATTGTCATTAATAGAGATTAAGGCTGAGAGCTCTATTAACAAAGCTTAGATAGAGATCCATGGAATGTTTAGTGATTTGTAATTCTTTAGCTTAATTTGCATCATTCTTCCATAGAATTACAGTTAAATAATTCAATTTCATGAAGGTGTATTAATTCACACACAAGTAGCCTTAAAAGGAATATCTTATTTTATTACTGAAAATTCTACTACCTCTACAAAATACATCCAAGAAATTGCCACTATTTGTTTACTCTAAATATTATAAAGAATAATATAGTCTTAGAATTCTCGCCACTTCCTTAAAAGTTAATGCATTACAATATACAAGTCTTGGGTTAAGGCATTATAATGATACAAAGGTTTCTAACTAATTGAATAAATAACTTGGTTGAGTTAGGTGAGAAGCTTTGTGAATATTTCAAAGACAAAAGTGACCAATTTCCCTTGATACAACTACTTGTTAGACAAGCCATCACACACAACAGGGAGTGTGTGGTGGGGTGATGCTTAATATTAATTGGGTGGGTATTTAATATTTGTATCAAGGTAGTTGCATTTACCTTTTATCCCACATTGGTTGTGTTGTAATCTCTTGGGTGGTAAATGCCTATATAAAGAAGGCATATGAGCATTCATAAGCAAGCTCTCAAAGTTGTAGAATCTTCTTTTGGAGAAAAAAGTTCTCAAGTTGTAGGATCTTGTATTGGGGAAGAAGCTCTCAAGTTGAAGCTCTTGGATTGTAAGCTTTGAGGATTGGTATCAGAGTGGTAGTCCCTTCATCAATGGTATTAGAGCAGTAGTGCCCTATATTATTTATGCCAAAAAGAGAACCTACAACCAATTGACATTTTGTCAAACAATTGGCATGCAAACTAATAAGCTGATCATGAATGATAAAAATATATTCAGTTACAACTATATCAGACCAGCAACTTATGTCTCCTTTATTGCACATATAATTTCAACTACAATGCTAGTATGAAATGGCCAAGACTCTTGGCATTACAACATATGCAAACTATGTAGTTTTCTGAGTACAAATGCAACCTTAGTATGAAATCTAAAATGCAATATATATGCAACAATTGACTTGAGAAACCTAGTACACAAAGTGTAGAAGAGCTGGAGACTTGATCTGAGTACAAATGCAGCCTTAGTATGAAATCTAAAATGTAATATATATGCAACAATTGACTTGAGAAACCTGGTACACAAAGTGTAGAAGAGCTGGAGACTTGATTGTAACACTTGTTGATGATGAAGACCCTCCAAATGA
>MU226205.1:102162-126284 GCA_018584345.1 Thuja plicata
CTTTTTCTTCAGGCTCCAACTTAACTTTCTTGTTCCCAATCGGTATCATAGCCTGAGACCAGTCTAACTTTATCTCCCCTCCTAAGTCTCTACAGAAACTTCTACTTAGGAGGAGACCATAACTTGCTAGGATGTCTGCCACCAGGATAGTCAATAAGAGCTTCTTTTTGGGGTGAGAGGCTAAAGCAACGTGGGCATCTTTAATTTGTCCTAGCAAGGGGACCTGTTTAGCATCCATTAAATAACATCTCCCATGCACCTTTGTGAGAATAAGACCTAAGGCTTTGGCCACTGAATGGGGCATGACATTGTTCGACGCTCTAGAGTCTATTATGCAATTACTTAGTTTAGAACCGTTAATATACAATGAAACATAGAAGGGATCGAGTTTCTGACCAGGAGAAGTTGCTAACACAGTACATTCATCTTGATGAAACAAGTTAGCTGTCAATGTTTCCTCTTCTTGTTCTACGGTTACATTGTGATTCAAGTTTGAGACATCCCCCTTACATCTCTCCACTAGTCTTTTCAATTCAGAAGGATGTGAAGCTAAATAATCTATAGGGGAAATTTGAATTTTTGCTTCTTCACAAAACTGGACAAAATCAAAAGGTGCTTTATCCTTACCCGTTTGAGAATTTGAGGCTCCTTGATCGGTATGGGCATTGCTTGTGGAAGGAACAAAGTCACCTTTGAGAGGTTGGCTCGAGGACTGGTTCTTCAACTTCTGTCCCCAGGCGAGTACTTGATACAAAGTCCCGTCAATGGTAGCATATCATTCACCTTTGATTTCAGAGTCAGATTTATACTCCACAAATACATTTCTGGAGTCGCCATTGGAGTATCTATCCAAATCTGCACAAGGAGCTTCTATAGTCAGCTCATTGGTGGCTAACAACTGCATCATACGGATGGTCTCTGGGCAGTTCTCACCATCATGATCTGTAGTCAAATGAAACACGCACATGTTCCCTTTCTTGGGCGCTACCTTGATCTACAATCTCGGCTGGGTGCCTGTAAGCTACAGGAATTTATTGTCTACACCTCTTCCCGACACATTCTAAAAATTTCGCTGATAAGAGTTGTTGAAGCCCGGTAATTGCTTCTTCATCGCGATCAACTCATTTGACAACTTCTGAAGCATCTCATCAGATGAAGTAGTATTGCTGGAGCTTCCTTTGGTTTGAATCTCCCTTTTTCACTTTCCCGTGGAGATTAAGTCATCCTCGCACTCAATGGCTCTTCTTTGTGTGTCTGCTAGATCAGCAGGGTGTGCCCGTCTTAAGTCATAATTTACATCCAGAGGCATCGCGCTTATGAAGAACGTTTTGAGATTACCGATGGTAGGCCTAGCAGCAACAGGGATTCTACTGGTAATTTTGTTGAAACTGGCTACAAAATCCCTCATACTCATGTGAGGTTTCTTCTTGATGGATGCCAGTTGCGTTAACAGATCATGCTCATCTTCTGCAGTCTTAAATCGGGCTTCGAACGCCGTTCTCATCGTGTTCCAATTAGTGATAGAGCCATCATCCAGATGGTAGAACCAATCTGTGACACTCTCTATTAGAGTCTCAATGAATAATCTCACTGCAACGTCCTCATGTGCCACCCCCAAGATAGTAGTGGCTGCGAAGAATTCTTTAATATGTTCATTGGGAGTGACCTGTCTGTCACCAGAAAACTTAGGGAAATTCTTTCTCGACCCCGCAGGAAGTGGATGATAAGCCACTAATGCTAAAGGTCCAATTGCTGCAGCCCATGGAGCAGCCATGACAGCGCTTGCACTATGTGGTGGAAAATTAACAACCGAGGGAGTATTGATACCGTGAAGAGTCAATACCTGGAAAGTGCTTTGTGAAGTGATTTGATTCCTAACAGGGGAAGTCGGTCTAATCCGACTCTTCTTTTCTCCTCTTCTTTTAGGAACCTCTAGGATGGGAAAACCAAGCTCTTCTAGCTTGTCAAACGTAGGATCTCGCCCACCCTTTTCTTTGGTACTCCTGAGGAAATTTGTGCGTTCTAGGGTGCTGATAAGAGTTTACTGCTAGGCTTCTCTTTGTGCTTGTCTTTCTGCTCTTCAGATATTCCTCTTTTGAACAGCTCTTTCTAAAGCTTTCGCCCTTATTTCTTCTTCCTCTAATACCTAGCTCACATTTCTGTAATTCTCAGCGTTCCTCCTATACCTCCAAACAAATGTATTGAGAGACGAGCTTATGTCTTCTTGATCGTCTTGAAAACCAAGGTTTGGTTGGAGCACTGGAAAAATATTCTCATGAGGGAGTACCATTTGTCCTCATGATATGATGTACTAATTGAGAGACTATTCAAGTCCCCAGTAGAGTCGCCAAAAATCTGTTGGTAAATAGATTTGTCCTTTCTTGTACCTTATGACAATGTGACTCTTGATGCCCGAATGATGAACAAAATCAGCTTACAACAGTTGAAAAGCCGTGCTCTGATTACTGGCTTTTCTCTGAATTGGTAGGTACATCTCCCCTTTTGAAATGATATGCAATGAATTATGTCTTGATTCCTAAATCTAATTCAGGTATGCTCTTAACCTGAGAGCAGAAGAGGCAAACCAAACTAAGTCTAGCTAGAACTTAGCTCAGGCAGGAAAAAGCATTCTTAATCTAAAACTAAGCAATAAGGCTCACAAATTCTATGAGTTCTTATGCTCAACAACTACCTACAGAGATATAAATGCAATGATGAAAGCTTCTAATGACTCCTTCTCTGAACATCCCACAACACATCCTACTTAGGTTCATTCACATCCTCAAAACACAGGAATGAAACATCCTTTCTTTCCTACTGCAATTCAGATTAAGAAAAATAATCATGCATTAACAACTTCTACCTAGCTCTTCCCTGAATATCCCACAGCACATCCTACTGAGGTTTACTCACATCCTCGCCACAAAAGAATGAAACATCCTTTCTTTCTTAATGCAACTTAGACTAAAAGAAAGAACCATCTAACTAACTGGAATAAAAAATAATTGACATAAAACACCTTCAATTGTCTCTACAACATCAAGCATTCCACACCAAAAATTTTCTGACCTTTCATTAATCTTTGAATTTCATACATATAGAGCTAGGGGATGACCGTTACAAAGGAAGTTTAATCGATTCATCTCCCTCTAACTGAAAGATGGCCAGAAACCACTTCTGTTGCTAACTAATTGCAGGGGAAGAGAAACCAAAAAGAACAGGGGAAGTTAAATCATTTGGATTCCTTTCCTCTTTCCATCTTTGTCTGATAAGCTTTGGAAGCTCTTCCATGGCCACGTGTAGAAGCATCAATCAAACTGTGACACTTCAATTTGAATCTTTCATCTTCTCTTTAGAGACATCTGTCGAGTCCAATCCATTGGGCTTCGGAGTCAAATAACTACTTATGTTTTTCACATGTTTGATGCTATTCGGTTTCGATTTCAACCTCCAATGGTATCGAGAATCCTCATCTTTATCTTGAACTCGAGCCTCTAATGCAGTTGGCGGAAAATCCTGAACTAAATGCTTCCGGCGGAAAATACCACATATACTTCTCCATTGTGGAAAATGAGAGTGGAGCTTCTCCTTGGCAGAAATCTGCAAAAGAGCTTCTCCTGGTGGAAATCTACAAAAGTGCTTCTCCATTGCGGGAAATGGGAAAAGAGCTTCTCCTCGCAGAAATTTGCAACTTGGCTTCTCCTTAAAAATATAATATAATATTCCTTTGTAATAAATCGGGCCCACCTCATTATAACTAAGCTTGTAGAAAATCACCTGAGAGGTGCGATTCCCACAAAGTGCAAATTTCTTCTTTGCGGAAAATCACTTGAGAGGTGCGATTCCCGCAAAGTGTAAATTTCTTCTTTTCGGAAAATCACCCGAGAGGTGTGAAACCCGCACAATGTAAAATTATGCCTTTGCGGAAAATCACTTTCTTAGGTAGAATTTTGCCATGGAGAAGATGATTTCTGAAATCCCGCCGAGCTCGTTCTTGCTCATTTCTTAACCAAATTGCTCACCGTGTGTTGCATTAGGATCGTTGAGACCTGTAGAATCGATCCATACCAGTCTTCGATCTCTGCCTGAGGAAGAACATCAATTGGAGCACAAATCTTTGCCGGGTTGGGATCTACAACTTACCCAAATATGAAAAGGCCTCAGAACAACCCACCTGGCTAAGAGAAGGAAAGGTAATAATAGGGAAACTTGACAAAGATATCCTACCTAAGAAAGACTTAGACTTAGACTCAGACTGACCAGACATGACTCCAAAATCCTCCACTTTGACAGCATGGGTACAGGATGGAAAGTGCGGCAACACTACCATTCTTCCTACCGATTCCACTATTAATAGTTTGGCTCAAACCATGCCCTTTTTGTGATAAAAAATTTCTTCAATGACTCGATCCAAATTCAACATTCCTACTTGTGAAATTTCTAGTCCTTTGTCTTTGGATATCATCCGTTCTATTATTTTGCAATACATGGAGATTCCTAATCTTGAGACTTATATTGGTAAAGCTGATCCTTTGACCCATGTCAAAACCTTTCAAAAATCATGTAGTGATTTTTCTAATGATCATAGGTTCATAGCTGAATTGTTTACTAGAACCTTTTGAGACAAAGCCTTTCAATGGTACTGTTCTTTGCCTCCTTATTCTATCAATTCTTTCCAAAAATTCACTAATGCTTTTATCCAACAATTTCAAAACAACATTGCTCCTAAGATCTCTTTAACTGATTTATTTCATTGTAAACAAGGAGTAAAATAAAAAGTGACTGATTTCATTAGTAGATTTAAGAATTTTCATGCTCAGATTTCTTATCCTATGTTTGATATTGACGTGCAACATATTTTCTTTTCTAATTTACAAAAAAAACATTATAGATAAAATTTTGCTTTCAGAATTTTCCTCTTTTACTCTATTATGCACAATACTTCATAATTATCAGCTTCAAGTGAGTCAATTTGAGAGCACTGCTCCAATGGCTTCGATTGATAAGAGTGCTACTGCATCCAATAATTTTAACAAGTTTCAAAAAACAAAGAACTTTATTAAGATCAATAATTTAACCATTAATGTTGATGAGCAAGTGGGAACAACATTCAAAGCTATGTTTCCTTTGTCATCTATTTTTAGACCTTCTTGTAATTTTACTCAAATTTATGAATCATTGCATAATATAATGTTAAAGTTAATTAATGATAAAGTGTTAAATCTTCCTCTTGTTAATCAAATTTATACATCCAAACCTTTTCCCAGAGACTTTGATCGCAAAGCTTTCTATGAATACCAGATCGTCAACCCGGTCATGATACTGAAAAGTGTTTCTATTTGAAATCTGTTATTCAAGACCTCATTGATTGTAATGCTATATATGTTGAGCATGTTAATGATGAAGGAAAAATTATCCATAGCACCTCTTAGGAATAAATTTTTTTTCTGGTGATAGGTCTCTTTGTATTATATGTTCATACCTTCCCCCGAGTTCGTGTTTGGTTTCTAGCTTTGGTTACCATTGTGCAAAGTCCTGCCTATTTTTTATGCTATGTCTAAGCCTTGTTCCCAGCCCTAATTGTCATTTAATAAAACCCTTGGTTACCTTTTAGTTCAAAAAACCTAAAGTCTCCCGTGCCTTTTATATTTTCTTATATTACTTTTTGGGGCCACTGAAGTTATTTTAACCGCATGTCTTAAGTCATCGTAAGCGGGGCCATTTTCCTCTAAGTCATAATTCCTAGTGGGGCTTGCATTTTAATTTTTCCTAATTCCCAAGTCTCCACAGTGTTTTATTTATCACAAGATGTCGAACAAATTCCTTTTGATCCAACAACAGGTGTAATGAATTCAACATAAGATGCACCGAAGATAATCATAGCGGCATCACGCCTGAACGCCAAGTGTCCATCTGACATTGTGGGGCCGATATCTTCAAAGCTAGTGACGAGGATAGGGTTCGATCAAATCTATTTTAATTTAACAGTGGGCACGATCTCATGAACTAAAGATGTAAGGAGGTTACTATTCAAGACATCATGCCCGTCTAGTCGGGCTAAAAGGAGCATAAAAATGAGTCACATCTTATTTTATCGGATGAGAGACATGATGCTTGGGACAAAAGATGCCCATTGTTTATTAATTGCAGTATCACGCTTAGATCAAAAGTGTCCATCCAAAGATATCACCTTGGTGGGGCGAAAGGTAAAGCATCAAGCAGATTTGAGTTGATCCAACGGTTGGCATGATGCGGCTAAGAAAAGTTGCACCTATTTTTAGTCATTGCAGGATCATGCCTGAATAACACTTATCATCTTAAGATTGTGGGTCTGGGTTTTCAAAGGAGGTAAAGGAAGATCAGATCAAATTTAATCCGATGGTAGGCATGATTCTGTTAACCAAATCTGTGCCAAGGATACTCATCGCGGAATCACGCTTGAGTGACACCTATCCAGGTTGATGAGGAGTAAAGTGGGACTGAAGGTGCTACATGGAGTTGAAATGCCGATTTCTAATTGGTTTCTTTAACCACTACTATTGTGATGTGGAGGTTGTTGGTTTGTTGACTTTTGTGAACCGCATGATGTGCTGAGATGGATCCAAATCGATGGGTGTGTTTTAAATTTAATGTTCTAGTGCAAGAAGCTTGGATTTACCATTTGAGCCATGAGTTTTTGAAAGTGAAGAAGTAATTACAAAGCGTGTGGCTACCCTATCAATGATAAAGGAAAACTGCTTACGAGATTATATTGTAAAGTGTTCCATTTTGTGATTCAAACATTACAATTTTTAGAGAAGCAATGCGGAGAAAAATGGCAACATATTTGGTCTGTTTGCTAGCATCTTGTGGAGCAGGTAAATTTTTCTGTCTGGTTGCTTCTGCATTTTGTAATTTTCAAGTGTTGGCTTGAATTGAGGTTTGAAGGAAGTAGGGTTTGTCTGGATTGTTTTATTCTGTTACGATACCCTAGTTCCAAGATGGCACCACATAGGGAGTTTAAGGGTAAAGTAGATTATCAGGAAAGAGAAGTTTGTGATGATTTTCTGGAACAACTTGATAAGTCTACTAACAATTCTTCCAAAGTGAAAGAATGTGCCAAAATACCCTCCTCTAAAATTAGGTGATGGTTTATAGGATAAAGGTAACTGGATGAGGGATTCAGATATCAGTGTATCTAGTTTAGCTCTTTTCAAAGTAGGTTTTTCTCAAAGAAATACCTTTTCTCCCAGTAGTAATATTTGGCAATTTGATGCGGGGAAACTGGTAGTTCCAAATGTGTTTATGGATACTGACATCCTAATCCAAGTGGAAAATATTTATGACCCAGTGGCTAGGGTGGTTAGAGGTGTGGATGCTAACCCTCTGATAAGCATCACTACTGATGAAGTTCATGAATTTTTCCATTTGAATGAGCCCTCTTACCAACTTGAAGAGATTAATTTTGAATCTTTCAAGGAAGTATACAAGGCCTAAAAGGATTATCTCAGAAGTGGACCTTTAAGGGAATATTTTGACAAGGTTGGAGGATTAAGTGTAGTAGGTCCTAATACCCTAGAGCCAATTAAATTAGATTATTTCAATATGAAGGCAAAGGGTATGTATATTTCCTTGTGTCAGATCTTTAGAGAGGATGTAGAAATAGTAATTCCAATCCATTACATGTTCATGATGATTCTTCTCCTTGACCCTCATGTTCTTGTCATTTTTGACTTTGCCCCTTTTGCTGTTGACTTAATTCACAATGTCTTAATTGGTATTCTTAAATCAAAGGTGGATAAACCATTTGGATGATATTCAATGCTGATGCACATATTTCTATAGAAAGGTGCAGATTATTTTGAGAAAGAAATGGATCTGATAAAGTTGAAGGATGGTGATAAAATGCTAGTCCAACTGTGGAGTTTGGAGTTATCCTGGGAAAAAGAAGATGGCTGGTTTGTTTTGTTTGATAGATTCTTTGCTTCAAGGCTTAGAGCCCTTTTATTTCTTGAGAATCCCAGGATTCCAAAAGATTTGTTGTCTTTTATAAGACCAAAGCAATATGCTAAGGACATCAAAATTGTGTATAACTGGGGGGATATCATCTTGTATCCTGTTTCAACTATTTTTAGAGTATATGATTTCAGGGTAAATCCATATTTACTTCCTTAACAAGTTCCTTCGAAGGTTGGACTTGCTGAGATTATTAGATAGATTGGTGGTCTACAAGAGATTGCATTGACTGTGAAGAACAGAGGTTCTATCTTTCCCACTATGACTATTTCCCACTAGTTTTTTATTACCAAGGGTGGATGGGTGCACATGGATAAGGTTCTGAAGCCTTATAAACTAGAAATATCAGTGGCAAGGTGTGCTGACTCTGAGGGTTTCCTGAGTGATATATTCAAGAAGAAAACTAGGTGCATAAAAATGGACCACCATTTCCATTTTTCTGAAGACATTATTAGAAATGAGTTCACATTATAAGAACAAAAAGTTAAGAAGGAAAAGTGCCTAGTGTACTAGAAGACTCTTGAATTTGTACTACATTTTCACAGAGATTATGATCCATTGAGGGACCTCAAGCCCTTTGAAAGGAAAATTGATGCTCTAATGAAGTATTTGAAGGCATTATGCAAATTTGAATCATAAGAAAGATGTTGTCGTCAAGTCAGAGCTTGACAAAGATAAAATTGTCTTAAGCAAGCCAACCTTTGCTAGACTTGTACCACTGAGGGAGTGTGTTTTCCACCAAAGATCAGGATACACTATGGTGATGCCTAGGGGAGATACATCCCATAGGGGTCATAGAATGCAAGATGTTCCTTCTTCCTCCAAGAGGATTGATGAGAAAGTACATGTTGAGAAGCCTTCCACCTCAAAGGGGAAGAGACCTATTGACATTGATCTTGAGTCACATCCTTATCCAAAGAGGTAGAGAATGGAAGAAGATGCACAACATATGGGAGATATGTATTCACCCTCTCAATCCCCATTGCATGTTCATGAACAAGGAGTAGCAGAGAAATTGCTACAAATGGGAAGAATGGGGCAAATATGTGTCACCCATAAAGAGATTCAAGAAGGGATACTAGAAGCACCCAAGAGGTGTGAGATGGACTTAATTGTAGCATATTTTGCTGGCAAAGAACTAGACCCTATCACCAAATAGGCCAATGATGAATTCTTGGTAGATGATAGCTTTGTAAAAGATAGAGATTTTATATAATTCCTTTGGAGAGTTTATATCAGTTAGTTTAAAGAGACATGCCAAAAAAGGCAAGAAGATCAATCAGATAAAGACATGAATGCTATAGAGTCTCAGGTGAAACAAGAGATGATAAAGAAGTTTGAAGTAATCACCCAAGAGGAGGGAAGGAAATGGTCAGAAGTGCAGGAGTCCATATTCTTCCAGAATGGGACATTGCTGATGCAATTGAGTTTGATACCGTGAGGAAGAAAACAAAGCCTACACATGACACAAAGGAAGAAACTAAACAAGGCATCACAAAGGGGTGGTTTTTAGTGAACATCATGCTGCCTTGGTCTTGTGGTCTCTTAAGGGAGAAGAAAATAGAAAAATAAATGAACTTGTTAAGGCTGACTAGTCTGGTAGCCTGATGATAAGGAGAGTTGGAGAGACTTCAGGTGTGGAAGAATCTAGTGTAGTCTTAGAGACTGCTAATCTCAACCGGAAAGTGACAGAAAAGGAGGCCAAATAAAAGGAAGATCTCAGGGCTCAACAAGAAACTATTCTCATAGCTTATAATGATCAGGAGAAAGTGGTTATTGAAAAAGACATATTAATTGCACATTTGAGAGGCCAACAATCAATTGAAGAATCTCCTCAGAGGACAATTTCCAATTATCATGCTGAACCTTCATCATCTAGTCCTATTATAGAGGTTACCCCTTCCCCCATGGACTCTAGTTCTAACTTAGAAGAAGAGCTTAGCTTGTAAAAAGAAAAACTAAAAGCTGAGAGAAAGAAATTAGAAGAGGATGAAAAGTTCAAAAGTGCAAAGTCTATAGTGGATCAGAGATATGAGGAGAAGATGAGGAATTTATAGTTTGTTGAGGGTATAGAGCCAAATATTCTTTATTTGAGTGGGGAGACAATAGTAGGCATTCTAAATTATTTTGATGAGGATAAGGCTACTCTGGAGCCAATTTTGAACAAATAGATAGGGAGGAAATCATATTTAAAATTCTTTTATTCTTTTTCTAAAACTGAGGATAATGTTGATACCACAATAAAAGCTATGCACAAGTTTGTTAAAATCTTGTTAGAGTTTTAATAAGAAGAATCAACATCCAAAGAAGAGAAAAATTACAAAGGAGGGAATACTCCTCAATTCATTTCAAAATATTTCCTAGCATTTTCAAAAGGAATGGTAAATTGAAGAATAAGGGAAAGTGGATAGAAGAGATGGATGATGAACTGTCTATGAGACTAAACAACATCATAAACCTCGAGAGTACCATTTTGTTTGTGCAAAACATTCATACAAATGAAGATGCCAATTCTTATTTTGGGTTTTGGAGAGAGGAAGTTCAGCGGATGAAAATAGAATGGGATGAGTTAAACAACAAGAATATTGAAATTGATAACTTACCTTGGCCCAGTGACGAGGTGTTTGCAGTATGGATTGAAGAAACATGAACATCCCATGGTTCCTTCAACAGGTGATAGTTTTCCAACTTCCTGAAGTAGTCAACAGTTGCAAAATATTTTGCACATAAAAGAATGAAGACAAAAGTTCCACTTGGAAAAGGTAGAACAATTTTGAATTTATTGAGGAAGCCCTACGGTCCAATGAGTTTGCTTATGAAATCTTGTAACAACTCAATTTTTGGTTATATTGTATTTTTTCTTTCATTACGAGTCAATATTTGTCTTTACCTAGAAATCCGTAGCTTATTGCATCCTGGTTCATAACATGATTCCAAGATTTCTAGAGCTATAAGTAGTAGGAGGAAGTATTGTATAAGAGGTCAGTTAATTAATGATCAATCAACACTGAATTGCAAGTTCTGGTCTATAATTTTGTATTTGAGTTTTAGTAGTTTGAGCAAATACTGAATGTATTGAAGCAATATTGAATAATGAAAATATAATTGGAATCAATTCTTGATGTTCAATTGTATCCATGTGTATGCTTTGAATTCTTATGATTTTAATCTATAAGGCATTTCGAGTTCATGAATTTGTAAGGCAAATTATGAAATATGTTTTAAGGTTATTTCTAAGGGGAGTGTAATTCCTAAGAACAAGTTTTAGGGGATTTAAAGATTACATGTGAATTTGATAAATTGGGAATTTAGTTGTAGAAAGTGAGTTGTAAGGCATCTTGATATTTCTTGGGTTTTAATTATTTTTCAATAATCTAGTGTGGTAGAAAAGTATTCATATTGACTCTATACCCTAGGATTCGACACTGGTGAAGGTTAGGGTTACATGACAACATTTAAAATAATCAAAATTTACTTTAAAGTTTATGTATCTGAATATTGAATATCTGTGTGTAAGACACATATCCACTGTGTGGTTTGCTGAGGAACAATGAACTAAATTAGGTACACCCGCCTGAGTCTATGGAGCTCAAAATGTAGGAGGATTTACTCCTTGTTAGTTGTACTTTTACTTGATATAATTAGAAATTGGGTCACATAGAGTCAAGCATTGTCGATGTACTAGATTCTGCAAGAAAAAGTGCCAACAAATTGGTGACTCTACTAGGGAATTCAGGAAAAGTGTGCATCTTAAAAGGTTTCCCTGAAACTCTTGTTTTACATATGTTAAGTTTTTCAAATCCAGTTTTGAAATCATAGTTGTATGTTGTTATCTCATTGATTTATACTTTGTTAATATTTTCAATGTGAAGTCTCATATATTTTCCCAACAAGGTTTGGGTGGCGCCTCTGAGTTATTTGGTTATGGTGTTTCTAAGGGAAGCATTAGCAGATCAAGTTTTTTGGGGACTTCATTTTGGTTAGGATGAGAAACACAAGGGCATACATGAAGAAACACCATGAAGTTATGTTAGAGGGTGAGGTCCCTAAAGTTCCCAGAAGAAATTGGTCTAAGAAGGGAGAACCTAGTAACCCTTCTTCTTGGAAACCTAGGCCTGCAGGTCCTAGTCAACCCCTAGGTACTATCCTAGAGAAAAGTACTACTGCTTCCTTGAGTTGTGAATCTAGTAGTATGGGTTAATTTGATAATTTGTATGATAACCCTATACAAGAGAGTATACCACAACAAAAAGGGGTAACCCAAGTCCAATACAAGGGGGAAAATAACAACAAGGATAGAAGTGGGGATTCTCAACCCGCTAGGTCCGTAAACATAGGGAATTTTTATTTAAGTCTAGTGGGTACCTCTTATATGCGAATTGAAAACCAAAGAGAGGATTGATTCGATAAATTTATATGATTCCTCGAGTTCTGAGATAGAATAATTTTTTGAGGATACTGATCTTTTAAAAAGGGAATTGAAGGAAGAAATGCTTCTCAAGCTAAGAAGTGAGTATATAGAAGAAAATATTATAAATGCCATTACTGAAAGAGAAATTTTGAAGAAAAGGATTGCCCAATCAAAAATGGTGAATTAGGGTATGAAAGAGGGATTCAAGGGTTTGATAAGGAACTTTTTGGTGATGTGAGTGCCATGAGGAAAGAATGCCAAGAGAGAGAACTTATCTTGAAGAAAAAATATCTCAAGGATGAGGGCCCTGTATTGCGGTAGGTTCTTACTTATGAAAGCCAAAAAATTCCTAAGATTATGTTGGTTATGTTCCTTGTTTTGAAGGTCTACCCTGAAAAATTCTTAAGGTCTATGATTTTCCTGTACCCAGAAGCTAAAGATTTATAGTTGAAATCATTTACATCTCTCTGCAATTTGTTTTTTTGACCAAAACCTAGTTCAAAATGTCAAAAACCCTAAATGTTCAGTCCAGGTTCTATTTTTGTGTTACCTTTTTCATATTTTAAAACTGAACTTATTTGCATGTGCTTATTACCTTGTCGCTAAGTCTCATAAGAAAAAAAGGATATTCTTTATGGTTTTAAGACTTAGCGGAAAGCTTTGGTCGCGTTATCTCTTAATGAAATGGAATATGCCAAAATGGATATGAGACTTGATGCGGGCCGTTCATCTCAGAAAAGATCCAATGACTGTCGCTTTGTCTCTTGATAGAAGCGGGGTTAGTTGTTTCATTTGGTGACTTTTAGTTTTCCTCAAATGCTTTGTCTCTTAATAAACCCATGATTATAAGTTATCTTCATTAGTTAAGACAAACAATGTTGTCGGGAGGTCGCTTGATCAAACAGAGGTTAATGAATTTCTCCAGTGACATAGAAAAATAACAGTCGTTGAGTCTGCTGAAGGAATTGTAGTTAGTAAAAACATTAAGCGACAAAGAGATTGTTCAGTCGCAGAGTCACTAGAAATAAATCATAGTTAAAATAGACTTTTCAGCGATGCCATCATGAATAGTTATTAACCAAACAGATTTTAAGGATTTTGACAGATGGAAACATAGCCGTAATATGAGTTAATGCAGCCAAACAGATGTGATTTCAATTATATTTTGAATTTTATAAGGTTTTTTATGCAAAATCACTCATCAAGAATTGATTGTCTGATAGTATGAATGACACGGCTAATGCCAGAAATTGATGTCGCAGTATATGAAGCTCATAATGAAGTGATGGAATTATAAGCCAGAAGTGACAATCTACATTCATTTGGAAATTATAAGTATTTGTCCATTATCATTTTATTTTACCAAGATTTTGTTTCTCAGAGCGAAGTGTTTGCAAAGTCTTAGTGTGCTTTTAAGAAATTGAGATTTCTAAGTAGTAAGCTTTTCTGAAGGTGATTATTTGATTTTAAATTCAGTAAAGATTGCGGTTGATAGTGTTCCAGAGTTCAGAATTTTTGAATTTTAGCATAATTTACAGTTGTGGTGAGGGTTTGATAGTATTTGTTTCAATATCGGTATTTAGGGTTGTGATCAAAACATAACTAGGGTTTAAGTGAGGCCTAGATTATGGCATCTACTAGTGGCAGAAACAAAGATGTTGAGGATGGTTCAAAAGGAAAGAGAAACTTCTCAAATGAATTCCTCACTCTGCTTCCTGGTTCTAGTCAGAATCAAAAGGTTAGTGCAGATGTTTTGATTGATTATATGTCATTTGTTAGAGATGCTAAAACACCATGGGCGTTAGGATATTCACTTTTCAATTACTTTTATAACAATAGTGATGGACCCATGCCTATCTCAAATCCTTGGACCTGTGGTTTGGCCAGATTATTAGTTCCTGATGTCTTTGTTGATGTAGACTTCATATTAGAATTGGCTAGTAGATATGACCCTTTGATAAAAACCATTAAGAGGGATGATGGAAAGTCTCTACTCACCCTGGGCAGGAATTCCTTTATGAAGGCTTTTAATGTGTATTACCCAATGGCTACTGAGATAAATTTGAAGAGTTGGAAAACATATATACCAGGGAGTCTAGTATTGTTGCTAAATTGATCAAGGACCATCATGTCCCTAAGAAAATGAAGGCCCATGTAACCCCTATGGAAGGAACAACCCCATAATTCTTTAAGGAGCTAAACTTTTACATGAAGTACATCACATATGCACTATGTAGAGTGCTTGGAAAAGATACTGGAGCACAAAGAATTACTTCTGACATTTTGATGATGGTGTTAGATATGTAGAGTGTTCACACCACTTCAAATTATGGTTATATTCAATATATTATTGATCAAATGCACCAAGGGTTTATTGATATAAAAGCTAAGAAGGATCATCAAAAATTCATGCATTATTCAATACTTATGCATATGATTCTTTATTACAATTATCCAGCTTTGGATTGCCAATCACTACAGCCACAGGGATTTCACCATAATCAGCCCAGAGGTTAATGAATTTCTCTAGTGACATAGAAAAATAACAGTCGTTGAGTCTCTTGAAGGAATTGCAGTTAGTAAAAACATTAAGCGACAAAAAGATTGTTCAGTCGCAGAGTCACTAGAAATAAATCAGAGTTAAAATAGACTTTTCAGCGATGCCATCATGAATAGTTATTAACCAATCAGATTTTAAGGATTTTGATAGATGGAAACATAGCCGTAATATGAGTTAATGCAGCCAAACAGATGTGATTTCAATTATATTTTGAATTTTATAAGGTTTTTTTATGCGAGATCACTCATCAAGAATTGATTGTCTGACAGTATGAATGACACGGCTAATGCCAGAAATTGATGTCGCAGCATATGAAGCTCATAATGAAGTGATGGAATTATAAGCCAGAAGTGACAATCTACATTCATTTGGAAATTATAAGTATTTTTCCATTATCATTTTATTTTACCAAGCTTTTGTTTCTCAGAGCGAAGTGTTTACAAAGTCTTAGTGTGCTTTTAAGAAATTGAGATTTCTAAGTAGTAAGATTTTCTGAAGGTGATTATTTGATTTTAAATTTAGTAAAGATTGCGGTTGATAGTGTTCCAGAGTTCAGAATTATTGAATTTCAGCATAATTTACAGTTGTGGTGAGGGTTTGATAGTATTTGTTTCAATATCGGTATTTAGGGTTGTGATCAAAACATAACTAGGGTTTAAGTGAGGCCCAGATTATGGCATCTACTAGTGTTAGAAACAAAGATGTTGAGGATGGTTCAAAAGGAAAGAGAAACTTCTCAAATGAATTCCTCACTCTGCTTCCTGGTTCTAGTCAGAATCGAAAGGTTAGTGTAGATGTTTTGATTGATTATATGTCATTTTTTAGAGATTCTAAAACACCATGGGCATTAGGATATTCACTTTTCAATTACTTTTATAACAATAGTGATGGACCCATGCCTATCTCAAATCCTTGGACTTGTGGTTTGGCCAGATTATTAGTTCCTGATGTCTTTGTTGATGTAGACTTCATATTAGAATTGGCTAGTAGATATGACCCTTTGATAAAAACTATTAAGAGGGATGATGGAAAGCCTCTACTCACCCTGGACATGAATTCCTTTATGAAGGCTTTTAATGTGTATTACCCAATGGCTACTGAGATAAATTTGAAGAGTTGGAAAACATATATACCAGGGAGTCTAGTATTGCTGCTAAATTGATCAAGGACCATCATGTCCCTAAGAAAATGAAGGCCTATGTAACCCCTATGGCAGGAACAACCCCATAATTCTTTAAGGAGCTAAACTTTTACATGAAGTACATCACATATGCACTATGTAGAGTACTTGGAAAAGATGCTGGAGTAGAAAGAATTACTTCTGACATTTTGATGATGGTGTTAGATATGTAGAGTGTTCACACCACTTCAAATTATGGTTATATTCAATATATTATTGATCAAATGCACCAAGGGTTTATTGATATACAAGCTAAGAAGGATCATCAAAAATTCATGCATTATTAAATACTTATGCATATGATTCTTTATTACAATTATCCAGCTTTGGATTGCCAATCACTACAGCCACAGAGATTTCACCATAATCAGCCCAACCCTATTCAGTTTTGGATCATAGTGTGGAATTACACATCTAGAAAACAGGAGTTTTGTGCTTTTGAGAATTGGATAATATATCCATTGCTTAAGTTCTTAGGAGTTGATAAGCCTAGATTTCCTATTAGGGTGATTCAATTGTTGAGGCCCTGTCAGTATTTGGACAAATGGTCAGGAGATCATAATTGGGGAGGTTTCTACTATGAGCAGGAGTTTACCTTCATAAAAGTTTATGGTTTCCCTTACCCTCCACATATTTTTTCATTTCATGTGCCACCTAGGATAGCTTCCATGGAGTTCATTTGGCAACTCATTCTAACAGATAAATAGCATCTTGCTCCACACAGAAAAGGAACTTTCACCCCTAGGCAGTTCAAGATTTACAATTTTTTGATTGGAAAAGGGGCCCTAGATCAGGTGAATGCATGGTTGAATCATTACAGAATGAATGTAGCCCTACATAGACATGTTGACACAAAGGGGTTCATTCTGAGTGCGATGAAGTTTCTTACACCCACTATCCCTTACACAAAAATAAATGAAGAATGTATGGAAGAAGATTTGATCACAAATATCTTAGAGGATGAAGAGGTAAGTAAAAGAGAAAATAAATTTAATGAACTCATGGATTTGGAAAGACAGGTAAGGAGAAAAGGAATGAGTTTTGGAGGTTTCTACCCTAATTTGCCTTATATCAAGAGGCTAGATGCAATGATGGATAATCACACACTCTTATGCAATTAGTTGGAAGATGAACTAGTAGTGCTAGAAAAGGGCCACAAAGATCATTCATAATCTGAATATGATGATGATAGTGACCAAGGTTACCCTTCACCTTCTACCAATCCAGAATATTAGGCAATTGCATATGGTCAACAAGATGAAGGGGAAAATATTGTTGACCTAACAGAGGTCCCGGAAAAGGAAATATTAGATGAGCCCCTTCTTAAAAAACAAAATGTGGAAGTAGGGGAGCCTTCTAAGAAAAGAAGAATTGATAAAATTGGAGCCCTAATAACTGGGAATAGACCCTATGATCATCAACTGAGAAAGAAAATTATGGCTGGAAAGAAACTACAGAAAGATGTTGAGGAAGAGGAAGAATTACCCCTCAGATCATGTATTGATGAAAGACTGTTGCATCAGGAGTTCCTCAAAGATGACAATTTCATAAAAACTAGGGAATTCAAATATTTCCTTATTTAGAATAAGTAGCAACAATTTGGGAAGCAGTTGCAACTGGCGAGAGGTGATCCAGTAACTGAGGAAGCCTTATAGACATTGCAGGAATATGATCTTGAATTTGAAGAAATAACACCAAAGCAGGCTAGAGAACTGGTTAAAGCCAGTGGTATGTTGTTTATTGAAGTTGGGACTTATCCTCGGCCTTTACCATAGACCAAATTAGAAGACAACCTGACATCAAATTGTCATCAGAGACCCAGGTTGGAAATATGATGAGAGGTTTTGGTTATAACCCCAAATCCCAAGCACTTGCAATGTGGAGCCAATCTCCTAAGGATCAAAAGCCATCTATTCTTAATATTCAGGAAAAGATGGAGGGAAACAAGATTATTTGGACACTTGACAAAATAGGAGACTTGAAGATAGCCCAAGTAATGACTCATTTTTCTCAGAAGAATGAGGAGAAAACAACTCAGCTATCAGACGAATTACAAAAGCTCACTAGTGACACTAGTGATATTATCAAAGATAGGGAATTAGCCCTAATAAAAATCAAGGAAAAGGTTAAGCTTATAGATGAGCTTAACAAACAACTAATGGAACTAATAGAGCCTACCCCTGTGAAGCCCAAGGAGGTTGTAGATTCTAAAATCCAGATGGAAGATACAGGGGATGCATTGGTTGAAACAGAACAGGGGATCATTGAGCATAATAGTGTAATTTTGGGAGCATTGGTATCAATTTTGCAACATAGAATTAATATTATTAAGGAGAAGATAGAGGTAGTATATGGAGCATATGGTAGATTTCCAGGCTTGTAGATAGAAGTGGCAAGTTTTTTGACAATTTTGAACCCCTACTATGCAACTTGGTCTGGGAAGACATCACTTTTTGAGAGATTAACATCAGTTTATCCACTAAGACCAGATTTGCCTGAAATAGTAACTTTGGTAGGTACCGAGATAGAGAAAATTGGGCCTAAGTTATCCTTTTTCAAAGGTAAAGCCTATCAAATTGAGGCCAAATTAAAGATGTTTGGGTTAGATTATAGTAGGTTTGTACCTCCAATTAGGGCCGAGGATGATCAAATCAAACCATTAGAGTTATGGATATTAGAGTTTGACAATGTACTTCCCAATAAAGACATTTATGTCTCTGACCAAGGAAAATTGGATATGGAAAGGTTCAATACACTTTTGGATGAGGCATTTAAAGTAGAATCAGATTGAAATAAATTCATATCTGATGTTAAGAATATAACAGATACTAGATGGGAGAGGCAAAAGACTCAGTTGGGGAATATTCAAAATTTTGAATGGCCAAAAGAGGAGGATATGACTGCCTAGGACATTTTGACAAAGGCTAAGAAGAATAATTTAGTGATAGTAGATTTAGATATTATTGATGAAGAATAAAGGAATGCCAGAACACCTTTTACTGATTTCTTGAAAGACAAACATGTTGGTCATCACCAAAGTCAAATCACAAACTATCCTAAACATACAAAACCAAAGATGTCAAAGATCATATGAAGACAAAGGAGTAAATCAGATTTCATTTTCTATTTTGTCTTTCCACCGCTTGGTTTCTCTTGTCTTTTGTCTTATCTGAATTTAGGGTTAGGTATCTAAAACCATCCAAAGCTTGTTGCATCCTTTCCTTAAGGATTCCAAGATGGTTTTATATATATATATATATATATATATATATGAATAAATTTTGTAAAAAGGAAGGAGATGAAATATAATTGTAAGCCAGACCTCTAGATTTCAGTCTATGTTTTTGAGCTTTTAGCCTTTATATGTACTAAAGTATAAATTTATGATTAAAATACAGTGCAAGTTTATTCTATATTGTTGTTGTATCTTTGCTTATTGTGTGTACTCTTTTATGTTTAATTTCTAAGGCATGTTAAACATATTGGCTATAAGGTAGCTATTTAATTATTTGCAAGTTTCTTCTAAGGGAGAATTAAATTTTGTGACTAGTTTCAGAGAGTACAATAGTGATTGAGGATTTGATACAACATTGTGGGAGTGATAGGGTAATTTGTAAGGAAATTTACCTGAGTTGTATGTAGGTTGTAAGGCATCCTACAGTATTCTTATTTGTTTATCTTTGTGGATTTATATCTTTTGACTCTATAGCCCAAGGATAGGCACTGATCTAGAACCTATTAAGTGATCCATCATCATCCAAATATTTAAAACTATTCAAAATCAATTACATTTACACAAAGAGCATATATTTAAAATCAATTGTAATCATAAAGTTTGCAATTTGAGTTTGTTGATTTCTTAAAGAGAAAATCAAATAGGTTACTCCTAAATTCATAAGAATTATAAAAGGAAAGAAGGATGAAATTTCTTATCATGTTGCTGTCTGTCATCATCAAGATAATGATTTGGATTGTTAAACTTTTCCTCAGAGTAATCATAGTTATCTACATTGTTATCTATTTATCCATATAAGAACAGAGCATTCAACACATAAGTAAAATCCACTCTAAAGATACTGTCAAGTCAGTAATTAATCATAGGTAAAACATGCCTGAGTCAGCGGATCTCAAAAAAGGAGGTGATAATAGGTATCCCCAGTGTTATCAAAATACCTCATCAATTAGAGTTTTCTCTTGCTTGAGTCAGAATTTTAAGGCATTGGGAGTCATAGAGTTAATCAAGTATTCAAGCATTTTAGAGGCCCTGCAAGAAAAAACTCTAACAGGTTCAAGTTTCTCTACAAGACCCACAAGCAACCAATGCAAGCCAGATAATTGTTGATAAGGGAAAACAAAGAATTAATGGTGTAAGAATTTGTGAACCAAAAAATGAAGAAGGAATATCTCAAAATCTTTTCGCACTTGATATGGAATTGGAGAGAGAAATGAAAGCCAAGGATGATATTGCTAAGCAGTTGGAAAGAGAAAAATTAGAAGCTGCTATTGCAGAAATGAAAATGAAGATTTCTTTCTTAAATTCTTTAACTCACACTAATTTGGTAACTAATACTACAACAACTTCTCAAGGCATGCCTAGATCTAATTTTAAGGTTCAGGCCACTAATGTCAATACAAATGCCTAGGTATTTGGTACAACCCAAGGCCTTGCAACACGTTCACGAGAAAGTGGAGTAGATGGTACCGCTGGTTATCAAAATTTAGGTGCTGGTAGTAGTAGTCAGAGCCTTGGCACTGGTTTTCAAAAGAGACCTATTCATTTGGAGAGGTATAGACAATTATTTTTTGATGGTATCTCAGGCCAACCAAATGTTATCCCAAATGAGGTTAGGGACAAGATTCCCAAATTTAGTGGGAATAATGCAATAATAGGTGAGGATCACTTAAAAGTATTCACTGACAAAATGAATGATTGAAATTGAACATGAAGATGCTGTTATGAAGTTGTTTGTGTAGTCTCTAATTGAGGATGTGTTGACGGGACTTTGTGACTGGCTCTGCCAACAAAGATAAGTTGTCACTGGGTACCAGGGTACCGACCAACTTTACATGTAGAGGTTTATCAGAGAATAAATTCTCCTAGCCTCCAAGCACCTGGTAGTCAGGTCTTGACGATGCGGGGGAGCTAAGTTGGGTAGGTGACTATTTTTTGAGGTGATAACTATTTTTTACTCATTAATTCCAGGGGTTTCAAAAGGGGGTAGGGTTTCCTACTAGCATTTTTAGATCAACTAAATAAATCACAAAGATAAATCAGAGTTAGAGTAAGATTCTACTTATAGTCATGCAATACATATTCAAACATCAACAATGCTCCAATGTAAGAAAACTACACTAAATACTGGATACACAAGGAATTAGCGATTCATATATATTCAGTAGCAAAGGGGAGAAAGATCATTTAACTAAACTACAAAACACCGGAGAAAAGGACATAGGAAAACATACAACACAAAAGATATTTTCTAACTACGGAGATCAAAGAAACACATAATACATGGCCACAGGTTGTTCTTCCTTCTTTCATTAACTTAAAATGGTTCTAGCATCACTGGCGAGTACATTCATGGCTCCAAGGGAGCATTAAGCTACAGAGAACTGATTGAAAAAAAACTTCTAACTACAAAGAAGTTGAGAAATGCTATTTCTATTATTACTGGACTACAAAATCTTTAATTTCACCGACCCTTGTTAAGGCATCGGTCTTGTTATTTATAGACAAACTTGACCTAATCTACATGTACACTTGGTAATAAAATACAATATCCATGGCCGGTACTACTTGTACCACTTACAATCATGTTGGGATACACAACATTCTGACAAGACAGAAGAAGAGGAAAGGGGAGAAATCAAGAAGAACCGGCCTAGAGAAGAGGGCCGTGGTACTTTATAGAAGAAACTCGCTCATTCTGGTAACTTAGGCCATATGCCTCATTAATGCTGATTGTGGCTCCCTATATTCGAGGCTTGTCAGGTATTAAATGTGGGAGCGGCGCCTCAGGAGAATAAGAATATGTCTAGTCAGAACCATCCCCATCTATCTGGTCACCTGTACTCTAACTGTTATTAATTGCTGATAGTGATCGGTCGGCTCCGGGGAACCTTGACACAGATTGCTGTAAAAGAATACAAAATTGGGATCTAGAATTTTAGAGTCTGGGAGCTTACGCTCAAAGAATAACAAATCTTCAAAACTTTGCCTTATTGGCAGAAATATCTGGAGACCAGAAGACTTTACTGCTCTTTAAATTTTTAGAATATCTCCAAAATCTGGAGAATTCCTTCTTCATCTATCTCCTTTATACAGTTTCGACATTCATTGGCTTCCTCCAACTGATCGGCCAAATCTCTGGCACCTTCTTTGAATTCCAAAGCCATCTTCGCTGCATCGTGAGCCCAGAGCACCATTCGAGTGAGACGCAAAATTTTTTCTCCATCAAAATCTCTAGGAGTATGGAACCACAACTCTATTATTTCATCAAATTTGCTCACAACAAAATCCATTGGAGCACATGTCTTGATGCAAAAGGGATCAAATGCCAAAACCCTTGTAACAAATGCCGCATATGAATTTAAAGAATTTTGAATTGCTGGGACTTTACCCTTCAAGGCCACTACCGGTTGCTTTCTTGTCTCATCTTTAAGACCAAGTCTAGAGTGCTGGGCTTAGAGGTATTCAAAATATTATTCCCCCAAAATTCCCATCTCTGTGACGACGTCGTCCCCAAAGTTCATTATTTCTTCTAATTCACTCCTCCATTCCTCATATTTTTCTATCTCCCCCTCCCACTGGGAAACAACGCCATTTACTTAGCCCAATATGTTACTGGCTTGGTGGAGGTCTGGGAGTGTAGCTGTCAGGAAATGCCTTACGAATCCTACTTGCTTAGTCACCCAGTCATCTACTTCCTGCACTTTCTTTTTCATTGTTCTCAGCGCGTCTATGTCACCCTATGCAAGCGGTGTTCCAGATGTGGACACCTTTGGAGGATTTACAGCCAATGGCTGCGCCAGTTCTGTGAGAAGCTTAAGGAGATTGTCATTTGTTTCCTTTGTCTCTTTTAGTTTTTGGGCCTGCTTATCATATCAGGTCTCAATTTCTCGGCTGGCTTCTCATAACAGGTCTAATTCTCCCTATTTGTCTCTCCTCCCAGAGGTACCTCTATGATTGTGTAATCTATAGCTCTTACCGCTACCTCTTCTGCATATGGGGGAGGTGTCACTATTATTGCGACGGTGTTTTCTCCCGGACCGGTCCGAAGGGTATGGCGGGTCCGGTCCTTCTTAGGCTTCTAGGCCTCCTCATTCTGGGCCATCATCTCGGCCAGGGAAAGCGGAACTCTCACTACCACTGGGGTCTTTCTCTTGTTTGATTCCACTAGCCACTATGGCGGCGAGGGAAGTCTTGGACATTTGGGTCATCTTTGTGTGTGTGTAAATGGGTACCTGTTGAAAATGACACAAATTCTCAATAGGTCATTGCATTAGCTCAAATGGTTTGTCAAAATGTTAGAAATCACTAATATCAACCTATTGCCTACTAACTAGGAGGAGTGTAATTAATAACACATCAGCCCTCAGAATATGCTACTAATCAGTGACGAATACAACCTAGCATGAAGGATTTTTATTTAAAAACAAGCTAAAAGACATGAAAAACAAGTATTCTAGCTTTAAAACATGAAATAAAAACAAAGAACTAGCATGCTAAAATGGATGAAATGTGAATCTAGAGTGAATCTAACAACATAACAATGTAATTTGATCCTAAGGTGAAGGCTTATTTTATCTCAAAACAGGCTTCTATTTATAGAAGAATGGGAGAGACAGAGGGGGGACAAAGTTCATTTATGAACTTGGAGGCTCATAAATGAATATGTAAGAGCCATTAATACCCAAGGCATTAATAAGGCATGGGAGAGACATGGGCTTAAGGCATCTTTATTAATGAAGGC
>MU226205.1:160281-230426 GCA_018584345.1 Thuja plicata
GCCTTCATTAATAAAGATGCCTTAAGCCCATGTCTCTCCCATGCCTTATTAATGCCTTAGGCATTAAAGGCTCTTACATATTCATTTATGAGCCTCCAAGTTCATAAATGAACCTTGTCCCCCCTCTATCTCTCCCATTCTTCTATAAATAGAAGCCTATTTTGAGAGCAAATAAGCCTTCACCTTAGGATCAAATTACATTGTTATGCTATTAGATTCACTCTAGACTCACATTTCATCCATTTTAGCATGCTAGTTCTTTTTTTTCATTTCATGTTTTAAAGCTAGATTGTATGCTTTTTCTCATTTTTAGTTTAAATTCGAATCAAATCCTTCATGCTAGGATAGTATTGGTCACTGATTTGGAGCATATTCTGAGGGCTAGATATGCAACTAATTACACTCTTTCTAGTTAGAAGGCAATAGGCCAATATTAGTGGTTTTACATGTTTTAACTAACCTTTCAAGCTAATGCAATGACCTATTGAGTGTTTGTGTCATTTCCAACAGGTACCCATTTACACACACACAGTAGTAACCTTCTTGACCTCATAAAATTTATGAACCTCCAAAATTTGTCTGCAGTACTCCATCAAAATAATCCTATCCCCACAATGCTTGGGCAATAGGTAGCGCTTTCTGGAGAACCCGGTCACCCAAATATAAAAATGTTGTTGAAATTGAATAAAATAATGGCTGTATGAACTCACCAAGGCCATGGCCTCCTTCGACAGCTGGTAACTGGCATCCCGAGTGGGTATCAAAATATTATAGTAAACGAAAGTGTCATTTACCCAAAAAAAATTGGGGAAGCTGGCTTCCCATTGAATTTGGGGGAAATGATCCCACAGAGCACTCTGGCCAGGCCCTGTCCCAAGGATGCCCACTATGTGTAAACCCCCAATTCTGGGTCTCTACTGCGCCAGTGCCTACAAAACATATGAAGTCACGTGGAACTTTGAAGTTTGTTTGACCTTGTTTAATTGGAAGTCCACATGGTTGTCAATAATAGTTGCCCAGTCAAAGTTTTGCCTATTGGTGGAGATATTGTACAAGAAGTAGTACATCCATGCTGAAAAATCCCGGGCATGCGATTATCCAAAGAACTGGCATAAAAAGATGATCCTCGCTTGGATTCTTTCCTTGAAGTCTATGCAGAGAATATCTAGCTTCATCTTCTTATAATCTTTCTTTGGCATTTTCTACCAGTGGGTATTGAGGTGCTGCCAGGCCGCCTGTTGGACTTTGTCAAACTCTTGTAGTGACGCGGCCCGGGAGATGACAATAGAATTGGAGAACTGGGGGATCCCTAGGCCTGAAGAAAATGTGGCAGCATTGAGGGACACTAAGGGCGTTGGGTAGCCTGTTGGAAGGGAAGCAACAAGTATAACAACCTAGATAGTTGTGTTGTAGTGCTTCACCAGTGTGAGAATAAGCTCTGGGGACTGCACAGAGCAAGGGAAGTAGAAGGCTTTGATTATGCCAGAGGCAGCCACGTTCTTGGCCATGCTATCTCTGACAGAACGCTGAGTGAACATTATCTTGACCAAACCCTGCAATTCGGCCCATGGTCTGACCTCGGTGTCGATGATCAGTTGTAACTTGTAATCCACCTTGTATCCCATGATGACACCCTCCCTTAGATATTTCACAGTGAGTGGGAGATTTTCTAATGCTTTTTTGGCCCTTGTCTTGGTGGCCACCCTTGTTGAGATAGACGAGAGTTCCGAAATTCCAGGAGGGGAAGATACCTCAGACATGTTGAACTTTGAATTGTTGGTAGCCTACAAGATGGTACAACCGTTAATAAAAATAATAACATATAATAAGTTTTTGGAGAACGGAGATTTCATCGTCATTTCACACCTGTCCTCAAAAATATGTTAGTTGACATCAAATCCTAGAAATGCAATAAACAAAATAACTTAATTTGGATTTGATCAATACCAAGGGGTTCCAAGGATTCTGGTTCATGCAATAAAGGAGATGAAGGCCGAAGGATTACATGGAGCTCAGAGTTCAAAAAACTAACCGTTATTAAAATGACCGAGCAATCACTATACTGGGCTAACGTGGGTTGTCACGTGGTCATGCAATAAATGGTGACAATTGTCTTAACACAAAAGGATTGAATGCCACTTGTGCTAGTTTTGAATTCTCGTGTGTGGGGAATTAATCCCACCATGAATGTTGAAGTGACGAAGGAGAGAGAAAGTGCCACAACTTGAACAGGCAAGGTGCCAAGTTTGAGTCTAGCAAAAAATAGGTGGGCAAGCTTGAATTTGGGTAAATGATGCAAAGGGCATGGTGAGCTTTCCAGAGGATGGGTAGGACTTGTAGTAATGTATAGACCAAATCCACATGGATTTACAGATTACTATACAGGACGACACACTACAAACATGAAGCCTAAGAATGACATTTATACAGATGCGAACAACTTTACAAGCAACCCACAAGCCACTGCTACTTACAAATGTATAAAGACTTACAAAAATCTACACTATTCTACAACTGCATAGAAGGAAGACAACCTTCTTACAGAGCCATCCTACCAATGGGAGGCGATGAAGAAGATCGGAAACACGACAAAAAAAATCCCAAAAGGAAAAGAAAGGAACAAAAAAAATGCAAACCAAAAGGAAAGAAAGAGAAAGGGACCAGAAGGACCTACCGAAAAACCAAGGATGCAAAAGGAAGGGCACAAGAGGTGCTCTACAAATGAAAACTATGGAAACCCACGAAGACACTGAGAACACTATAGGATAGCTTGAATACGCATAATCACTCCAAATCATTGTTACTCTCTCGAAGCCAATCGCACTTAGCTCACTGTTAAATGCACAATTTTCTCTTGATTCGCTCCGAGGGTAAATTATTCACGGTAAGTGTAACAATGATGAGTGAGACTCAATTTATACCCTTTAGGTGAAAATACACCACTTCCTTCTACAAGTCCCAAGAAAAAGTCAAACAGCCAGACTCCGGGCCTGAGAATCCCGTGCAACCACACCCTCCAACTAAAGAGGAAGCAACAACACAAGAATCCTGAGGTCCAGAATTCGGCTGGCACAAAGGAGAAAAACACTCTAGGACTGGGTCCCAGAGGGAGGAAAACCAAAAGTAAATGACAACAATAGCCCCATGGAGGCAAAGGCCAGAGGAAAAAAAATAAGACCGAAAAGAAACAACGGAAGAACCAAAAGCAAAAATGGGGACCCAACATTTTTCCAACAAAATGAAGGGACGGGTATGCAGGGCATAACACGATGCAAGAGATTAGTACTAGGGATTATCTGATAATGGTATCTATTCATGGGATGAGTTTGTGAAGTGTTTCAAGGAGAAATACAGTGACAAAATAAACTCAGGTTTCATGTTGAATGAGTTCAAAAATATGAAGAAATTTCCAAATGAGGGCATAGCCGAGTTGAACATTGGATTTAAAAAAGCTATTTATAAATTGTTCCAAGTATTGAGACTAGATGAAAATGTGTGCCTCACCACATATTGCAATGCTTTGGATGAGAAGATGGCTTATTTGTTGAAGGACAAGGACCCTCATACAATGAGGGATGCTTATAAGTTGGCCATAAATATAGAGAGTAACATAAGAGATTTTGGTAAGTGATCGGTTATATTTAAGGTATCAAATACTAGGAAAGTACCATAACTCAGGGATTGGACATCTGATTGAGCAGCTATCCTCCTTTCTAGAAACTCATTTATTTTATCAACCCAGGATGTGTTACTTTAAACGGGTCAGCAAAGTATATGCACCAAGGATTTTAACTTAGACCACGCTATGGCTGCAGGAAGTAAATTGCTTTTGAAGGAAAACTATTTTAAAGGTAAGAATGCTGTAGCTTGAAAGTACGTGAAGGAATACTATAACTTGAAAAGACTAGAAAACATAATTATAGTATTTTAATAGCTCTGCCTCTTTGGCTACAGGAAGTTCTGGACTACCTTGCGGCTTGTGGCTGTAGGAACCGTACTGACACCACAGTTATAAAACCAATATATAGGGAATTTAAACTATATGCAAACTATCTGGCTAACCTAGATTCCTCACCAAGTGGGCCCCCTTGAGTGAGTATCCAAACTCAATTATACTAGACTATAGATTTAAAACTTCATTTTCTATTGCTCAAAAACGTATTACAAATTCAACTGTAAAGAAAACAAAATGTAAACTATATCTGATAACGCTCTTCTTCTCACGCAGGAGCGAGGCTTTATTTAAAGGAAAAATATCTAACTACTATCTAGTCACACCATAAAGACATGTGGAGCTTTTATTACAAACCTACTAAACATGAAAGAAAACTACAAAAATTGAGATTGAATCGATCCATGAAAGAGGAAGGAAATTATTTTGACAACAAATCCAACTTCCCACTCTTCCCTCGATTTTCTCTAAGAATTTATTATGATTCCCGATCCTTGATTTATTGCTACCACCTTGATCATCCAAAATCCATCTACGCTGCTCCCAAGGCTTCCCTGTATGCACCTAATGTATGACTAGGTCGAGTGTCCAGAACATGGGTGCATTTTTACCTGGTCAAGGTAATGGTTGCTACTTTGGTGCGCTGCACTCCAGATGTTGGAGACATTTATGATAACAGACATCAAGATACCCATTCATCATTCATGTTTAAACAATAAATTTATTTCAAAAAGATATAACTATATTTCCAAAATAAGTAATCTAGTATCTTCATCTAGGCGTAGCATATTTTAAGTATTTCCAATCACAAAATAGGTTCAGTGGAAGTATGTCACATAGCAATAGTTATATGTAAAAATTATCTGGAAAAGCATAATAAACATGATAAAAACATGGAAAATATCCTAGCAAAAGTATGTCCTAGGGCTTCTATAGCATGACATTAATATGCCCTATCATTTCTGCCCCCTACGAATAATAATGCTTGTCCTCAGGCACTAATACATTTCTGATCTTTGAAAGAACCCAAAGATCCCCTTCCCGTGTCTCACCAGTCATAGTGGTGCCCACATGCCAGTAATAACCATTTGTGCGCTCCATTTTGATTTCTCTTCTCTTTTCCTATTGGTCATCTACCTCATTGTCAATACATATATATAGTGGCCATAGGAGAAGAGGGGGTTGGAAGGAAAGTGTTAGGCACCTTTCAAGACGAGGTTGCCTGCTGAGTCGTAGACACCATTGAACTCTCTATACAACAACTCATAAGTTGATAAGGTAGTGAGGTTCAACCTTCTTTAATGACAATGGTAATCTTTCCCATCATTTACTCAATCCTTCTGCTGCCCTATGTCCATCTGATAAAGAGAGCCATTCAAATGATGCAAATACCACCACTCTACTGTTCAGTATCCTTTTCCTGTGGGTAGAGTCTCTCATTCCATATACTATTTCCATCCAATTGCAATACATTCTTCAGGGATTACCACTCTTTGGTTGTAAGGGTAGTGTGATAGTTTTCTCCACTCCCCTATATTTTCTCAATTGTTTCCGATAATTGATTTCATTACTAGAGCAAGAAAGTAAAGTAGACAAGTGGATATCTCCAATAAACAACAAAGGATTCCAATTGGCATTAGAGGGCACAACATAATTATGCAGGTAAAGTTCACACAATAGATTCCAAATACAGTCTGGGGATTGTTCATATGCAGCCATAAACTCTTGTCATGTATCTACGCTTGGGTGTAGATCCTGAAGGACCCTCATCAATTTATACATAAAATACCACTCTTTTAAGCACAAGGTATATACCCTAGGCGGTGGTCTTCATTCTATCAACTATGGAATTAGATTTTTCATTGAATCTAGTTTGTTCTGTAACAACTGCAGTTCTTGCTATTTCCTTCCTAATTCACTTTCTAATCTATCTTTTTCCAACTCCCACATTGAATTTTCATATTGTATCTGATTAAAATAGTCAATTAAAATGGAGTGTAGAGTTACCTATTTCTTTTGAACTGAAGTAGCTGTTGTGACCTATTCTTCTACTGTGACTATGCCTGACCCATCAATGGGTAATTCTTCTGGGGTTGGAACTAGATCTTCTTTCCCCTGATCATCTTGCTGCTGAGAGGAAGGCTTATCTATTGCTTCAGCATATTCTGCCTCCATGCATGTTGTTTTCAAATCCTCTATTTCTACACCCCTTTCTTCAGCTACAAGATCTATTTCCATGATGTCTGGATATTTTGTATAGGGATCTTCTTCTTTGTGGTTGTTCTTTTAAAACTTCCTTAAGTGGATCTTTAGGAGATGACCCCATCATCGCATGTGAATTTTTTTTTTTGCTTGAGGTGTGCCTAAACAAATACTTTGCTATGGAGGAATTTCTATAGACACAACATGGTGCTTCTGTGATGTCTGCTATTTCTTTAGTGGCATGGCTATAGGAGAAACATGGTTTTCTGATTAAACATGAGTTTCCTCCTCACCATTTGTAGCTATTTTTTCCTTGCCCTTTTTCTTCCTCTAGGAACTTTGTGGGGTCTGTAAATATGAAGAACCCTCAGTTTTACCACTCCCTAGGATAGGGTTTGGTTTAACTGGTTTTATTTGTCTTAGCCTTTGAAGAAGATGGAATTTCATGTATGGCCTCCGGAATAATAGTTTCATCCTCAAGTACATCTTCCTCATGAGCATTTTCATGTGGTTCTTGTAATCCAGGTTGTGGCCCTTCACCTTGTAACTGCACATGGGGTGCGGCAATCAATTATTCCCATGTCATAGGAGAACTATCCCATAAAGACCTCTCTACCAAAATTTTTATCAATCCGTGGTGAGTGGCTACGTTTAAATTCTCTTTTCTAACTTCTTCTGAGCTTAGTTGCAACAAAGAATACAAGAAATTGGGTACATTGACAAAGCGGCCATGCCATAAATGGCTCAACAGTTTAAAATGCACATCATGTAAATACAAAATTTCCCTTCACAAGTAATGTACCTTATCACATGGACAACCAGTCAGGAGTAATCCTCTGGAAGAGATGTTCTCTTCGCCCCCTGCTTATTGGTTTCTAATACATTGTCTTTGGGCAAGGAGAATTTTGCACTGGCTACTCATGCATCATGCTCATGAAGAAACACTTCACCTGATACATGAAGTCCTAAAACCTCTGCAATTCATTCTTCTGAAGCTTCTACCCTTAATCCCTTCACATAAGCAACTCCATTACTGAAAGTGCGCAAGAATTCAATTGTTATAGCCTCATTGTAACCAGAGAGTCTGGCAAAATAAGTAAGCCATCCCACGCAGTTAAAGACTTGAACACTTGCTTGATCCTGCAATAAAGATGAATGATCCCTTGGCTCATGGTGTAAGGGTGGTCCTCCCATTGTTACCAAAAAACTCTGTGCCCTAAAACTATAGATCACTCAAACCTTCCTCTGCAACTAAAAATGGTTCTTTCAAAACTCTATTCTTTGTATCCTCAATACCAATTCTTTCCTCTTGTGTTTCCCTACATTCTGCCTAAGCTTAAGACTGAATAATGCTAGATAACTTCTTGGTATAGGGTTTTGGGGATTACGACAAAGGAGAAGTTTGAAAAACTAGAGCTGGGAATATGAGTTGGGTTGGAAAAATTAAAAACTAGCTAGAGAATTTCACATTCATTTGGGGAATTGCAAAATGACTACACAGTACTGCTTACGCAAGGGTAATTATGACAAAAACATGAGTTAAGGAGTTAATGAACCACCCCCTACAAAAATTATAATAGGTGTCCTCACATGTATGGGGAGGAAGTAAAACAACACTTGAATGAAACACAAAGGTTAATTACAATGTAATTTATAATGACGTCTAATGAATACAAAATATTGCAAATAATAAATAAAGGCATACTTGAAGTGTAATCATGAATAAATGCCCAAATCCAGAAAGATTGGATGACATGTGCAAAGTGAAAAAGGAATGGGTGGAATAATAATGATGGGACACATAAGTTAAAATGGAAGAAAAGATTTATGGGATATGATGGGATAGGAACTTTATTGCAGAGAGAGATTTTCATGGTAAATGAAAATTTTATTATGACTGATTTGCGGTGAAGTTAAAGAGACGAGCGAAGAAAAAATTTGCCCCACTTGGCTATAGGAGTGTGTTCAGCTGGAGGAGGTCCATTGGCTGTAGGAACATCTTCAGTTGGAGGAGGTCCATTGTTGTCAAATTGCCACAAGAACTCTGTTTTAGTGGTGAGTTTATGGTACAGACGAAATCTGTGACCGTTGACCAGTAACTTGAAGAGGACAAGGTCAATTATAGAAAATTGGAATGCACCATTAGAAAACACTTTGTCAAACTCATAAGGACCTATCCAATGAGTTGTAATCTTACCTTGGTTATCTTGAAATCGGGAGTCATATAGAAGTGCCCAGTCACCAGGAACAAACCGTTTATTGCATATGTGTGCATCATGCCATTTCTTGCGTTGAAGTTGTATCAATTCTATGTTCTGCACAGATTCCTTACGTATCTCATACAAATGATTAAGCTACATGAGCCTTTCTTGCTATGCTACAAGAAGATTTAAGTTGAGCTGTAATGCTGTGCGTAAAGTTTTATGCTCAAACTCAATGGGCATTATAACTGTCTTGCCATACACCAATTCAAAAGGTGTAAATCTTGTTGGGGTTTTCCATGTGGTGCAGTAGGCCCACATGAATTATTGTAAGCGACTACTCCAGTCTATTTTGTGCAACTAAAATGTCTTAGTGAGGATGGCCTCTATTTCGTGGTTGGTGATTTCAGCCTGACCATTCACCTGGGGATGATATGGACTAGATTTCCTATGGCAAATATTGTATTCCTTCATAAGGGCAGTGATCAGATTTGAAGTCAACTGATCCCCCTGGTCTATGATTAACTTGTGTGGAACACCATATCTGGTAAATATTTCCTCATATAAAAATTGTGCAACCCTGTTATCTCTTGCATGCTTCATAGCCCTTACTTCCACCCATTTAGTAACATAGTTAGTACAAACCAGAATGTAAGAATTGTCATTTGATGGGCGATTAATTGGTCCCACAAAATCTATTCCGCATTTATCAAATGGAGTGACTATTACTTGAGGAAATATAGGTATTTCATCTGATTTAGTGGGGCGGCCCATACGCTGACATCTATCATACTTGTGAGTGTAATTGGCTACATCTTTGTAAAGAGTGGGCCAGTAATAGCCAGTGTTGAGTATCTTCATGGCTGTATATTTGGATGCAAAATGGCCACCACAAGGTTTATCATGGAAGGCATGGAGTATATCATAGGTCACTTCCTCTCAGATATACCTTCTCAGAATCTGATCAGGGCCAGTGTAGAAGAGACAGTCCGCCAACCAAGAAAAATTGAACGTGTTTTCAATTAATAGCCTTTTTTCCTTGCAAGAGAAATGTGGTGGTACTTTTTGAGTAACCAAATAATTGGCAATGTCAACATACTAGGGTGTATGAGTGGAAATAGAAAATAGGTGGTCGTCTAGAAAACTGTCATCTATGCCCTGTGGTTCATCACCATTCTATAATCTTGAGAGGAAATCAACCACTACATTGGTTTTTCCCGGTTTATCCACTATCATGATGTCAAACTCTTGTAGCAACAGGAGCTGGGGCAAGCTTTCCTAAAATAGCGAGCTTGTTTACCAAATACTTAATGGCTACATGGTCAGTAGTACAAATATTGGGTAACTGGTTATATAGTGGTGAAACTTATTGAGTGCATAAATTATAGCTAGGAGTTCTTTTTCAATTACTGTGTAGTTCAATTCTGCACCCTATAGATTCTTACTGATGAATTAAATGGCATGCTCTACTAGCCCATCTTTCTAGATGAGAACAACACCCACCACATTGTTAGAAGCAATTGTGTGGATGTGGAACAGTAATACCCAATTAGGTCCTCTGAGAACTGGTGCCAGTGTAAGTACCTTCTTTAGCTACAGGAAGGATTCTTCACAAGAGTTTGTCCAAATAAACTCTGAATCCTTTATGAGTAGGGAGTACACGGGCTCGACTAATTTGCTAAAATCCTTTATGAATCACCTATAGTAACCATCATGTACCATAAATCTATGGACATCCTTCTTCTTGGTTGGATTAGGGAGGTTCATGATGACTTCAATTTTCCCTGGATCCACTTGTATTCCCTTGGCAGAGATGTAGCGACCTAACACCACACCTTCCTGCATCATCATGAAGCATTTATCACTGTTGAGGGACAAATTATGTTCCTTACACCTAGCAAGAAATCTGCCCAGATTGACTAATGCTTCCTCATAGGTTTCTCCATAAGTTGTGAAGTTGTCCATGTAGATTTCCATGCAATCATGGGAGATATCAACAAAAATGCTGATAACTGCACGCTAGAATGTGGCTAGGGCATTATAGAGGCCAAAAGGCAGTATAGAGTAAGAAAACATTCCCCAAGGGAAAGTGAAGGTTGTTCTCTCCTGATCTTCAGGAAGGATCCTAATATGGTTGTAGCCACTATAGCCATTCTGAAAAGAGAAATAAGGATTTCCTGCGAGGGAATATAGGACTTGGTCTATAAAGGGTAGGGGAAAATGGTCCTTCTTGGTGGCATTGTTAAATTCCCTATAGTCAACACATACGCGCCACTTTCCTCCTTTCTTTGGGACAATAACTAAAGGTGGAATCCACTAGCTATCATATATTGGGTAGATAAAACTAGTGTTCAGTAATTTTTGTAATTTTGTCTTGACAATTTCTCTTAACGCAGGGTTTATTCGCCGCTGGAATTGTCTGACAGGATGTTTATCTTCTTTTAGGAATATTTGGTGGGTACATAGTATTGGGTCCAAACCAATCATGTCAAAATAATCCTAGGGAAAAGCCGTGGCATAGCTTTTCAGCAGAGTGCTCAATGATGTCTGTTACTAGTCTATGAGTTGGCTATTAATATGTAGGTAACGGTCAAGGGAGACTTCCAAATGCTTTGTGAGTTCTACCATAGATGCATCCCTTAATGGAGGTACTTGGACCTCATGGGGAAGCAGTTGATGGTAGAGGCACTCAGCTGCAGGAGAGGAAGGTGCCGCATAATCAGGGCATAAAGCTTGCAATGAGCAACTATGGGGATTGAGACAGTTAATGGATGTTGAATCATGACCATACTAGTTTTGCAGAATGTTGGTGATTATTCTATCCTCTTCCTGTAGCTACAGGAATGGGTCCCTTTCTAACATCATGAGTTGGGCTACTAGATTGACTACTTCGGCCTCTTCTCCAATGTCAGGCCATATTGGTGAGGCAAAATCCATTTGTGGTTGTGTTGGTAAATATAAAGCTAATGTCTTAGTATCTTGACCATTAGAAATGGTCATTCCGGCTAAGCATAATCTGATAAAGGCATCAGTAGTAGCCAGCCAGGGTTGACCAAGAATTATGGGATAGCCTCCTAATGTGGCTTTAGGGGAGAGGATCTAAAGTTGGCAGGGTAAGACCAGTTTTCAAGATCAACAACTATATCCTCCACTACCCCATAAGGTTTTACTGTGGAACTGTCTGCAAGATGAAAGGACAGTTGGTGTTTCCCAGAGGGTAGTGATGTGAAGTTGCTGCATGATATCTTTGGTCATGACATTTATGGCACCTCTAGGTTAATTAGAGCATTTTTTATGGCTGTCCCATTTATGATGACTTCAACAACTGGGCTATCGGGATCAAAATAATTGGGAACCACTATCTTGTTGAGTATGATATCAACAAGTTTACCTAGGACATGGACTCTTTGTGGGTCCTTTCGCTTACGACCAAGATTTTTAAATTAGGTCTCCTTGATAGCCTTCCCATATGTGCGCACATCCTTTATTTCCTGGAACAATGGAATCTAAACATTGATGTTCTTCAATTGATCCAGGATGTCAAAGGTTGCTTCTTCCTTAGGGTTAGAGTTGGCAACTCACAGTATTTGTGGGAAGGGAGGTTGAGCTGGTTTCACTAGTGTTGGCAATACCGTTGGACCTATTGGAGTAGAATCTGGCGTAGTTTGAGGTAGGGGCTCCTCTGGGGTTACTTCAGTTATGATAGGAGGTGTGGGAAGAGTTGTGCCAGACCGTAAATGAATGTCATTGATTATGTATGTAGGGTATTGGTTTGGATTTACTGCATAGACATTTTTCTGAGGTGCTGGTGGTCTATTATTAGGATTCAATTGAGGTTGTGCAGGGAGTTGAGTAGGCTTAGGGGGTGCTACCATGGTTGCAGGAGGTGACATAAGGGCTTGCTGTTGTGGCTGCTGTGGTGGCTGTAGTGGTGGTTGTAGGAGTTCCTACTGCTAGGTTGGCCATTGCTATCCTCTATGTCACTAAGGGTTTTGTTTCCAATTCCCTTGGGGTTGTTGCCATTGAGGAATTGGGAAAGGTTTCCACTGAGGTTGAGGATTAGTCTAAGGAGGGTATTGATTATTCATAGGTTATTGCCCTTGATTACCATAGAAAGGACCAGTAAAAGTATGCAGGTCCTGAGGCATACCTTTTCTTTGAGCCCATGGTCATCACTGTGCAATGAAGAACACTTGCACGTCATCCCATTCAATTTGCTTACAATTAGTTGGAAGCGACACAGTCTCCATGTTGGCAACCAATTTGCAACGAAAATCCCTCTTCTTTTGTCTACAATGTGGACATAATTCCGCTAGCATAGCTTTGACCTCCTCATGTTTCTTTTTTGCCCGTAGTGTGTCCAATTGGGTTGCCATGTTGATAATGTCCTGCTTAAAGTCAGACAACAAATGTGTGATTTTTTTCCTTGAGGCTCTAGTACCCATAGCTTTTCCTGAGGTGGATTTGTATCCTCTACCCTTCTTCGCCACAACTCTTGAGTAATTAAGGCAGTCTTTCTTGATATCATCCCTTGTGGATTGGGTGATATCCCCTCTAGCCATAAGATCCAAAGCCTCAGTGTATCCTTCATTTATGCCCCTTAGAAATATAAATTTTCAAGACTCCTCATTAAGATGATGATGAGTATTTTTTTGTAGGTTGAAGAATCTCGACACATAATCCTCTAGGATTTCAACCTCCATCTGGGTCATCTTGAAGATGTCATCCCCTCTCATATAATTTCCCTTGCAGTATTCTTTGTATTTCTCCAGGAACGCTACCTTCATTTCATCCCAATTATGAACATCCTGACCTAAGCCCATAAACCATCTTAATGCAGACTCTTTAAGGGTTGCACAAAACAATTTGATACTATGGGAATCCGTGGTGTAGTCATAAATACAATAGAGGATGTCAAACTCAAAGAGAAAGGTCTCTAGGTCTTCGGTCACTAGGCCATAAAATTTGGGAAGAGCTAATGAAGAAATATTCTTGAGGTTAATTTTATCATGCTGATCAGTAATGGGAAATAGAAAGGTAGGGGGATTCTCCATCCTGGGCGGACACTGAGGAAGACAATGTGGTTGGTAAACGAATAGAGTTAGTGGATTTTCTTCTTGATTTTCCGGGTTTTGGATTTTGAGATTGGCTAAGGCTTTTGCAAATGGATTAAAATCCATTTCTCTTTCTAGAATGTGAAAGTTTAGCACATCACCTTCTGAAGATGATGATGATGATTTGGATAAAGTAAGACTGACAATTGCATCCACAAACTGACCATCCTCTTCCTCTTCGTCTGGTACAAAGATGTCTCCTAAATGGTTATTGGGGTAGTTGGGTAGGTACCTTCCTACAACGTCTCGTCTTCTTCTATGCATACAGGTAAGTGATAAATTTTAGCAGTAGAGTGGAAGAAATTTTGATAGCAAACCCTATTTAAAAAGATGTACATGCTGGAATTGAAATCTACAAATGACTGATTGAAAATACTTGGCTCGACACCATCCCTGACAGAGGCGCCAAAAATGATTGGTTCTATTTAAGGTATCAAATAGTAGGCAAGTACCATAACTCATGGATTGGACATATGACCAAGCAGCTATCCTCCTTTCTAGAAACTCATTTAATTTATCAACCCAGGGATGTGTTACTTGAAACAGGTCAGCAAAGTATATGCACCAAGGATTTGAACTTAGACCACGCTATGGCTGCAGGAAGTAAATCGCTTTTGAAGGAAAACTATTTTAAAGGTGTAAAGAACGCTGGAAAGAAAATTTGGAAGTGAAAGTACTTGAAGGAATAATATTACTTGAAAAGACTAGAAAACATGATCATATTATTTCAATAGCTCTGCTTCTTTGGTTGCAGGAAGTTCAAGACTACCCTGCGGCTTGTGGCTACAGGAACTGTATTAACACCAGAGTTATAAAACCAAGATGCAGGGAATTTAAAATATATGCAGCTATCTAGCTAACTTGGATTCCTCACCAAGTGGGCCCCCTTGAGTGAGTATCCAAACTCAATTATACTGGATTGTAGATTTAAAAGTTCATTTTCTATTGCTTAAAAATGTATTACAAATTCAACTATAAAGAAAATAGAATGTAAACTATATCTGATAATGCCCTTCTTCTCATGCATAAGCGGGGCTTTATTGAATTGAAAAACATCTAACTACTATCTAGTCACACCATAAAGATAGGTGGAGCTTTTATTACAACCCTACTAAACATGAAAGAAAAATACAAAACTGGAGATTGAATCGATCCATGAAAGAGGAAGGAAATGCTTTTGAGAATAAATCCAACTTCCCACTCTTTCCTAGATTTCCTCTAAGAATTTATTATGATGCTCGGTCCTTGATTGATTTTTGCCACCTTGATCATCCTAAATCCATCTGCGCCGCGCCTAAGGCTTCCTCGTATGCACCTACTATATGACTGGGTCAAGCGTCTAGAACATGGGCACGTTTTAACCTGGTCAAGGTAATGATTGCTACTTTGGTGCACTAAACTCCAGATGTTACAAACATTTATGATAATAGACATCAAGATACTCATTCATCATTCATGTTTAAACAACAAATTTATTTCAAAAAGACATGACTATATTTCCATAATAAGTAATCTAGTATCTTCATCTAGGCATAGCATGTTTTAAGTATTTCCAATCACAAAATAGGTTCGGTGGCAGTATGTCACATAGTAGAAGTTATATGTAAAAAGTATCTGGAAAAGCATAATAAACATGATAAAAACATGGAAAAGATCCTAGCAAAAGTATGTCCTAGGGATTCTATAGTATGGCATTAATATGCCCTATCAGTAAGCTTGGAAAGAGGGATGATGGTAGGCTTTGGAAAGAATCAATGGGATAGTCCACTAAGACTCCTAAAGAAGAGGATAAGATGGACAATCTGGTAAATGCTATGAAAGACCTTGCTACCAAGGTAGACAAAAATGAAAAAGGTTTTCATAATAATAGACAACAATATGAATGAAAGAATGGGGCTTATAGGCTACAATACATGCCTTACAAAACAAGTTGGAAGGATAGTAAGCCTGTGCCAGAGGACTCAACTGATACAAAGAATAAATAAATTCTTGACCCGTTGAAGAAAAATAAAACACACAATGTGGAAAATACTCTCATGTGTGTGGCTTGCAATATTCCACACTCCCATTTCCAATATGTGGTGGCTCAATCTTTGACAAAATGAAAATGGCGAAGCATAAGAAGGCCAGGGTGATAAGAAGCCCTCAGTGAACATGTGTGTATTTTCTATTGAAAGTGACTATGGTGATTCAGAGGATGATTCAACAAAAGATATGCATTTCACAGTAAATGTTGCAAATACCAAATTGGAGCATGTTCACCTTCAAAGACCAAGTGATGAGGAGGTAAGGTCTCTCACTATTACTGCGGTGGCTCAGGAAAGAAGCTCATATAATCTTCAAAATAGACATGTTGATCAAGACAATAGAAGGCCTAGTTCACTCTTTATCAAAGAAGTTTCCCCTAAGGGATGTACTAAAAATGTAGATAAGACTGATATAAAGGAAATAAAAACAAATAAAGAAGAATCTAAGGTAACTCCTGTTTGTGGAAGTAAAATCAGCCCTACCAGTGAGCAGAAGTCAAGTAAACCTAGAAAAAACAAAGGTAAAGTTGGTTCTAAGGCTTCTGTAACTTTTCCAATTTTTGTCATGAAACAAGATTTGTCTCAAATGAAGGTTTCTATGCCATTAGTTGAGATGTTAAAGATAAAGGAACATAGGGAGGCTGCGTTATGACTGCTTTCAACTCTACCTGATGTGCCTAATTCAAGTGCATCAAATACTGAATCAAAAGGAAAGAAGAAAGAACAAAATGGGCCTCAGATATGTGTTGGGAATATAATTACCCAAGAGCCTTCTCAAGTTAATTCGTTCTATGTAACCTTGCTTGTAAATAATATGTTTTTAAAAAATTGTATGATAGACTCTGGAGCTACTGCAAATGTGATGCCTTATGAGGTGATGAAAGAGTTGGGTCTAAAAGTTGACACTTATTTTGGAAAATGTTATGCTATGGACAATAGGGAGGTTCCTGTGATTGGAACCCTAAAAGGGGTTGAAGTTAAGATTTTTGCATTTCGTGAATCCACTTTTAAAGTGGATATTGTTGTGGTTGATACTCAACCTCATTATGGAATGTTGCTATCAAGACAATGGATTGCAACTGTTGGAGGGCATCTATAGTTAGATCTATCTTTTTCTACCATTTCTATAAATGGAAGTAAGGTCAAAATATATCGAGAGCCACGTGCTCTAGTAATTGTTGAGAAATTTGACCCAAAGATGCTGAATTTTTTCCTGGATGTAGATATGGAGAATTTCAGAATTGAAAAGATTCAGTCACAAATGAAGAATATTGACCCCCTAGTAGAAGAATTGGAATTGCAACAACATGGATTATGGAAAATGTAATTTTATGGAGCTTTCTCAAAAGAAGGACCAGGAGCTGGTGTCCTATTTATATCTTCATTAGGTATTACTTTCAAGTATTCATTTTTGCTCACTTTTCAATGTACAAATAATATAGCTGTATACAAAGCATTATTGGTGGGGTTAGAAGTTGAAATTGAACATGGCATTAAGTTATTAAGGGTCTTTGGAGATTCAAAGTTAGCGATATCTCAAGTTAGATCCAAGTATGCTGTCAAGAATGATAGATTGAAACAGTATAAGCATGTTGTTTGAGATAAAATTGAACTTTTTGACACATTTTCCATTGAATGGATAGAGAGATCCAAAAACATCATGGCAGATTTTTTGGCTACCGTTGCTATGAAAAATGATGATTTGACATTGATAGGAGTTTCTATTATAGAAACCAAAACTAGGCCTGTTATCCCTGAAAATGTATATAATTGTCGTCTTTGTAAATGATTATGACATCCTTACATTCATCCAATATTTAGACAACTATGTGAAGGCATTATATTTTTCCATTAGTATACTTAGAGAAAAACATGATTTGCACCATCGGTTTATCCTACACTGATAGATAGGGCACATCACTATCCGATGCCATTGTTACCTAACAAACACTGTTAAGTGTTACCCGATGAAAAAAAGGTAAATGATACCTGACGAGTAATAACAGTGCTACGCGACAGTACAATAAAGAGAGAAACCTGACAGATATAGGGAACCCAATGAACAATTCAATTAAGGAGCGCCGACAGACTGCAAGTTCAAACTAACAACCAAGAACCGACAGTCAGTTACATCTCGCAAAAAGTGGATCTGACTTTCCACGTCAGATAAATCACTGAAGTTGTATTTATAACTTCTTGATTTTCTTTTAAATCCATTATGTGCGGAGGAAGAAATGTAATTGTTATTGTTTTAATTAGTTTTACTGTTTTAAAACATGCAAACTGAAGATCAAGGTCAAGTTGTAAACCTTAGATCTGAGAGTGAACATTGTAAATCGTGAATTCCAAGATAGGTCAATACTTGTATAAATAGGTGCTCAATCCATTGAGAATTGTAGTTGTTCAATGAAGATAGTAGCCATGAAGAGAAACTAAAGACCAGATAGAGAATTCATGCACAAGAACACAAACATAATCAAATCAGTTTTCAAGAACAGAACAGAGGCTACCGACAAGAAGAGAAAAGGTATTCATCAATCACTCAAGGTGATATTATTATTGTAAAGGCTTTAATGGATCTGTAAATCAACAATAGTAGATTGAATACAGTCAGGTCAACATTTGTGCTCATTCTAACAAGTGAAGTACACTAATGAAATCCTTTCAAGAAAGGTGGGCTTAACCGTCCTATTATAAATCTCATTATTGAGTGCACACTTAAATCAGTGTTGCTAAAGCTCTTAACATAGTAGATCTTAATAGGTCTCCACCTTAATACTCTTAACAGGGTAGATCATCAGAAGTGATCAAATTGTAAGCCTTAACTGGCTCCCTTCCATTCTGCAGATAGTGAAGTTTTGCGGGTGTCATCCCCACCACAGTTTTTACTTCCTAACATGAGTTTTCTGCGATACAATATCTTGTGTTATGTGTTTATCAATTTCATGAATATTTCTATGGATGATTATAAAGATTGTGAACAAACAATATATACATAAGAAAGAATAATAGTAATGGTTGGTAAATCAGAATTGAATGATCATTAATGATGAATCGAGTAAAGTGTTAAAAATTTTAGAGGTACCGATTCACCCCTCCCCTCTCAGTACTACTTCCCATTAAGTCCAACACTATGAAGGCCATAACATTGATTGTAATAATTTGGTGAATGTTCTTGATGAAAGAGAAACCATATTTGGGAATAAAATTATACAATTGTAGACAAATAAAATCCCTAAGGGTTTGGTTGAATTGAAAGGGATGTTTAGAATAATGATAGTCATATTTCTCAAAGATTTTCAGCCAAGATGGAGGGGTTGGAAGAGACAAATCTAGGGCCAGAATCTACCCCTAGGCTTGTGTATATTGGGAAAAGGCTAGCACCTCATGTGAGAACTAATCTAATTAATTTGTTGAAAATATATAAGCATGCTTTTTCTTGGTCTTATGAAGATCTTAAGGCTTACAACAAGGGATTTTTCCAACATGAAATTCCTTTGAAAATTGATGTCAAAACTTTTAGGAAAATCAAAAGCCAATCATTCCATTGTTAGCACCTAAAATGGAGCAAGATTTGATGAAACTCATAGATGATGGGATAATACAACCGATAAGAAATTCTTCTTAAATGACCAATTTAGTGCTAGTTAGAAAAAGGAATGGTGATATCAGACTGTGTGTTGACTTTAGAAACTTGAATGTAGCTTCTTTGAAAGATAATTATTCTTGTCCAAATATAGAGGCCATGTTACAGAGGGTTACAGGCTGTGAAATTTTATCCATGATGGATGGATTTTCTGGCTACAACTAGGTATTGGTTCAAGAATCTGAATAGTTCAAAATAACTTGTACCACTCCATGGGGTACATATGTTTGTGCGAGAATTCCTTTTGGCTTGATGAATGCAGGAGCTACTTTTCAAAGAGAAATGGATGTGGCTTTCAAAGAATTTGTAAATATAATCATGGTAATATATCAAGATGACTTGACTGCATACTCAAAAAGAGCTGAGAACCATTGTAAACATTTAGAGAATATTTTTAGTAAGGCTTTGGAGTATGGAATCTCATTGAATATGAAGAAATGCCATTTTTCTGTGACAAAAGGTAAGTTATTAGGACACATAGTATCAAAAGATGGGGTTAAAATTGACCCTGAAAGAGTAGAAGCTATTAAAAAGGTTTTACCTACCAAGAATATTAAGAGTGTATAGTATTTTTTGGGAAAGATAAAATTTGTGAGAAGATTCATTGCTAACTTTGCAGAAATTGTGAAACCCATAGTCAAATTGCTTAAGAAAAATGCTAAGTTTGATTGGGACAGAGAGGCTCAACTAGATTTTAATAAAATTAAAGTGGCCATTTAGGAAACACCAGTACTACAATCTACTGATTATGAAAATACTTTCTCTCTTTTCTCTTTTGCTTCATTTCATACTATTGCTGCAGTATTGTTGCAAAAGGATAAAGAAGGATTTGAGCACCCCATTGCATTTTTTAGTAAGTCTCGGCAGGTGGCTGAATTAAATTATGAAATAATGGAGAAGAAAGATTATGCTTAGGTCAAAGTAGTCAAGGCTTTTATAACTTATTTGGTCTGTGCAAAAATAATTGCTTACGTTCCACATGCGGCAGTAAAGGATAAACTATCTCAGTCTGAAGTTACTAGAAAAAGATGTTCATGGATCAACATAATTCAGAAATTCAACTTGGAGATCCAGATCACAAATTTGGTTAGAGGTTTGGGTTTAGCTAAGCTTATGATAGATACAAGCATGGAGCTAGCCTAGTTTAATAGTATTCAGGTTGTAGGTATGAATCATCCCAGTATTAAATTACAACCATGGTATCTTGATGTTGTACATTTTTTTGAAAAATGACAAATGTCCAGAGCATAAGACAGATACTCAAAAAAGAACTCTCAAGCTCCAGGCTTAGAGGTATGTGCTTGTTTAGGGTGATTTATTTTGGAGAAACAAAGATGGGGTTTTACTATTTTGTTTAGATATTTGAGGACATTACTCTGCTAAAACTAAAATGCATAAAATAATTAGAGTTGGATTTTATTGGCCTTCTCTTTTTAGAGATACTCAAAATTTTGTGCAGAAATGTGAATCCTGCCAAAAGTTTTCTTCTAAAATGAAATTTTTAGGAGCATTGTTGTTAAATCCTATGATAGTAGACGCACCTTTTTCCTAGTGGGGAATTGATTTTATTGGTGAATTTGTAGAAAAATCAAGTGGAGGTCATATTTGGATTCTGGTAGCCACTGGTTATTTCACCAAATGGATTGAGGAAATCCCATCCAAGAAAGCAACCAGTAAAGTGGTTATGAATTTCCTATTAATAATATTTTGACCAGGTTTGGTGTGCCTACTAGCTTAATAATGGATAATGCCATGTGCTTCAGATCTGAGGTGTTCAAGGATTCTTGTGAAAGTCATGGTATTGTTATATTGTATTCCTTACCTTATCATCCACAAGAAAATGGAAAGGCCGAGTCCAGTAATACGAGTATAATAAAAATTATTAAAAGGATTCTAGAGAAGAAAAAAAGGTCATGGCATTCAAAGTTGAAGTTGGATTTGTAGGCTGATAGGGTGACAATTAAAAAGGCAATAGGGGTTTCCCCCTTTGAGATGGTTTATGGAGCACGTGCAAGATTGCCATTAAATATCTTGTTACCTGTTTATATGTTTCTACAGGAAGAAGAGATTGAAACGTTAGAACCTATTATGGATAAGATGATCTAATTGGTTGAGTTAGAAGAAATTAGAAGTGAAGCACATAAGAAAAATTTGAAGATCCAATAGCAATCAAAGTATTTATTTGACAAAAGAGCAACTGAGAGGAAACTTTAAGTCAATGATGTGGTGCTTCAGTGGAATGCAATAAAAGAAGAGAAGGGAAAACATGGAAAATTTGAGTCATTATGGTTGGGCCTTTTTTTGGTCTAGGATTTCCATGGAAAGGACTCATATTATTTGAAAACTCCAATGGTGAGATGCAGGAATTACCAGTGCATGGACAATTCCTAAAACATTATTTCTCATAATTTTTCTTCCATGCAAAATAGTTTTTTTTTTTTTTTTAGTCATGTATATATGTACAGGTTGTAGGTTTATGTTTTTGTTGTGTGTTTTCTTTCTATAGTGTGCGTGTGTTCTGTGTTACAGACTCTGGATCCTAATGTTAATCTTGATAGTAACTTTCCCTAGTCAGAGCCACTGTTAGGACTACAAATTTTTATGGTGATAGGTCTCTTTGTATTATATGTTCATGCCATCCCCTGAGTTCCTATTTGGTTTCTATCTTTGGTTACCATTGTGCAAAGTCCTACCTATTTTTATGCTATGTCTAAGCCTTGTTCCCAACCCTAAATGTCATTTAATGAAATCATTGGTTACCTTTTGTTCAAAAACCCTAAAGTCTCCCGTTATTTTTATATGTTCTTATGTTAATTTTTGGGGCCGGTATCTTCAAAGCTAGCGGCAAGGATAAGGTTCGATCAAATCTCTTTTAATCTAATGGTGGGTGTGATCCCATGAACTAAATATGTAAGGAGGTTACTATTAAAAAGACCATGCCTGTGCAATGCGTAGCAAGTGGCAGGACCTAGCTGGGCTAAAAGAAGCATAAAGCTGAGTCACATCTTATTTGATCGGATGAGAGGTGTGATTCCTAGGACAAAAGATGCCCATTGTTTATTAATCACATGATCATGCTTAGATGAAAAGTGTCCATCTACAAATATCACCTTAGTGGAGTCAAAAGGTAAAGCATTGAGTAGATTTGAGTTGATCCAACGGTTGGTGTGATGCCACTAAGAAAAGTTGCACTTGTTTTTAGTCATCATGGGATAACGTCTCAATGACATGTATCATCTTAAGATCGTGGGTCCAGGTTTTTAAAGGAGGTAAAGGCAGATCAGATAAAATTTAATCCGACGGTCGGTATGATACCACTAACCAAAGCTGCGCCAAGGACATTCATCACAAAATGACACCTGAGTGACACTTGTCTAGGTTGATGAGGAGGAGTAAACTAGGACCGAAGGTGCTATGTGGAGTTGAAATTCCACTCACTGATTGGTTGATTTTTCCACTACTGCTGTGATGTGGAGGTCATCAGTTTATTTACTTTTGTGAACCAAATGATGTGTTGGGATGGAACCAAATCAATGGTTGTGTTTTAAATTTAATGTTCTAGTGCGAGAATCTTGGCTTTACCATTTGAGCCACAATTTTTTGAAAGTGAAGAAGTAATAAAAAAGCATGTGGCTATCCTATCAATGATTAATGCAAATTTCTAGCGAGGTTATACTGTAAAGTATTCCATTGTGTGATTCAAACTTTACAATTTTTAGAGAAGAAAAGCGGAGCCGAATTGAAGTGTATTTGGTTTGTTTGCTAACATCTTGTGGAGCAGGTAAGTTTTTCTGTTTGGTTGCTTCTTTATTTTGTGATTTTGGAGTGCTGGCTTGAATTGAGTTTTGAAGGAAGTAGGGATTGTCTACATTGTTTTATTCTATTATGATACCCTAGTTCCAAGATGGCACCATGTAGGGAGTTTAAGGGTAAAGTAGATTATCACGAAAGAGAAGTTTGTGATGATTTTCTAGAACAACTTGATAAGTCTACTAACGATTCTTCCGAAGTGAAATAATTAGTGCCAAAAAACCCTCATTTGAAAGTAGGTGATGGTTTATATGATAAAGGTAATTGGATGAGGGATGCAGATATCAGTGTATTTGGTTTAGCTCTTTTAAAAGTAGGTTTTTCTCAAAGAAATGCCTTTTCTCCCAGTAGTAATATTTGGAAATTTGATGTGGGGAAACTAGTAGTTCCAAATGTCTTTATGGATGCTGAAATCCTACTCCAAGTGGCAAAGAATTATGACCCAATGGCCAGGGTGGTGAGAGATGTAGATGCTAACCCTCTGATAAACATCACTATTGATGAAGTTCATGAAGTTTTCCATTTGAATGAGCCCTCTTCCCAGCTTGAAGAGATTAATTTTGAATCTTTCAAGGAAGTATACAAGGTCCAAAAGGATTATCTCAGAAGTGGACCTTTAAGGGAATATTTTGACAAGGTTGGAGGATTAAGTGTAGTAGGTCCTAATACACTAGAGCCAATTAAATTAGATTATTTCAATATGAAGGCAAAGGGTATGTATTTTTCCTTGTGTCAGGTCTTTGGAGAGGATTTAGAAATACTAATGCCAATCCATTGCATGTTCATGATAGTTTAGGTCCTTCACCATCACCTTGATATCATTTTTGAATTTGCACCTTTTGTTTCTGATTTAATTCACAATGGACTAATTGGTATTCAAAAATCAAAGGTGGATAAACCATTTGGATGGTATTCAATGCTGATGCACATGTTTCTATACAAAGGTGCAGATTATTTTGAGAAAGAAATGGATCTGATGAAGATGAAGGATGGTGAGGAAATGCCAATCCAACTGTTGAGTTTGGAGTTATCCTGGGATAGAGAAGATGCCAACTTTGTTTCTTTGGATAGATTCTTTGCTTGAAGGCTTAAAATCCTTTTGTTTCTTGAGAATCCCAGGATTCCAAAAGATTTGTTGTCTTTCATAATACCAAATAAATATGCTAAGGACATCAAAATTGTGTATAATTGGGGGGATACCATCTTGTATCCTATTTCAACTATTTTCAGAGTATATGGTTTCAGGGGAACTCCATATTTATTTCCTTACCAAGTTCCTTTGAAGGTTTGACTTGCTGAGATTATCAGATAGATTGGTGGTCTATAGGAGATTGCATTGACTGGGAAGAACATGGGTTCTATCTTTCCCACTATCACTATTTCCCAGCAATTTTTTATTACCAAGGGTGGATGGGTGCACACGGATAAGGTTCTGAAGCCTTATAAACTAGCAACATTAGTGGAAAGGTGTGCTGACCCTTAGGATTTCCCAAGTGATATGTTCAAGAAGAAAACTAGGTGCATAGAAATGGACCACCATTTCCATTTTCTTGAAGACATTATTAGAAATGAGTTCACATTAAAAGAACAAGAAGTTAAGAATGAAAAGTGGCTAGTGTACCAGAAGACTCTTGACTTTGTACACCATTTTGACAGAGATTATGATCCATCGAGGGACCTCAAGCCCTTTGAAAGGAAAATTGATCCTCTAATAATGCATTTTGAAGGCTTTACGCAAAATTTGAATCATAAGAAATATGTTGTCATCAAGTCAGAGCCTGAAAAAGCTAAAATTGTCTTAAGCAAGCCAACCTTTGCTAGACTTGTACCACTGGGGGAGTATATTTTCCACCAAAGATCAGGATACACTATGGTGATGCCTAGGGGAGATACATCTCATAGGGGCAAGAGAATGCATGATGTGCCTTCTTTCTCCAAGAGGATTGATGGGAAAGTACATGTTGATGAGCCTTCCACCTCAAAGGGGAAGAGACCTATTGACACTGATCTTGAGTCCCAACCTTCTCCAAATATGCAGAGAATGGAAGAAGATGCACAACAGATGGGAGATGTGTATTCACCCTCTCAATCCCCATTGCATGTTGATGAATAGGGAGTAGAAAAGCAATTGCTACAAATGGGAAGCATGGGGAAAATATGTGTCAACTATCAAGAGATTCAATAAGGGATGCCAAAAGCACCCAAGAGGGCTGAGATGGACTTAACTGTAGTAGAGTTTGTTGGAAAAGAACTGGAACCTATCACCAAATAGGCTAGTGATGAATTCCTTGTAGATGATAGCTTTGAAAAAGCTAGAGATTTTATACAATTCCTTTGGAGAGTTCATATCAATCAGTTTAAAAAGACATTCCAGAAAAGGCAAGAAGATCAACCAGATAAAGACATGAATGCTATAGAGGCCAAGGTGAAACAAGAGATGATAATGAAGTTTGAAGTAATCACCCATGAGGAGGGAAGGAAAATGATTAGAAGTGTAGGAGTCCTCATTCTACCAGAATGGGACATTGTTGATGCAATTGTGTTTGATGCTGTGAGGAAGAAAGAAAAGCCTGCACATGACACAAAGGAAGCAGCTAAACAAGCCATCAAATGGGTGGTTTTCAGTGAAGATAATGCTTCCCTAGTCCTGTGGTCTCTTAAGAGAGAGGAAAATAGAAAAAAGGAATGAACCTGTTAAGGTTGATTGCTCTGGTAGCCAGATGATAAGTAGAGTTGGAGAGACTTCAGGTGTGGAAGAATTTAGTGTAGTCTTAGAGACTGCTAAGTTCAACCTGAAAGTGGCAGAAAAGGAGACCAAAGAAATGGAAGATCTTAGGAATCAACTGGAAACTGTTCTCAGAGCTTATAATGATAAGAAGAAAGTGGTTATTGAAAAAGATAGGATAATTGCACATTTGAGAGGCCAACAATCAGTTGAAGAATCTCCTTAGAGGAAAGTTGCCAATTATCCTGCCTAGTTTTCATCCTCTAGTACTATTATAGAGTTTCCCCCTTCCCCTATGCCCTCTAGTTATAACTTAGAAGCTTAGATTAGCTTGGAAAAAGAAAAACTAAAAGCTGAGAGAAAGAAAGAAAAAGAGGAAATTGAAAAGTTAAAAAATGCAAATTCTATAGTGGATCAAAGATATGAGAAGGCGAGGAACATAATTTTGCAGTATGTTGAGGGTATATAGCCAAATATTCTTTTTTTAGTGCGGAGAGAATAGTAGGTATTCTAAATTCTTTTGATGAGGATAAGGCTACTCTGGAGTCAATTTTGGACAAATGGATAGGGAGGAAATCAAATTTTTTTAATTCTTTTATTCTTTGTCTAAAACTGAGGATAATGCTGATACCACAATAAAGGCTACCTACAAGTTTGTTAAAAGCTTGTTAGAGTTTGAAATAAGAAGATTCAATATCCAAAGAAGAGAAAAAGTACTAAGGAGGGAATACACCACAATTTGTTTTGAAATATTTCCTAGCATTTTCAAAAGGAATGGTAAATTGAAGAATAAGGGAAAGTTGCTAGGAGAGATGGACGATGAACTGTCTGTGAGACTAAATAGGATCATAAACCTTGAGAGTACCATTTTTTTGTGCAAACCGTGGAGACAATTGAAGATGCCAAGTCTCATTTTGGGTTTCGGAGAAAGGAAGTTCAACAGATGAAAACAAAATGGGATGAATTAAACAACAAGAAGATTGAAATCCCTAACTTCCCTTGTCCCAGTGATGAGGTTTTTGCAGCATGGAAGAGAAAATATACCCTAGATGAATGGAAGAAACATGAACATCCCATGGTTCCTTCAATAGGTGGTACTTCTCTAACTTCTTGAAGTAGTCAACAATTGCAAAAGATTTTGTGCATAAAAGGGTGAAGACAAAGGTTCCACTTGGCAAAGGTAGAACAATTTTTAAGTTGTTGTAGAAGCCCCACGGTCCAATGAGTTTGCTTATGAAATCTTCTAACAACTCAATTTTTGGTTCTATTGTATTTTCTCTTTCATGATGAGTTAATCTTTGTCTTTACCTAGCAATCCGTAGCTTGTTTCATCCTGGTTCATAACACAATTACAAGATTTATAGATCTATAAGTAGTCAAAGGAAGTATTATATAAGAGGTTTGTCAATTAATAATCAATCAACACTGAATTGCAAGTTTTGGTCTAGACTTTTGTATTTGAGTTTTAGTTGTTTGAGAAAATACTGAATGTATTGAAGCAATATTGATTAATGAAAATATAATTGGAATCACTTCTTAATGTTCAATTGTTTTCATGTGTATTCTTTGAATTATTATGAGTTTGATTTGTAAGGCATTTCAAGTTTTTGAATTTGTAAGGCAAATTATGAAATTTGGTTTAAGATTATTTCTAAGGGGAGTGTAATTCATAAGAACAAGTTTCAGGGGGTTTAAAGATTACATCTGAATTTGATAAATTGGGAATTTAGTTGTAGAAAGTGAGTTGTAAGGCATCTTGATCTTTCTTGGGTTTCAATTGGTTTTCTAGTAATCTAGTGTGGTTTTAGTAATCTAGTGTGGTTTCAGTAATCTAGTGTGGCAGAAAAGAATTCATATTGACTTTTTACCCTAGGATCTGACACTGGTCAGGGTTAGGGTTGCATGACAACATTTAAAATAATTAAACTTTAATTTACAATTTTGATATATGAATATTGAATATCTATGCGTAAGACACATATCCATTGCGTGGTTTGCTGAGGAACAATGAGACAAATTATGTACTCCCACGTGATTCTATGGAGCTTGAAGTGTAGGAGGATTTACTCCTTGTTATTTTGAATTTTACTTGATAGAATCAGGAATTGGGTCACATAGAGTCAAGCATTGCTAATGTACCAGATTATGCAAGAAAAAGTTTGAACATCACCTCCCAACCAAAACTTACAAATCCATACCAACCCTTGCCATCCCATTCTACTAAGAATGTCTAGGCTACTCAATCATTGCCTTCTTCTTCCACTCATGTTGTTGACTATGATGACAAGTGTAATGAAGCCAATAACGTTGTCAACCTCACTGATCAAACCAAAACTAGAGCCAAACTTGGACATGAGATTTTCAATAAATTTGATCCTATTGAGATGATTAAAGCACTTGATGGTCCTCTTTCCATTATGGAAAATGTTAATGGCCTTCATTATCATGGTGTTATTATTGATCCGACTTGTATGGTGAATGTGATAAGTAAAGAATATCTTTTTAATATACAATTTCAATGTGGTTTATATGATAAATTTGATGTTATGATCCAAACTTGCAATGGTTTCCTTTATCCCACCCATGGTTCCATTTCATTTCTTATTGAAGTTGGTGGTAAACAATTAGATCTTACCTTTACTATATTCCAACTTCTGATCAATTTCAAGTCAAACTTGGTCTTCCTTGGCTTACCTCCATGAAAGTCGTAGCCTCTCGTATCCATAAGTGTTTGAAATTTAGTCACAATGGACAAATCATAAATGTTAACCTTAGCCTTAATCAACCTTTAGTGCCTCGAGAGCCTATTGACCTTGATTTATTTTGTCCTTCTATGCCTCAATCAGCTCAACCCCGCAGAGATAACCTCTTATGATCTATCAAACCTACAAAATAAAAAATATTTGTGAGCTTAGAAATCCTAAGGATATTCCATTTCCTTGCCTTGGATATTGAATCCTTCCTACACCTCCTATGTATATTTTCATTCCACATTTTATATCATATAAGCCTTCTATCAATGCTATCTCTTAACTTAGTGTGGTTCCTTTTGTTCTTCCTCCTAATGAAGAAAATGACCTGATGTTGATTGATCCTGAACCAAACCCAATTTTTAGAAAAAACCAAGTGTAATCATTGTGCTCATGACCGCTTCCACAAACGTCATTGTAGAGCCCATCAACATGCTACCCAAAACATTTCATCACCCAAAATACCTACTGATTCTTTGATTCCCTTTGATCAACCTATGCTTGAGACAAAGGAGGAAATTAACTTGAAAAATATGTAATTGAACAAACATGACAATTATATTCGTATCTTGAATTCTACTACAATTAATTTGGATGAGGAAGATACTCTTGATGTTCCTAATGCAACTAATGATGATATTCATGCTACTTATTTTGATGATATACTTGAGATTATTTATGTTAAGCATGATCTACCAACTATGTTTTCACAACAATTAACTCTTAATCTTAGTGATGAACAAAGTGATCCATCTTCACAATATGGTCCTTATTTGGAACTGACTATTGTTCCATCATTCATGCTTGATGTTTCTTTTGTTGCATGTTTCCCACCTTCCCTATACATTACAAAGTGATATTGGGGGAAGGATATATGCTTGACTATCTCCCCTTGTGCAGTGGATTTTGTGTGTTTTATTATTGTAATGTGCCTCCCCGTGATGAGCCTTTTGTAATATGTTTTAGTTAGATTTCTTTAAATGACCATTGTTTCTCTATTTGTATCTCACTTCTTCTATATGTTGTTACATATTATTTTGTGCATGTGCCACTATTCATAAATATTCCTTTCTCTTATCTGATTGGGGATGATGTAAAAAAATAGCTACCTATTATTTTTGGTCTCCGTGATGCCATCACAAAAAAACTCTTCTCTATGACTCTTACGTGACATTCTTCCATTGTGTTTGTAGTTATACTACCTTTAGGGGATGATGAAATTTCATTTTGATATAATATCTCATGTATTATCATAGGATCATATTGACCCCAGAGTTAGTAGATCATTTTTGTGCTCTCTTTTTTCATGTGTCCATTTCCCTTGATTTTTCCTTTGTTGGGAGCATATCATAGTGGAAACATTTCTTGTTGGTGGATGTATGATCCATTTCTCCTGTTAAGGAATTTGCATTCACTTTAACATGGGGGCATACACTCTACTCCATGTTTCACATTTTTCACACACATACATAATGATTCAATGCAACCTATCTTGTGGATGACCAAGGAGACAATGCTTTCCTTGTGTTCATCCTTTTGTCGAATCACTTATGGAGATAATACTTTTCTTAAGGACTGATCCTTCTTCTTTGTTCCCTAAGGAGACAATGTTTTTCTTAGGTCTGATCGCTTTTCTAGATCCATTAACGGAGACAATGATTTTCATAAGGACCAATATTTACTTTTCTTGATCCCTATGGATACAATTCTTTTGTTAGGACTGAGCACCCTTATTTTATTCCTTAACTTAGACAATTCTTTCCTTAAGAATTGATCCTATTTAATGGGTTGAATATCATAACAAAGATTGCTAGACCTTCAATGCCATATTTTACAATTCTTTCCTTTTGTGTGATCCAGAGTAAGGCAATCTCTCTCTCTCTCTCTCTCTCTCTCTCTCTCTCTCTCTCTCTCTCTGAGTGGTGCCTCTCTTATGTTGGTTTCAGATTTGATGAAGGCTTAAGTCACTTGGGGGATTGATTTTCTTTGTCTCCTTGACCTTGATAAGATTGTTCTTATGCATTGATATAATTTACCATGAGAATGATATTGTCTCATACTCCCACTAAAGTAGGGGATAAATGTATAGTCCTAAAATGTGAGCACCCATAATTTGATTCTTTAGGACCTATTAGGCCCCATTTTGGAAATTTTGAGGTCTAAATGCCTATTATGCTTGATCTTGGAAAGTTTTCTTTTGTCCTCCAACTCTTATTCTCTCTCACCAAGCTCCAATTTAAATTTGAGCACATTCTCCATGGATAATTTCTCCAATGATGACATGTCCCTAGGTGTTGGGGCCCAAACTTTCCCCAGAGCCCAATGCAGGGTACCTATTTTGTTATTTTCATTTGTGGTTGGATTGGATCAAATTTGAATCCTAAAATGACAGAGTTAGTATAAGAACCCCTTATGACTCCTTATTTTCACATCTATGATCCATTATCAAGTGCAAGCATTTAAGCAATCAAGCTATCAGGTTTTCAGGAAAGCAAGAGCAATTAGATTCAAGATTTGAAGACAAGCATCTGAGATGAAGATCTCCAAGTCTCCAATTATTCAAGATCATTAAAATACAATGAAATACTATCTATTTGATTCAAGTTTTTCTCCTATTATGGCCAACTAGAGGAATTATCAAGGCAAGAAAGAAGGTCAGTTCCTTCATCCACCTCTCTTCTCTTTGCAAGTGATTATAAAAAATATCTACATTCAATATCTAGGAGTGTAAATCATAGATCTATGTATTTTTGAAGGCATCCTTGATTCTACATTATATTCTAAGTTCAACTCTTGGGATTTCAAGCACATTCAAGCATCCTCATGGGTATGAGAGATTTCTACATCAGCACATGAGCATTTATGTAAGGTGAATCTATTATATGCATTTCTCTCTACTTTCCTTTATACACATTTATTTAATTTCTAATGTTGATTCCTAAACAAAGGGTTGACCAAGACAAACCCCTTTCCACAACCTTTTTCTTATTTTTTGGTGTCCAGGAACAAGATACAGAGTTGTTGGATTACATTTGGGCAGAACATGTACGGTCGCAGGATCTGTGAAATTTTCATCCAAAAATAATGGGGACATGTCGCCATTCTCAATCTGTTCCAACTATTTTGAGCTCAAATTTATGTCACATGTCAGTTTCATCTTTTGGTTTCCATTCCGTCAATTTTAGCTCATTATCTGTTTGCTACAACATGTTTTCAACAACTTTTTAGTGACTTCTCTAAAGATCAATTACATTACCTAATAATTATCACTTCATTCAATTACATTACTTAGTGAAGGAAATATATTGTCCCTAATTAGTGCTTGAGTCACCTCTTGATCCTATTAGGGTAATTCTTTCTTCCCAATGTTAATGAAATGAGGAATTAATTAATTTATTACTTTACATATCGCTCTCGTCATTTTATTTTTCCTTATTATACACCTTATACTCAAGCTAATCAACTCAATAGTCAAACTTATCAAGGGAATACTCAAGGACAAGGTCAACCAATCTTTTTAGGCTTTGAACACCTTAAAAATAACTATCACAAGCTCTTCCAAAGCTATTTTCTCAATATTTCCATAACTATGAATTTTTATAGGCATGCAATCAATATTAAAAAATAAATTCATGCTAAAATGGTGCTTCAAGAAAGATTTAATGGTTATAGAAGTGGTGTCTATAAAAATAAGTTGGATCATGTCAAGAAGAGGTATTAAGGCAAGAATAGATACCTGATGAGTCTACCCTAAAGAATTGGCATGTAAATGATTTTTCTAGCGTCAGTAATGATAAAGCATTAAGTAGGGACATAAATTTAGTGACACATAATACCAATTTAAAAAAAGCAGGGAAGGTTAAGTCCCCTTCTCTTGATGGCGAAGAATCTAACTCTCATTCAACCCAAGGAGTTGCAAAAAAGGTTATAACTACATATTATTCTAAGATTGAACAAGACAAACTACAAGGAAGGAAAATTAGTCCAAATATCAGCCTAAAACCAACCACCAATTGAAGGAAGAGACTGATGTTACAAAGATAAACACACCATAGAGATCATGGAAGCCTAAAACCCACCACCAATTCAGAGCATAGATAAACACACAATAGAGATCATGGAAGCCAAAGAACATGTGAATCTTTTTGTGTGGTTATTTATTCCTAATAACTAGGCAAGTGAGAACCTATTGGAAAGTGACCGACAAATTTTTCATTTTTAAGAAATGGAAGTGGATTTTTCTTCTTCTAGAAACTAGTCTAGATTGAAAGAAATGCACGGTGATAAGGTAATATGACCAATTAATAACAAGTTGTCAAAAGGATTCATCACTCAAAAATGTTTTTAATTTATATTATCAATATATAGATAAGAAGAAGACTTGGAGTTGGTATCTATAGCAAAAGATAATATTTTGAAATTATAAAATGTATGTTCAAAATCTAAGCATAAAACTTTCATTGAGATTTTTCAATATTATGATGATAAGATCACATGAATTGTAAGAGCTTAGATGTATTTATCCTATTTAATCCCAACATATCATTGAGTTGAACCTTGATGATAAGTCAATCAAGAAGAAAAAAGGCCCATTAACCCAATATTGATACACTAATGAGGAAAGAATCAACCAAAATTATGGAAGCCAATATAATATTTCCTATTAGGAACTAAACTTGAGTGGAAAAGTCATTTATAGTAAGAACAAAACATAGGGAAATTATATTATGTATAGACTTTAGAGATCTCAATAAATCCCCCTTAAGGATCACTATAATCTTCCCTTCATAGAACAAATTTGTGAGGCCTACCCCAGCCCGTCATAGATTAGCATTATTTTTCTTTTTTGTACTCTACATTTGGTACTAATATTTGATATAGTTGGACTATTTGGACTCATGTATTGCTTTATCGATTTTTTGAATCGTTTACTTATATACAACACCTGATTTTGTAATCAAGGAAACTATGTGATACTTTATGTTAGTAATGTAGATTTTAGTTTATGATTTAGTTTTGATGATGTCGTATATTGAATTAGTATGTAGGTGCTATCAAGATGTAAACTGGTTTATGGAAATCATATTATGCTTATTTAATTAAATTCATATGTTTTTTAAATTTCAAAGAGTTATTGTTTAATGCAAAGTGTTAGTGCATGATAAATTTTATTATGTTTTATATGATGTTATATTGGACCTACTGATGTGTGCAATGAGTGTGCAGGAAAGTTGACCATCGTTCTAAAACAGGGACTCAAAAGTGAACCAATGTGAATTCCATGAATACTAAGGTTTTGTCTGTACGTAGAGACATGAACCTCATTGTTTAGTCTTTTATTTGTGAAAGTAACTTGTTTGATTGTATTTAAATTCAAAAATGTTATTGTTAATTAAGTTATGCCTTTTGTTAATGTGTTGTGTCAATTTTGACAAATGTAAGTGCTTATGTGTTGGCATGACTAGTAAATGTAACTAGAGGGTTACCAAATGTAGTACCCAAGATTACCTTTAGTTAGGAAACTTCTAGATGGGTCAACTTGATGGAATTCATGAGTTAACTTTGGGTAGAGTTTAGGAGGGTCGTTTGGGCTCTCAGAGAGTAACTAGGGTTAAAACTAACTTCCGCACTTGGTACCTTAGGGGTTAGGGGTTATTTTCAGCCCATTAAGAGCCTTTAAACTCATTTATGACATCCTTAAAGTCTCCATTTGAAGATTGACGAGTTGGGAGAGTTGGAAAACTTTGGTTAAGCCATCCTTTCTTTCCTTGTATGCATTTAACTCCATTTATGGAGAAGGAATTCAAGTGGGAGATGAGATGGGTTAGGGTCTCTTCCTCATTTTTGAGTCCTGATATTTTAAGGAGAAGGCATTTATAGGGGGGAGTTTAGTGAGAGTTTGTGTTATTCACCCACTCTCTACCTTTAGAGATAAGTTTAGTTTTGAAGGGAAATTTTGGAGAAGGAAGAATGATTTTTTTGGGAGTCTTCAAGGCACACTCAACCTTGGGAGGGCAGAGTAACCTTAAAGGGGTGATAGGTTGAGACACTAGGTAGTGTAGAGTCTCCCATGTGTGGAGGGATAAACATGGATTTTTTTGGTCCCCACAATGCTAAGCAAACCTGAGGGCACCAGGGGGTCATAAGGAGAAGTTTTGATGGCTGGAGGCCATGGTTTTTGCATCTTGAGGAAGTTGGTATGTTCAAGTCCATGTGTGGCTTGATTTCAGTATTTTGTGCTTTGTCTTATCTTCCAAAGATAGTCCACTATCACCCCATTTTGGAGAAGGCCTCTTGGAGACCCTCTTTTTGTTAAGCCATGGTAGGGAACGTTCTTGTTGAGTGTGGAAGTTTTGTGTATTCCTGTTTAATTCTGGATCCCCAAGCTTGGGGGTGGCCTTGTAAAGGCCTAGGTTGGGAGGTGAGCCTCCATGCTCAATGTTTTATGTCTATGCAGGATGTAGCTGTGGAAAGAAAGGAAAGAGTCACATGTTCTACCTATGTTTTTTATTATGATCAAACCCTCAATGTTTTAAATTGTAGCCTTATAGTTCAGATGCAAAAGAAAGATGTAATTTATAATTTGAATGCAAAGGAGTTGTAAAGCTTATATTGGAATTATTATTAACTTGAAGGAAATAAAAGATACATACCATATTTCTTGTAATATTAGTGTTGGTGAAATTTTATGGATTCTTGTAATATTGTTCGTAATATAGTTGTTTTGAAATCGATAAATTGTTATACTAAGGAATTCATTTTAAACAAGAATGGTTCAACTTTCATTTTATCCTAACATCAATGTTTAAACAATAAGTTATTGTATTTAAGAAATACACCAAGTCCCACTACTTTTAAATATTATGCTCATTAGCTTTGGATATAAATCCACTACGTATTGTAAGAAAATAGATTAAATTACTGGTATATTTAGTGCAAGCAATTAAAATTATAATCTCTGATATATATTATAAAAATGAATATATAAACAATGTTATATATAACCATTATTATAAAAATATTTAGGATGAATTAAATAACCTTTTATATTAAAGAAATACTCAAGAAATTAAATATCTTAAAGAACCATATATTTTTATATATAGATATGTAGTCTATATTTATAAAAACATGTATTTTCATGTCTAAAATTTCTTTTAGAGAAAGTATGATATTTCTTTAAAAAAAGGTAAACTAATGATTTTATTTTGTTTAATATATATATATATATATATATATATATTAGTTTCTGTATTTTATCAAAGAATTTTATATATTTTTAACAGAGATATCTTAACCACACACACACACACAAAAAAAAAAATTATAAAAAAATATTATAATCAAATAAATAAAACTTTGGCATTATGTACTTTATGTCCAGGCCAAAGATCATTACCCACCCAAACACAGTCTGTAAAAATAATTAAAGAAAAAAAAACAAACATTTTTTTTGGGTCTCGGCTTGGGAGGGGTGACCGAAGCCAACCCTACATGCGATGCCCTTCATGGGAGCCGCGGAGGAGGCGTGGCCAAAGCCAACCCCACCCGCGCTTCCCTCCATGGGGGCCATCAAGGAGAGGGCCGACCTCCCCCATCGCAGAGTAGCCGCGCGCGTGCAAGCAATGCATTGGTTGACTGCGGGGTGGGCGACAAACGAGCCCCCTCCACCTACACATATCCCTTTCGAAACTCACGTGTCGCGGACGTGGATGGTGGTTTGCGCGCCATATACACAACTACTCCAATTGATCCTCTCTTTCGCCTCCATTGTTAATTTTGAGCGCGACCGTTTCCCCTGTATAGGCACGACTAGGGTTTCAAAACCCTAGCCCTCTACCATTGATATTTTATTATTATTATTATGAGTAGAGGTTGTAAAAAAAGATAATTAAGTAAAGAGGAGATTCTTATATTTATAAGTTCTTAAATTATTAGATTTGATTTCTTTTCTAACTTTAATTTTAGGTGGATTTTAAAAATTTATTCATTTTAATTAATAGTTGATTTTGTGGACTTATGCACTAGAAATCTCTAGAAGCTTTTGGGGCTAACAGTTAATTAGTTAAGCTTATATTCTTAGTTATTTAAGTTTATTAATTATACCTAGATTTGATTTTCTATTAAGATTTATTGTTAGATTGAATTCTCTAATAAAATATGTTAGAAGTTATAGATGATAATATTGAATTTATTTTTACTAAGAAAATTCTAGATGCATTTTATTATTAACATCAATCTTTAATGAGTCTAATTTTTGGATTAGAATTTTTGAGTTTAAAAAATTGAGTTATTAATAAAATGAATATTATCTATATACATAGATTTAATTAATAAAGTCCCTTATTTAGAAATGGGTTAATAATTCTAAACATGACTTTATTACTTTAATCATATTAGCATTTACTAGATGCTTTAGTAGGAATTATCTTATTTTAAAAAAGTGAATTATTTGGTGATGAGGTAATCAATATATTAGCCATTAAGGTTCATTTTGGTAAATTTGATTTATGTTTTAATAAGGCATTTCATAATTATTTATGCATTATTAATAGTTTATTGTCAGTTTCTAGATTAATATATTATTTTAGAAACGGTTAAATGGAAATATATTAGAGATATAGGGATATTAATGTGTAAAATATTATAGTTTAAAATTTTAATTATTTTTCTTAGAGATACCATTTAAATTTAATATTATCAAATTAACATTCAAATCAGTTTCATATCTACTAGATATATTTTTGTGAGATTATTATTCTTTATTTTTGAATCATTTAATGGATAGATAGGTTAACATGTTAGAAGACCATTCTAATGAGCAACTATCTTTTGGTCAACCCTAGTCACACTTAGTCAAACTATCATGCTGATCAAACTTGTTCATGTTCTAACATTTTATCGACCATCTTGACCTTCTTATCTGAGCATTGTTATGCGTGCAAGTATAAACTTTGTTAAACCTAGTTAACATTAGTTTTAGAAAAAAATTTCGTAGTTGTGGTTTACCCAACTTTTGGGCATAACATTTTGGTATCAGAGCCAGGTTTTCAACATTGGAACCTAAACCCACTATGTAATAACTAAACATTGTTCTTTGTGTGTAGGATACCTCCTATTACTCGATAGGGTCGTAAACATGGAAGAGGTTGTCAGCGTACCCCCTCGGTTCATGAGGAAGTGCGACCTGAGGTAGAGGTTCTTGGGGGAAATCAAGATCCTCCTCTTGAACTACCACTGAACCCGAATGTAGATCTACTTTTAGCATTTTAGAATCTTTCTGGTATCATTTTGGATAGGATGCCTCTAGTTGCACAACAGAATGTATAATAGGATAGATAAGGACAAGAGTCCTTAGTCAGACAACGGACTAGGAGTCCACCTCTGAGGTTTGCTGAGGAATAGACAAAGCACACGATTGGTTCCATTAGGGGACTAGAGCCTCTACCTAGGATTTATGCTGAAAGGTTTGAGAGAGCACCCCAAACTATAGGAGATCAGATTAGAGAGTTGATGCGGCTCCAGTCACCTCTATTCTTAGGAGGTATAGATGGGACGAGAGCTGAGTCTTGGATTCTAAGCCTCAAGAGGTGCTTTGGGTTGTGTTCCTATGGGAGCAACCTTAAAGCATGATTTTCTATTCACCTTCTTAGAGAAGGAGCCTCCACTTGGCGCAAACATGAGGAATCCAAGGGACACTTGGTCATTAGCACTCTTACTTGGGATGCCTTCCGCAAGATATTGAAAGCCAGATATCTCTCAGAATAGTTTAGACAATGTCGTATAGACAAATCCCATGATTTCCAGTAAAGGGGACTCTTAGTAGCCCAATATGAGGGTAGGTTTCTTGATCTCCTCCCTTATGTGGAGTATATGAGGGACGAGAAGCTGCAGGTTAACCGATTCATCAAGGGGTTGAATCCTGTGATAGCAGGTACGGTATGCATGGTACTGCTAGGAGAATTATGATTCACTGTGGATAGAGCCTTGGTAGCCAAGGAGATAGTCGGAGGACCACATGATGCACATGATAGGTCTCAAAAAGATAATCCCACATCCCAGGCTATAGGATATCACTTGCCCATGGAAGGGGAATCAAAGGTACTCTTCAGGATCATTCAGGACCCCACAATCGCAACAACGACCATAGTCTCAGTAGAGCCAGAGATAGAGGCCACCACAGGAACAACAAGACTCTAATCCCAAGAATTGGTAGCCACAAAGTCTTAGGAAAGACCAGAGACCTCATGCACCTTATACACCTCCAACATAGACTCAACAATCCTCTAGGGGTGGGTACAATGGGTCCTCTAGAACCATAGATTCACAATACTCTAGACCTCCAGGTGTGCAAGTTCATGCACTTGGGCCGTGTTATACTAGTGGTGCCATTGGACACCTTTCTAGATAATGTCCTTGGGGAGGCAGTCAATGACCTTCTATGTTTGAGCCTACAGTTGGAGACATGGGCAAGGCCCATAGAGTTTTTGCGGTGGTTGATAACTGCCAAGCGAAGCACTTGACCACCGTCATTTAGGCCACAGGTAAGATCAGAGGTAGTGATGTTTCTATCTTATTTGATATAGGAGCTTCTAAATCCTTTATTTATCAATCAGTTGTGGAGTGTTGCGGGCTAGTGGCAGCTAGGAAAGATACTATATGGGAGGTTGAGTTAGCCTTGAGAGCTAGAGTTTCTGTTACCTCGATGGTTAGAGATTGCCTGATTCAGATTGGTGGAATAACCACCATAGCATACCTCAGAGTTACTCCTCTTGGATCTTACGCTCTAGTACTTCACATGGATTGGATATATGGCTATACGACCAAGTTAGATTGTTGATAGAAGAAGATTGAATGTTTGGATGATGATGGAATTACTATAGTTATCTCAGGAGTTCAGAGACCTTTATCCCTCCGTGTGATTTCTGCTATGCAGCTTAAGTAATACATGTGAAAGGGATGTCAGTTATATGCTACACCATCAATGATAGGGATGATGAGGAAGAGAAGAATCCCTCACTAGATGACCATCATATTTTCATGGAGTTTGATAATGTGTTTCTATTAGAGCTACCTGGTATGCCTCCTTGAAGGGCAGTTGACTTCCACATAGATCTTGTACCAGGAGCAGAGCCAGTTTCTAGAGAACCTTATAGGATGACCACTAATGAGCTTAATGAGCTCAAGGTATAGCTTGAGGAACTGTTAGAGAAAGGACACATTCATCCTTGTGTTTCTCCTTGGGGTGCACCAGTGATCTTCATGAAGAAGAAAGATGGGTGTCTTAGGTTATGCATGGATTATCGTTAGTTGAATAAAGTAACCATCAAGAATCGGTATCCACATCCTAGGATCGATGACCTGTTTGATTAGCTATAGGATGCCCGAGTGTTCTCAAAGATAGACCTGAAGTTGGGATATCACTAGTTGAGGATAGTGGATAGTGATATTCACAAGACCACATTCCACACTAGATATGGCCACTATGAATTCACTATGGTTCCATTTGGTATTATGAATGCTGCAACTGTATTCATGAGCCTCATGAATGGAGTATTCCATACATTCCTTGACAAGTTTGTCATGGTATTTCGTGATGATATTTTGATATATTCTAAGAATGAGAAAGAGCACGAAGAGAACCCGAGACAAGTCTTGCGGTGCTTAAGGGATAATCAACTATTCAACAGCTTGTCAAAGTGCACATTTTTCAAGCCATAGGTCAAGTATTTGGGGCATGTGATATCTAGTCATGGGATCTCATTATATCCATCAAAGATAGATGCCATTATGGATTGGAAAAAATATACCATTGTGACTAAGGTGAGAAGTTTCATGGGTCTAGCCTGTTATTATAGACAATTCATTGAAGGGTTCTCTCGAGTAGCATGCCCCATCACTTCTCTTCAGTGAAAGGGGAAGAAGTTTGAGTGGATTGAGAAGTGTGATAGAGAATTTTAGGAGCTCAAAAGAGAACTTACCAGTGCACCCATCCTTACTATGCCAAAGCCTTCAGAATACTTCTTGGTTTGCACAAATGCTTCTTTGGATGGTTTAGGAGAAGTTCTTATGCAGGGTGGACAAGCTATAGCCTACGAGTCTAGGAAACTAAAGAATCAAGACCTAAAATACCCTACCCATGATCTTGAGCTTGCATCAGTGGTGCATGCCTTAGTGAGATGGTGATATTTCCTCTTACAAAATTAGTCTGAGCTTGATTCAGACCATTAAAGTCTTTAGTACATCTTCACTTATCCAAACCTTAATGCTTGACAAAGGAGATGGATGAAGTTCTTGTGCAAATACAATTTGAATGTTAATTACATCAAGGGGAAAGAGAACGTAGTCACAGATGCCTTGAGTAGGAGATGACATGAGCTTTCTTTTGTCCACTGGAATAGATTTGAGAGATCAAATTCTTCATCACTTACAGGAGGATAAGATGTATGCATAAGTTAGTGAGATGAGTCAATCTCAGAGACCCCTTGAGGGGAAGTTTTTAGAGTATACCTTACAGTGTGATGGACTCTTACATCATAGAGGATGCATCTATATACCTTCTTCCCGAGGATTGCATGAGTTTGTAATGATAGAGGCTCATAGATCCCCTTATTCAACACATCCTGAAGTTAAGAAGATGCATGCCAATTTGAGACAGTTGTACCATTGGCCCGACATGAGATTCCAGATTGCTAAGATGGTATCTAGGTGCCTAGAATGCTAGAGGGTGAAGGTGGAACACTGTCATCTAGGTGGTCTTCTTAAGACTCATGGGATACCAGTGTGGAAGTGGGACACCATTTCTATGGACTTCATAGTTGGTCTTCCTATGCCATCTCGTCATCATGATGCCATCATTGTGACAGTTGATAAGTTGATCAAAGTGGATCACTTTTCACCCATGCATACTATGTTCACTGCACCATTAGTGGAACAGGTGTTCTTACAAGATATAGTCAGACTTCATGGCATACCTCGTAAGATCATCTCAAATAGACATTCTCTTTTCACTTCATCCTTTTGAAGAGGACTAAAGATAGCTTTGGGTAGTAGGCTTAATTTCAGTACATCCTACCACCCTGAGACAGATGGAAAGATTGAAAGGGCCAATCAGGTGTTGATAGACATGCTACACATGTATGTGATGGACCATTAGACCCGGTGGGAGGAATACCTACACCTAGTTGATTTTTCCTATAACAACAAGAATCATACATCATTGGATATGCCTAATTACCAAGCTCTTTATGGTAGACCGTGTAGGACCCCACTCAGTTGGGATAGGATCGAGGATAGAGTTTCCATTGGTCTTGAGCTAGTTAGAGATATGGAGAAGTAGGTGACTTTGATTAGGCAGCGTCTTGGAGAGGATCAGGATAGGAAGAAGTATGTAGATACAAATAGGATAGATTGAGCCTATTTAGTTGGAGATAGGGTCTTCTTGAGAGTGCGACCACATTAGATTTCAATCCATTTTGGAAAGGGATCTAAGATTACACCTTGATTTTTTAGACCTTTTGATATCGTTGAGAGAATAGGACTAGTTGCATACCGTTTAGATTTTCACCCTAGCATGTCACACATCCATGATGTATTTCATGTTTCAATCTTGCAAAAGTATATTTATGAGGAGTCTCATGTGATATATTGGGATGTCTTGTAGGTGGAGTCAGAAGGATAGCTAGATTTGGAGCCCCTTCATACATTGGCTCGACAGACATTGGCCCTTAGAAGCCAAGAGCTGGACCAAGCTAGGGTCCAATGTGATTGTTATGATGAGGTTACAACTTCATGGGAGGATGAAACATAGATGAGGTCATAACTCCCTTAGTTCTTTGATGAACTCCAGGAGGATTTTCATGCCTAGAGGGGGTGAACGTGAGGCCTACCCCAGCCCATCATAGATTAGCATTGTTTTTCTTTTTTGTACTCTACAGTTGGTACTGATTTTTGATATAGTTGGAACATTTGGACTCATGTATTTCTTTATGGATATATTGAGTCCTTTACTTGTATACAAAATCTAATTTTTTAATCAGGGAACGTATGTGATACTTTATGTTAGTAATGCATATTTTAGTTTATGATTTAGTTTTGATGATACAATATATTGAATAAGTATGTAGATGCTATCAGGATGTAAAATTGTTTAGGGAAATCATATTATGCTTATTTAATTAATGCATATGTTCTTTAAATTTAAAAGAGTTATTATTTAATGCAAAGTGTTGATGCATGATAAATTTTCTTATGTTTTCTATGATGCTATATTGGACCTATTGATGTGTGCAATGAGTGTGCATGAAAGTTGACCATGGTTCTAAAACGGGGACTCAAAATTGAACTTATGTGAATTCCATGAATACTAAGGTTTTGTCTATAAGAAGAGACATGAACCTCCTTGTTTAGATTTTACTCGTGAAAGTAACTTTTTTATTGTATTTAAATTTAAAAATGTTATTGTTAATTAAGTCATGCATTTTGTTAATATGTTGTGTCAATTTTAACAAATGTAAGTGCTTATGTATTGGCATGACTAGTAAATGTAACTAGAGGGTTACCTAGTGTAGTACCCAAGCTTACCTTGAGTTAGGAAACTTCTAGATGGGTCAACTTGAGTTGGAATTCGTGAGTTAACTTTGGGTAGAGTTTAGGAGGGTCTTTTGGGCTCCCAGAGAGTAACTAGGGTCAAAAATAACTACACCACTTGGTACCTTAGGGGTTAGGGATAATTTTCAGCCCATTAAGAGCCTTTAGACTCATTTATGACATCCCTAAAGTATCCATTTTGAAGAGTGACGAGTTGAGAGAGTTGGAAGAGTTTGGTTAAGCCATCGTTTATTTCCTTGTATGCATTTAACTCCATTTATGGAGAAGGAATGCAAGTGGGAGATGGGATGGGTTAGGGTCTCTTCCTCATTAAAGAGTCCTGATCTTTTAGGGAAAATACCTTTATACGAGAGAGTTTAGTGAGAGATTGGGTTATTCACCCACTCTCTACCTTTAGAGACAAGTTCAGTTTAGAAGGGAAATTTTGGAGAAGGAAGAAGTATTGGAAAAAAAAACTGTTCACAAGCCACCATTCATTTTTTCATAGCTTGGATTCAGGTTGGATTCTTAGTGTAAAGAAGAATTGATATTATTTATGCATGTATATAGATTAGAGCTCCATTAATGCAATCTTGTATGTGATTTTTTTACTCCATGTAAGATTTCTTTTGAGTTATTCTTATGTTGTGTTTTTATTTAGTGCTCGTACTTATTTTGGGAGTCTTCAAGGAACACTCAACCTTGGGAGGGAAAAGTAACCTTGAAGGGGTGATAGGTTGAGACACCAGGTAGTGTAGAGTCTCCCATGTGTGGAGGGATAGATATGGATATTTTTGGTCTCCATGATGCCAAGAAAGCCCGAGGGCAGCATGAGGTCATAAGGAGAATTTTTGATGGCTAGAGGCTATGGTTTTTGCATCTTGAGGAAGTTGGTATGTTCAAGTCCATTTGTGGCTTGATTTTAGTATTTTTTTCTTTGGCTTCTCCTCCTGAGCTAGTCCATTGTCACCCCACTTTGGAGAAGGCCTCTTGGAGACCTTCTTTTTGTTAAGACATGGGAGAGAACTTTATTATTGAGTTTATTGAGTGTGGAAGTTTTGTGTATTCCTATTTGTTTTGTTGTTCAGTTCTGGATCCCCAAGCTCGGGGTGAACTTGTTGTTGAATGTGTCATGATTGCTGCAAATGTAATAGCACTACCTAGATTATATGTATGGTATGTGTTTTTCAAATGAAAAAATCTCTCTTTCATTTATATTGGGAAAGAGGCTAGGAGAGACATGTCCCTTCATGGGACATGTCTATTCATTATAATTGTTAATGTTTAATTAATCAATCATATATTAGAATAATATAAGTTTTCATAATATATATTTAATAATAATATAAAATATATACACATAATATTATTATTATTAAGAAATATATAAGTATTATATATAATCTAAATGATCATATGACTGAAGCTACAAACATTAACACTCCCTCTTAGCTAGGGAGGATGATCAAACAAAATGTGTAGTGGTCTCCCTTGTCAACACTTATGACCCTCACAATAGCTACACAAAACATCAACTCTCCCTCTTATCTAGAGAAGATAAAATCCATTAAGATAAAAGTCACAATAAATCCATTAATTTTGAAAGAGAGGAGAAATCACCTCTCAGTGATATTAGGAGCTATGGTGTATGCAAGAATATTAAGTCACATGATATTCACCATGGCTCACAAATATCCATGATATGTGTAATGACATCATATCTCATGATGTATGCCATATGGATATTAAGTTTACATAGAGACAAGTCGCTATGTGATATGTCTCATACGATCCAATCAATATGTAATACTAAGTTTAGAAGGATCTTTATATGATCTATATGATTGTTAAGAAATCACATATCATATAACTCATGATATGAAGTATCACCTAACTTGTGATATAAAGTATCACATATCAAATAACTCGTGATATGAAGTATCAGCTAACTCGTGATACATAGTATCACATATTAGATAGATCATGATATGAAGTATCACCTAACTCATGATATAGAGTATCACATATTACATAACTCATGATATGAAGTATCACCTAACATGTGACACCAAGTTTGACATATCACCTAACACGTGATATGAGGAATCACCTAACACGTGATACCCAATTTTACATATCACCTAACAGGTGATATGAGGAATCACCTGATACATGATACCAAGTTTCATATATCACCTAAGACATGATATGAGGAATCACCTAACATGTGATACCAATTTTTACATATGACCTAACACATGATATGAGGAATCACGTAATACGTGATACCAAATTTTATATATTACCTTAGATCATAATATAAGGAATCACCTTAGATTGTGATACCTAATTTTCATATCACCTCAGATAGTGATACAAGGATATAGTAATTATAAAATATCACATTCCTCTTATATATAACCCTATTATGGTATGTGCACTGACATATAAAAATGTCTACGATAATGAATCCCCATTACAAGATCGTCACCTTGTAACATCAAATGCAAGTGTTCATTGTCTAATAAGTCGTCACCTTTCAGAAATGTACACAAGATGGGTGGGACCAAAAATTCATGGAGTCACACAGATGACATCCACCTTGACTCATCTCAAAGGGTGGTTCCACCATAGCTCATCCCAGAGGGTGGAATCAAAGGCTTTCACCTTATACTTCTCTCTCATAGAGAAGAATGCAATAACATACAAAATAATAGATCACAAATTGCAAAACTCCTTTTCATCTAAGGATTCATTCTCCAACATACCAAGTTTATCTCGAAAGTACACAACCTTCTCTCGAGAAAGAGACTTGGTTAGAATATTAGCCATATGTTCTATAGTGATAATGTACCTTGAATAGCATACTTATGCAATATATCTCTTATATAGTTTGCATCACTCTTGGTGAACCCCAAGTTATCTAGGAATATCATGACGTAGGAGTTAGCATAAGGGCATTTCAACCAGCACACATGAGACTCAATCTCATGATCATAGTCCTTTGACTGTAAAAAAAAACCATCTCCACTATTGACTCCCTCTGAACCAATATGACCAAATTCCTTGAAGATTAGGATGAATCGGATCCTCTAAAGATTTTAAGGTCTTGCAACAACCTCCCGACCTCCTTGTCCAAGGTTGCTTTTAGATGAACTATCAGACTCCCTCTGAATCTAATAGCAACCTTCTACCAACAAGTTGTGTCTTTGTTCTTTAGTCTGTATCAAGCTCTTTTCTTGAATTCCCTTTGATCCAACAACTTATCCATCTATCTAGGAATATCATGATGAGATTTTGATCAAAACATTATTCGTAGGAGAAGTTTCTCGTACACAAATGTACTTGTCTAATTCCATAGTAACATGAGTGAATGTAATAAAATGTGGATTTATCCATAGGCTTGGAAAGACTAGAAATTAATGATAACATGGCTCCCTTATGAGGAAGATATCAACCTTCTAACCTCCTTGTCCAAGATTGCTTTAGATGAAATGTCAGACTCTCTCTATCAAAAGTTCAAAGAATTTTACATTTGGACATATCTCACACTCATATAGTTTTATCTTCAAAATTTAAATAGTAATGTCTTGATGTGGATGGAAAACACACAACACTAGGAACTTATAAATGCATATTCAATTTTTTCAAATATCTTCCATCAAATCACATGACATAGCTTTCAAAAATATTCAACAATTTGACATGCCAATTGCTCAGTATTCTGACAATTTGACTAGCCGATGATTTTGTCAATTGGTTTCATCTGAATTGTCATGCATCTTGATAGAAGTGCTTTGTCTCTAGTATGCATTGCTGACAACTTCCATATCGACATATTTTGCTCCCATCTCAAAAGTGGGTAGAGTATGTATCCTAGCCAACTAGAGTCCTGTTGTTCACTACTTGATAATTCATACAGATATCATCTTTTCATGTTGTTGGGTTCCCATACATGCCAAGGAAACAATGTTCTGTAGGATTCTTCCATGTGGCTTCATGGACCCTCATATGATATTTTTAAATTAGGGAGGCATGGAAAACGAGACAGGGAGGTGCATTACTATAGTGGCAAAAGACGCTCCCATGAGGGTTAGGTGGCCACTCCTTCACACTACTACCACTCGCTTCGTCACCTTCATCCAGACTATTCTTATTATTCATATTCTCCCTCCCATTAATCATTTTGCTTCATTTTCCTATTTTGTCTTCCACCACCCTCATACTTATCTGGTGTCAAGTCATTTTATGCACTTGCAAATTTTATTTTTTCTTCATCCTCCATCTAGTGGTTTTCTTTCGATACGCTTGAAACACTGAATCAATAACCGATAAATATCAAATTCGGCACTAATAAAATCTTTGGTGGTTTATACAAGTGGCCAAACCACTTTTGGATTGTCAGTTGTTGAACCCAACATCTATCTAGATTTGAAAATTCTGAACAAGACAATTTTAATATTAGTATCATTTTCATGTTTTGATAAGAGCTTAAGAACACAGCTCGAAGCTACAACTTTCTAAGGGTCAACAAAGAGCTTGATTGAGCCCCACTTGGTTCACAATTTGCATATTCAGGAGAATATTTTCACAAAAATACATATTCATGATATGTAATCAACATGCTTTGTTATGTAAGCCTTAACGGGAGGTCCCTTGGGCAAGATTTTTTTGATGTTTTTAGTATCAATGTATTAAGGAGGAATTGTTGGCATAATTACATTGATACAGATATAATATAACTATTTTTTAGTTACTCAAGTATCATTATTTTATATTGTATAAAGTTGTGTCACCTTATCAATGAAATATACAAGCATTCACTACTAACAGTGGTGTACATCTAAAAGCAAGTTTTACCCCTTGGTTAGAAAAACCCATGGTCGCATCTGGAAGTGAAACTAATAAAAGTTCCATTTGGAAAACTGTCATCCTTTATGGCACCTGTTGTCAGGAAATAAAATAGTTAGATAGTTATGTACCGAAGGTAGTCAATGAGTGCGACACTTTGCCTCACACCCCTTCGGTACCTATATGTTCTTAGTCCCTCAATAAAAGAAGACAAGGTTTTATATGAGAATACATTTGCATTGAACACAACAATCTGAAATAATGAAACATATCTAAAATTATTCTTTATATATCACTGTGTATATGCTTTACTTTCCTATATGTCTCTGTTAAATCTTGTTTACCCTTAAGGGAAAACATTTGGCATTGTTGTCGGCTCGAATTTGGATAGTGACCATAGGTAAATGGAGTACGTGGATAATGGGTTTACCTGTTTAGGAGAACACAGTGACCAATGAAAATAGAGTTATAAAAATATTTGAGGGGGAGCATGCCCTGACAGTATACTTTGGATTTTTATTCTAGGATGCCATTGAGACCTTTGTACGGAGGGAGGCAACACGAGAACAAGTTCCCAAGGTTATCATGTGGGATGCACTAAATGTAAGCCCCACAAAAAATAGACTATTACATAACCTACCCTGATTGTTGGCTCAGGCACCCTTGGCACAACGGTGCCGTAGGGAGGACATTGAAGGAGAGAAGCACCGACAAAGGATTCTGGAGGAGTACCATCAACGCAACGAGGGTGAAGATGGGAATAGTCACTGAGAGGCATGAATGAAAGATGTTACGATAAGAGCACAGTATCATGACTATGTCCCTATAGTGGCATAGTATATAACCAAAGAATAATAAATAAAAGTGTTCTTTTGCATATGATGTGTTGACTTATTTTTTTGGGGGATAAGTAAGCAAGCTTTTATGCCAAATTAGTTAAATAAATTTTTTTTTTTTAAGAAGAAACTTAAAGTGGAGAAAGTCGCTAGGAAAGCTTTACTCACAGAACAAAAACTGAGAGAAGGGAAAGATTTTGAAGATGCACCGAGGGGCTATTGAAGGGAGTAAATGAATGCATGGGTATGGAGGAATCTAGCTACCACAATGACGGGAGTGATGAGGAGTTGTTAGAAGAAACAAGAAGCTTGTTGGGAAGCCTAACCTTAACCCCACAGACATAAGAAGACCGAAGGAAGGAAAAAAAAGAAGCCGCATATAAGGAGGCTAACGATATCGCTGCCACTGAGATAATCAAAGTGATAGAGGGGCACAGGGATCACAGTAGCCTACCATGCTTTGACACTTCTAGCAGTTTGGGGAAATCAAGTGATGAGGTACAAAACACTTCCCAGACACCATTACAGCCTATAGTATAACTAGTAACACAACCAACAACACAAACCATGACACAAATTGTGCTATCAAAACCACTAGTGAAGGTGAACATGACACAAAAGATGAAGTTGGCCAAGTTCATGGGTGACAGGAAGGAAGACCCAACCCAACATTGTAGGACCTGTGAAACAATTTGGATGACCAACGAGGTGACAGACACTGATAAATGGGTAAATCCATTTCCAAAAATGTTGCAAGGAGCGGCTATAGACTGGTTCTCAGACAAGAACAAGACAAATATTGCTACACAAGCAAATCTGAAGAAGGAATTCCTGACTGAATTCATGTTGCTAAGGGATGATAAAAAAATAGTAGCTGATATTTATACAAAAAAACAAGGGAAATAGGACACCATGCAAGGCCATGGAAGAATGATAAAGGAATTGGTTGGGAAAATGGAAAGCCAACCTAGTGACGAACTTAAGAAATAGTGGTTTATCGAAGGGTTGAAGCCCACCCTCCGCAGGAAGATGAAGGTGGTTCCACCAGCATTATACGATGATTCCTTCAACATAGCCTTGGACCTGGAGAGTGAGAACAACACCTCCAAGAAGAAGAAGGCTATATCCTTTGATGATGACCACTCCTCCAAAGGAGGCAGTAATGAGGAAGAAAATAAAAATGTACAAGCCCTTCAGAAGGATATGATAAGGATGATGAAAGAATTAAAAACTACTATGAAGGGGAGCACAAGTAAGAGTGACGAACCCAACTTGTGGTGTACCGACTGCAAGGAGGGTCACACCAAGGTAGCATGTCCCAAGAAATAGTTTTGCAACATTTTCTAGATCGTGGGTCAATGTGTTACCAGAGGAAACTTGGAAAGATTAGGGAAACCTACATTGTGGCTGTTAGCTCTTTTTCTTGTAGCACAACCTTGATGTGACAATATACTAATGTACTCAAAATAAAAACTAATATTTCATACAAAAGAAAGGCTAATTTATGAGGGTATTAGATAATATCTGGGGATACCTATTATCACCTCCTTTTTTGAGAACCACTTGCTCAGGAAGGTATTACCTATGTATGATTACTAATTTGTTGTATCTTTTAAGTGGATTATCTTCTTACTGAAATGCTGAAATGTCTTTTAATGGGTTAACAAGTAAATGATTATGAAAAAGACCATGAATACCCTGATACAAAGCTTAATGACCCATACTAGTATCTTAGCAACAACAATGAGTAAGGTACTAACGATTCTCATCCTTCTTTTTTAGCTCTTATGAACCCTAGGAAGGATAACCTAATTTGATTCTCTCTTAAAGGAATTAGTAAACTGAATTGTATTCCTTTGAAACACAATTACTTGAATGGAATATATATATATATATATATTTGAAGTGTGAATGATTTGAATATTTAAAATATTGGTTGGATAATGATCAATCACTTAGCCAACTATAAAACCAGTGCCTTAACCTTGGGCTATGAGTCAATATCTGGTATAACTCCACAGTAAGGTGATTAACAAAATATATGCAAACAAAGATAAAATACCTTAAAAATTACACTCTCTCTACAACTATATCATTAGATCCTTAAACTATTGTCAAGCTCTCTAGGGTCACTTGAAATGATTAATCCTTCCTTGAAGGAGCTTACAAATGACTGCATAACCACCTTGTGATTAGTATGCCTAGATGCCTTACAAATAAACATACAAGAGTAATAACAATAATGAAAAGAGATAATGAAAGATGCATAACAAAGATTTAAAATATTTTTATTAATGTCTTAAAGCTTCAAATACATATAGATAGACCAATAATACAAAGGCTCAGAAAATTTTTAGTAGTCTACCTTGTAATATATTTCATTGATTTTCAATTACAACTTACAATCCTTTTTCCAACTCCTACAAAATGCAAGGTGAAAAATATTTATAGGCCTAAACCATCTTGGAATCCTTAAGATAAGGATCCTACAAGCTTTGGATGGTTTAGAATACCTAACCCTAAAAATATAGAAAGCGACAAAAGACAAGAAAATACCAAGCGGTGGGAGGACAAAACTGAAGAATAAGATCTGATATTTCTTTGTCTTCTTGTGGATGTCAGCACCTTTATCTGAATATGTTTAGGATAGCATCTGATAGTTGTAATAAGATTTAGTTATCGCCAATTCAGGCAAACTTACACTAATCTCTTCAATATTGCTAACCTTCATGTGCTCATAGAACAAGTTCCATGTGTCCCCTTTACTGTTCATCCATGACATTCAAGTCAACTGTGACATGCTTCTTTTTCTTGGGCTTTGTCATGATGTCCCATGCTGTCACATCCTCCTCTTTAGGCCACTCAAAATTTAGAATATTCTCAAGCTGAGCCTTCTGCCTTTCCCACCTAGCATCTGTTATGCTTTTAACATTTGTGATGAATTTATTGCAATTAGTCTCTGTTTTTATTGCTTCATCAGAAATCCTATTGTATCTCTCCATATCTAGTTTTTCTTGATCAAATATATAAATTTCCTTATTGGGAAGCACATTATCAAATTCTGATCCCCATAGCCCTAATGGCTTGATTTGATTATCCTCAGTCTTGATAGGAGGTACAAAACTGTTATTCTCTACTCCAAACATTTTCAGCCTTGTCGCAATTTGATTTTATTTTCCTTTAAAAAAGGATAAATAATCTCCAATCTGTTCTATCTCTATGCCAACCATAGTTACTATCTCTGGCAAATATGATCTTAATGGTTGCACGGATTCCAACCTCTCAAAAAGAGCTATCCTTCCAGACCAAGTTGAATAGTATGGCTTCAAAATCAATATAAAAATATTCACTTCTGCTTGTAGGCCTGGAAACCTGCCATAGGCTCTGTACACAAAATCAAATTTGTCTTTTATGGTGTCTATTCTATGTTGCAAAATTGAAGTCAAGCTCTCAAAATAACACTATTATGTTCTGTGACTTCTAGCTCTATTTCAGTAGGTATCTCCCCTATATCTTCTATTTGGATCTCAATATCCATTACCTCTTTGGGTTCAGCAAGGGAAAGCTCTATTACATCTAGTAGTTGTTTAGTAAGCTCATCTATGAGCTTCTCTTGTTCTTTGATATTTAGCAATGCTAACTTCCTGTCCTTAACAATAACACTAGTATCACTAGTGAGTCTTTGTAGTTTTTCTGACATTTGGGTTGCCTTTTCCTCATTGAGATGGGCAAAATGAGTCAGTACTTGGGATATTTCCAAATCCCTTGTATTCTAGAGTGTCGATATGATCTTATTACCTTCCATCTTTTCCTAAATATTTAGAAGGGCTGGCTTTTGATCTTTAGGAGCTAAGCTCCACATTGCAAGTGCCTGGGACTTAGGGTTATATCCAAACCCTTTGATCATATCCCCAAACTGAGTCTCTGATGACAATTTTACATCAGGTTGTTTTCTTATTTGGTCTATTATAAATACTGAGGACAAGTCCCAACCTTCTACCAATAATACTCCACTGGCCTTGACTAGTTTTCTTTCTTGTTCTGGTGGGATTTCCTTAGATTTGGGATCATAGTCCTGCAATGTCTGTAAATCCTCTTGGGTGACTGGATCACCGCCTGCCAATTGCAACTATTTTCCAACTTGTTGTTGGTCATTCCAAATAAGGAAATATTTGAATTATTTTGTTTTAATAAATTTGTCACCCGTGAGGAATTCCTCTTGACGTATCAACCTTTCATCAGTACAGGACCTAAGAGGTAACTCCTCTTCTTCTTCTACATATTTTTACAGTATCTTCCCAGCCCTGATCTGTTTTCTCAATAGGTGATCATAAGGCCTATTTCCAGTTATTAGGGCTCCAATTCTATCCATCTTCTTCTTCCTAGAAGGTTCCCCTGTTTCTAATTTTTTGTCTCTTGGGTGGGGGATCATTAGTTACTTCCTTATCTGAGACCTTTTTTAGGTCAATGATGTCCTCTCCCTCAGCTACCCACTATTCTGCGACTGCTTGCTTGTCTAGAGGGGGATCAGGTTCATAATATTCATCACTATCATCATCATATTCTGATGATGAATGCCCCTTTTGGCCTTTCTCTGGAACCACTAATGCATCCTCTAATTGATTGCATATAAGAGTATGAGATTCAATCATAGCATCTAGCCTTTTTAAATAAGGCATATTAGGGTAAAAACCTCCAAACTTCAATCCTTTTCTTTTTACTTGCCTCTCTAGGTCCATAGGTTAATTGAACTTAATTTCTCTCTTGTCCACCTCCTCATCCTCCAGAATATTTCTGATTAAATCCTCCTACATGCACTCCTCATGATCCTTGGTGCAAGGAATAGTTGGTGTTAGCAATTTCTTAGCACTGAGGATGAAACCCTCTTTGTCAACATATCTAGATAGGGAAACATTCATCCTGTAGTGATTCATCCAGTTATTCATAGGGTCTAAATCCCTCTTTCCAATAGTAAAATTATATATTTTGAACTCCCTGGAAGTAAATGTACCCTTCCTGTGTGGTGCAAGATGCTCCGTATCACTCAAAATTAACTGCCTTACAAACTCCATTGTAGCTATCCTTGTTGGTACATGAAATGACAATATATGGGGAGGATGTGTACATCCATACACCCTTATCAGTGTGAAGTTCTTCTCATAATAGCAGTCTCCCCAATTATGGTCTCCTGGCCATTTCTCAAGATATTGGAATGGCCTCAACAGTTGTATTACCCTGACAGGAAATCTAGTATTATCAACACCTAGGCACTTAAGAATTGGATAGATTATCCAATTTTCAAAATCACAAAACTCCTATTTTTTGGAGGTATAGTTCCACACTCTGAGCCACAATTGAACATGATTGGCCTGACCATGATGAAACCTTTGTGGCTGTAAAAATTCACAGTTCATGAATGGGAAATTGTAGTACATGATCAAATTCATAAGAATTGAGAAATGGATAAATTTTGGATGATCCTTCTTTCTTTGTATGTCTACAAACCCTTGATGCATCTGGTCTATGATATACTGGATGTAGTCATAGTTAGAAGTGGTATGGAGGCTCTACGTGTCTAGGACCATCATCAAGATATCAGAGGTAATCCTCTCTACTCCTGCATCCTTCCCCAATACTCTACATAGTGCATATGCTATATACTTGATGTAGAAATTTAGGTCCTTATAAAAATATGGGGCTGCTCCTGGCAAGGGTGCTATATAGGTTTTCATTTTCTTAGGAACATGATGTTCCTTGATCAACTTGGCAGAAATGCTAGACTCTCTAGTATATCTATTCTCTAGGCTCTTCAAATTTATTTCAGTTTTCATAGGGTAGTAGACATTTAAGGCATTCATGAAGGAATTTTGGTCCAAAGTAAGTAGGGATTTTTGATCATCCATCTTAATTGGTTTGGTCAGGGTGTCATACCTACTGGCCAATTATTAGATGAAGTAAACATCTACAAAGATGTTAGGAACAATAAACCTGGCTAATATAGAGGTCCAAGGGTTTGAAATTGGCATGGGCCCATCAATATTGTTCAAGAAATAATTAAACAATGAATATCCTGAGGAACTTGGGGTTTTTGCATCCCTAATGTAAGATAAATCATCAATTAAGGTATCGACACTTACCTTTCTATTTTGGCTTGACCCTGGCAACAATGTGAGAAATTCATTTGGATAATTTCTCTTTCCTTTTGATTCATCATCAACATCATCACTTCTTCCATTGGTAGATGCCATACTTTGTGCTTGGCTCATTTTCCATTTCTGTTTTGTTCTCAATACCCCTTTTCATTGATATTGAAATAAATCTTCTCGAAAACCCTCACCGCCAACTGTGAATTCCTCTACAATTCTAAACTTTGAAAACACTTGAGAACACTGCAAATTACAATCTCTATTGAATTTTGAATCAGGAAATCACCTTTTTGAGTCACCTATTGCTGGAGAATCAACTCTTTTCAGAAAACACTAAAATCTCTATAAAAACTCTTTGCTCTAAGAATTTGGAAGCTGGTAAGAATAAAATGATAATGGACATGCTTACTTATAATTTAGAATTTAATGCAGATGTCTCTTCGAACTTGTAAACTTACAATTGAGTCATTTCTACCATTAGTTTCACGCATTGTGACATCAATTTTGTGTTCTAGCCATGACATTTAAACTGACAGGTAATCAATTTCTGATGAGTGCATTTGCATATAAAAACCTTATAAAATTTGAAAAGAGATTGAATTCTGATCTGATTGGCCGCATTAAATCATATTACGGCTACTTTTCAATCTCTCAAAATCCTTGAAATCTCATTGGTCAGAAAATCTCCATCATGGCGTCGCAGAAAAGTCTTTATTTAACTCTGTTTTACTTCTAGTGACCAAGTGACTGAGTGATCTCCTTGTCACTTGATACTTCTACTAACTGTAGTTTCTTACTGAGACTTAGCGACTGCCGTTGGATCAAACCTTAGATCAATGGTTATCTCCAAATTGCTTGATGCTTTAACTTAACCCTTCCTTTTATGGAGAGATCAAGACTAAGCCTTTTCTTATTTGTTCTTCAACCTCGGGTCACATCTGTAGATTTGGCTACTGTTGAATCTCTATGTTGCTAGACCAAATCCTTAACTCATGTTTTATTCGAAGACCACATGAATAAGAATTTTAGTCTCTTAATCACTTGATTATTTCATCTTTATAATTTTCATCTCAAGACAATGCGATGGCCATTGATCTCTCTTTCCTCTCGATCTGACGATTGTCGCTAAGTCTCCTGATCTTCACTACAAACCCTAAGTTTTCATGAGACTTTAGGAAAAACAAACACATGTCTTACTTTTTCCTCTTGTCTCCTGATCATCAAATACCTTTTGACTGTTCAATTTTATCAAGTGATCACGCAACTACCATCTGATTTGGCTTCCATCCAATGGTTGTCGCTAAATCTCATGATCTTTGACTTAACTCATCTTTCATCCCAAGATTTGGCGACAACGGTGTTACTCTAACTGACATCTAATCTGGGTTTATCTAGAGATTTAGCGATTGTTGAATCTCCATGTCGCATGATAATTTCTAAACTGTAGCTATAATCAGGAGACTTCTTGACTGCCATTAGATTAAATCTGTGATCAACAGTTGTCACATAATCTCCTGTTCTTTCACTTAACTCACTTTTGATCACAAGACTTGGTGACAACACTTGAACTTAACTCATAACCATGGGTTTCATTAGGAGATAATGTGATTGAGAAATATCAAAGTCACCATATAGAATGACTAACTCTGATTTCATCAAGAGACAATGTGACCACTGTTAGATTTATACTGAGATCAACTATCTGCGCCAAGTCTCGTGATAAACTAAAGAATATTCTTTTCATTAGGAGACTACGTGACCAAATCTTTTTTCCATGTCTCCAGATCATAAGGAATATTCATTCTTTCTTATAAGACTAAGTGACTAAGATATAATCACATGAAAATTACTCAGACATAAGCTATGAAAAGTAACATGAAAATCGAACGCGATTGAGAATTTTAGTGCTTTTTTGCATTTTTGACTAGAAATGACTCTAGGGTTTAAGGTTTCTAGTATTTTCAACTAGGTTTAAAGAAAACACAAATCCCACATAGGCATATAAGCATTTTTAGACATGATTTCAAACCTTCTGGGCATAGGAATGATAGCCATCTTCAAAATTTTACATGACAAACTCAAAAATAGGAAATACAACCAACAATGGCTCTCTCTAAGGATGGCTAAACACAAGTTTATAAAAAGAATCATAGAATATCTGGTTGTAGACCTCTTATTTGACACTGACTAAACTATTGCTTAAGGGAAACACACAAGTTAAAAGGAAACCTACACATATACATATGATACATACTTATTTGTGCATGAAAACTTGATTTTTAATTGAAAAGGGGCTTGAGGAATTTCCCATGCACAGGAAACTCATATTATTCTCCATTCATATTCTTCAGGATATATGAATCTTTACCAAAGCTCTGAGAGATGAAAAAAGGCCCAAGCCATAATGACTCAAATTTCTTGTGCTTTCCTTTATCTTATGCTCTTACATTCCATTGCAAAAATAGATCATCTGGTTGGAATTTTCTGTCACTAGCCCTTTTGTCAAATAGATATTTCATCTTTTGCTGTAACTTTATGTTCTTCCTTTGGCTATCTTTTCTGATTTCATCCAACTTTGTCAACTGCATCACTCTATTTTGCATTCTGTCAGAAAGCTCTAATTGTTCTTCTTGTAAAAACTGATATACTGGTAACAAATTATTAACAGGCAGCCTTGATTTCATACCATATACCAGCTTAAATGGTGATTTTCCTTTTTCCTTCTTAAATGTTATCCTATTTTCCCATAATGCTAGTTTCAATTTTGTATGCCATGCTCTCTTATTTTTCTCAAGAGTCTTCTTCAAAATCTTCAATATGATTTTGTTACTAGATTTAGCTTTTCCATTTGCTTGCGGATGTTATGGTGATGAATATGACATCATGATCCCATACTTCTCACAAAACTCTTTCATCTCATCTGACCTAAAACACATGGCATTGTCCATTACTAATTTCACAGGCACACCAAATCTGGTCAATATATTTTCTATTAGGAATTCAGTAACAACTTTACTTGTTTCCTTTTTTGTGGAGATAGCTTCAATCCATTTTGTAAAGTAATCTATGGCTACAAGTATCCAACTGTGTCTACTACTAGATTTTTTTGAAAATTCACCTATAAAATCAATTCCCCACATAGAAAAAGGGGCTTCTGCACTTACAGGATTTAGCAACAGATATCCTGAAAACTTTAACTTATTTGTGAACCTCTGACATGGTTCACATCTTCTAACATATGCATGGGTATCTTTAAATAAATTGGGCCAAAAATAACCAACCCTTAAGATCTTATGGGCAGTAGTTTTGGTAGAAAAGTGGCCTGCACAGACCCCAACATGCATTTCATTTAATATTTTCTCAGATTGACCTTGATCTAGACATAGTAGTAATACACTATTCCTATCTTTCTAGTATAAATCTCCTTGTATTAAGGTGTATCTGTGAGCCTGTAATCTGAGACTTCTGTTTTGATTATCTGTCATAGCATTAGGACACTTGGCATTTTTTTAAAGAAAAATACAATATCAGTATAAAATGGTTGTTTCTCTATACTAGTAATTGTCTGATCATGTATTTTTGTATCATTTACTTGTACTAAATCCAAGTTCTCCTTTGTCATGAGCTTTGCCAAACCTTGACCTCTTACCAATTTTGTAATGTGGATTTCTAGGTTAAATTCCTGAATTTGATTGATCCACTTGCATCTCTTTCTAGTTACCTCTAATTGGGTAAGAATATATTTTACTGATGCATGAGGTACATATGATAACACCTTAGCACACACTAAGTATGGTATAAAATATTTCATAGCTTTTACTAGGGCATATGCTTGTTTTTCCATCATTTCATAATTCAGTTCTGCAACCTGAAGGGATTTACTAAAAAAGGCTATTGGATGTTCAAACCCTTCATCATCTATTTGTAACAGAACAACAACAATAGTGTGAAAAGATGCAAAAGATGCAAAAGAAAATGGCTTACTATAGTCTGTTGATTTCAAAATAGGTGCTTCTTGTACTTCCTTCTTTATTATTTCAAATACAATTTGAGCTTCCTCATTCCAGTAAAATTTTGCATCTTTCTTTAGCAACTTGATGATTGGTTTGACAACCTCTACAAAGTTAGCTATGAATCTTCCGAAAAAGTTTATCTTTCCTAAGAAATATTGTACTCTTATATTTTTTGGAGTAGTGACCTTTTGGATAGCCTCTATTCTCTCAGGGTCTATCCTGACTCCATCCTTGGACACTATATGTCCTAGTAACTTTCCCTCAGTGACTGCAAAATGACATTTTTTAGGGTTTAGTGAAACACCATACTCTAAAGCCTTATCAAAAATTTTCTCTAGGTGTTCACAGTGATCCTTTTTAGAATATGCATTCAAGTCATCTTGATAAATAAACATAAATAAATCAATAAATTCTTTAAATGCCACATCCATGGCTCTTTGGAAAGTTTCTCCTGCATTTATTAATCCAAAGGGCATCCTGACATAGACATAGGTTCCCCATGGAGTAGTAAAAGCAGTTTTGAATTGCTCTGATTCTTTCACAACCACTTGGTTGTAACCTAAGAATCCATCCATCATTGACAAAAACTCACAACTAGTTACCTTATGAAACATTGCTTCCATATTTGGTAGAGAATAGTTATCTTTTAAGGAAGCAATATTCAAGTTTTTTAAATCGACACACAGTCTTATGTCACCATTCTTCTTTCTTACTAGTACTAGGTTTGAGACCCAAGTTGAGTGTCTGATGGGATGAATGATTCCAAAATCATTTAACTTCATCAACTCCTATTGCATCTTAGGAGCCAACAAAGGATTAATAGGTCTCTGCTTCTGTTTGAATGGTTTCATGTCAATTTTTACTGGTATTTCATGTTGGAAAAGATCCTGGTATTTCATGTTGGAAAAGATCCTCTCTATAAGCCTTAAGATCTTCATATGACCAAGCCAAAACATGCTTATGTTTTCTTAATAGTTTTATCAAGTTGGTTCTAACACGAGACTCTAATCCTTTTCGAATGAAAACTATTTAAGGAGTAGTCTGTGAATCCAAATTTATTTCTTCTAAATCCTCAACCTTGACATTGTTAATTCCTGATGTTTTTTTCACTTTGATTAGTAAAAATGCCTCTAGTTATACCAATCCCTTAGGAATCTGGTTAGAACTAAGTTAGACAACCTCATCCCCCAATATATAATCCTTACCATCAATAAATTCAAGTATATTATTGCAATCTATACGTTGGTCCTCATAATGGTCAAGACATTGAAGAAATCTAAGGATATCTTGGTCATCCTCAAACACTTGCCAGTTGTAAATGTTGTCTGGGACAACTGGTCTTCTTTTTACTTTAAGAATTGATACCCCTTTAATGGTCATGTCATTAGTTTTTAAGGCAACATTAGCCAAGAAATATGCCATTATGTTTCTAGACATTTCTATCCAGTTGATATTAAAGGCATCAAAGAATTCTATTTGATCCCAAATAGCATGTCTATACATTTTTAATCTGTCATTATTTACAACATATTTGGATCTCACCTAGGCTACTACTAAATTTGAGTCACCATAGACTTTCAGACATTTTATACCATGTTTAGTAGAAATTTCTAGCCCTAGAAATAAAGCTTCATACTCTGCTGTATTATTTGTACATTGAAAGGATAGCAGAAAAGAATATTTGAAAGTGGTACCTAATGGAGATATAAATAGGACTCCAACTCCTGATCCTTCTCTAGAACATGCTACATCAAAGTACATCTACCATAAAACATCACTCTATACAGATAACTCCTTCACCAAAGGATCAAAATTTTCACATTGGTGATCACTCCTTTTGGTTCTAAAATTTTCCATGTCAATATCAACACAGTAATTAATGTCAGTGTCTTCATGCCATTCAATCATATGAGGTGTTCTTCCTTCTCTAGACACTTTGACATTATTTCTAGCAATATTGAATGTAGCATATGATAAATCACATTGTATACTACCTCCCTTTGAAGCACTCCACTTTCTTGACAATAGCATACCATAGTGTGGTGGAATGTCAACAACAAGTACACTCATTGTTAAAACTATATCAGGACATATGGCTAGCTTATAAGGCATAGCTTCAATAGTACCAATAACTAGGACTTCACTGGAATCCATTGCTTGACACCTCCCATGAGGAGTATCAACTTGTAATCCCATGGATTTCATGATTTCAACTGGCATAACAATATTTGAAGCTCCTGAATCTATCATACAATTTTTTAGCTTCTTACCATTGATTACCAATGTTAAAAAAAATAGATCAACAACTTTTGGAGAAGTATTTGTATTAAGAAAAAATTGAGGAATATCAGATATCATCACTTCATGTTATTTTCCCTTGTTATTTGTTTTCTTTTAAATGCGCTCTGCACTTTGAATTTTTACTAAGAGTACACTGTTCAATACTGATAAAACTTTCTCTTTGTGTTCTTTCATTTTCATCATCTCAAGGAATGGGACCTTCACTCTCATCTGAGATAAGCACTATCCCATGTCTATTGGAGTGTATTTTTTATCTGAGGCTTTTGGGTTTTTCATGGTGATCTTATTTTCTTTTGGTTGAATATGCACAGTAGGCTCTTCCTTCCTAGCTTTCTTATTTTTCACTTTAGGGGAAGAAGAACTTGCCTCTGGTTCTTTAGCCTTTTCTACATGCACATATTTTTGTTCATTAGCTTTGTTTACTACCTTAACCTTTGGTCTATTTTCCCATCCTTTTTAGGTATATATTTGCAATATGTTTTGTTTTCTTTTATAAAGATGCCTGATGGTTGACTAACAACATTAACCACCACTCTATTTCTTAGGTGATAGTTGTTCCTAGCTTTGTTCACTAAGTCAGTAGTGATTCTGGATTTTTCCTCATCATACGCTTTTCTCACTATTGGAGCTTCCTGACTATTTTAGGTATGACACCTTATGTGGTAATCCCTTTCCTCTTCCTCACTATCTGACAAGACTTGCTATTGATGAATTTCAACTCTTTCTTGCGAACCATATATGTCATGATTCTCAATTTCTTCATCAGAATCCATATCATGACAAGAATATTCATTATTCATATTATAATCACATGCATCATTTTCATCCTTATCTTTCTCCTCATTTTATTTCAAATATAGGGAAACAACACAAAAATCAGGATTGTGCTGTGCCTCACAGGCCTCACACTAGAAATCATGATTGCACATATGAATAACACTTTTGTGTAAAGGATCAGGGGTCCTATTCTAAGTTTTCTCTTTTCTAGGTGGAGCAATAGGTTTACCATCTTTAAATTGGGTACCACAGGGGTATTTTTGCATCCTATTTTGAGGATTGTGATTGTTATTATAGGATGGCATTTTTTTTTGGGGATCCCTATACTCTTTGTACTCAGGTTCCTTTTGATTGCTTCTATTAAGGTGTGGACCCTCTCTTTTACCCAACTTCCCTGATATCATTATGTTCATTTCTATGTTCACAGCTATTTTATAGGGTTCTATCAAAGTCCTAGGATTTTATCCCTTAATGCATAGCCCATTTTTGAATCAAAGCCATAAAGATAAGTAGCTAGACATACCTTTTGATCCAACTTCATCTTTTGGAATAGATTATGCATAGCTCACTAAAATCTTGTATTGAACTCTGTCACTTCTTCATTTGAGTTCTTCCTTATGTTATTAAACTCATTAGCAGAAAACCTTCATTAGTCTTGTCACCATATTGATCCTTGAAAAGATCAACCAGTTCATCCATAGTTCCTAGAGAACCATGAGATAAGCTCCTAAACCAATCCCTAGAATCCTCTACTAGATATTGTACAAATAAATTCATAAGCACATATTCATGATTGATATTTAAATCATCTATAACATAAAAGAATTTTATCAAATGTTCTTCACAGGTGACAACATTATTATCTGAAAATTTTGGGAGCTTTTCTCCCATATCTCCTGGTATCACATTAGGATAACTTGGAATTCCAAAAAACTAAAATTGGTTATACCTTTCTACAGGAAGAGGCCTCCTTTGAAATTTGTCATTCTCCTTGGGAGCGAAGAATTTTCTATGGTCTTTAAAAGAAGAAGCCTTATTTTTTGATGTTGTAGGGTGCTCTGTATTAGCAAAAGAAATTGTGGTTGACTGCAAGAAGTCAATTTTCATTTTCATTTCAATGGTGGTAGCTTTTGCTTCAGCTTTTTCTAACATCTTGGCCATATTTTCCTTTTCTCTTCTAATTTTTTCAAGGTCAATGTCTAATTTGGACATTTTCTCTGTCAAGTTCTTCTGAGTTTTAGGCTTCTCAACTTCTATTTCTGTAACTTTACTTTTCCATTTATCTTTGAAGTCTTGAGAACCTAACTTTTGGTGGTTATTGGGAATCTGTTGGTCTCTACGAGACCTCTCTATATTCCTTGCAGCCTGATGTCTTAAGTTTCTTTTCCTATTCTTATCAACATTTTTCTGTTCATGTTTTTTCTTCTTAAGTTGTTTTTCCCTTTTCATCTTTTGAATAAGGGAGAGATGTTTCATGAGGAGTCTTTCTTCCTTTGCAAGCTCATCAGAAAGGACTCCCTCAGAATCTGAACTAATTATATCTATTCCTTCTCTTTCACTAGAAGTGCTAGTGACTGTATAGGTATCTAGTCCAAGACTTGGGGCTTGGGATTCTAAATATTCTGAGGCACTCTCTTCTTGACTAGACTAATTATTGTTTCTCCTTCTAGTGCTATTCCCTTCACTTCTTGGAGAAGAATCATTGATAATTTCTTGATTTTTCTTCTACCTCTAAGACATCCTAGTTTTTGAAGTAGTGAGAATCCCACCATCACTTGCAACTTTTGGATTATTTCTTATTCTAGACCTAGCATTCATGTTTGAAAATGTACTTCACTGATCACAGAGATTTCACCTTTTTAGAGTCGCCACCCAATCTTGGGAAATAATGAATACTATTAGAATGACTTAGGCAAATTTTAACTGTAAAATTGATTTATCTTTTGAAACTAGAGATTCTGAATACTTAAAATCAAGACTTTACAATCTAAACTCCCCAGCAGAGTCGCTAGTTTGTTAGCTCTTTTTCTTGTAGCACAACCTTGATGTGACAATATACTAATTTACTTGATAAAAAAACTTGTATTTCATACAAAGTAAAGGCTAATTGATGAGGGTATTAGATAATATCTTGGGATACCTATTATCACCTCCTTTTTTGAGATCCACTGGCTCAGGCAGGTATTACCTATGTATGATTACTGATTTGCAGTATCTTTTAAGTGGATTATCTTCTTATTGAAATTCTGAAATGTCTTATAATGGGTCAACAAGTAAATGATTATGCAAAAGACCTTAAATACCTTGATACAAAGCTTAATGACCCATACTAGTATCTTAACGACAACAATGAGTAAGGTAATTAGTATTCTCATCCTTCTTCTTTTTTAGCTCTTATGAACCCTAGGAAGGATAACCTAATTTGATTCTCTCATAAAATAATTAGTAAACTGAATTGTATTTCTCTGAAACACAATTACTTGAATGAAATGTATATATTTGAAGTGTGAATGATTTGAATATTTAAAATTTTGGTTGGATAACGATCAATCACTTAGCCAACTATAAAACTAGTGCCTTAACCTTGGGCTATGAGTCAATATCTGGTATAACTCCACAGTAAGGTGATTAAAAAAATATAAGAAAACAAAGATAAAATGCCTTACAAAATACCCTCTCTCTACAACTATATCATTAGATCCTTAAACTATTGTTAATCTCTTTGGGGTCACCTGAAATGATTAATCCTTCCTTGAAGGAGATTACAAATGACTACATATCAACCTTGTGATCAGTATGCCTAGATTCCTTACAAATAAACATACAAGATCAATAACAGTAATGAAAAGAGACAATAAAAGATGCATAACAAAGATTGCAAATATTTTTATTAATGTCTTAAAGCTTCAAATACATATAGATAGACCAATAATACAAAGGCTCAGACAAATTTTAGTAGTCTTCCTTGTAATATATTTCATTGATTTTCAATTACAACTTACAATCCTTTTTCCAAATCCTACAAAATGATAAGAGAAAACTATTTATAGGCCTAAACCATCTTGGAATCCTTAAGATAAGGATGCTACAAGATTCAGATAGTTTAGAATACCGAACCCTAAAAATACATAAAGAGAAAAAAGACAAGAAAATACCAAGCGGTGGGAGGACAAAACTGAAGAATAAGATCTCATATTTCTTTATCTTCTTGTGGATGTCGACACCTTTGTCTGCATATGTTCAGGATAGCATCTGATAGTTTTAATAAGATTTAGTGACCACCAATTCAGGCTAACTTACACTAATCTCTTCAAGATTGCTAACCTTCATGTGCTCATAGAACAAATGCCATGCGTCCCCTTTACTGTTCATGCATGACATCCTAGTCAACTGTGACGGGATTCTTTTTCTTGGGATTTGTCATGATGTCCCATGTTGTCGCATCCTCCACTTTAGGCCACTCAAAATCCTAAATATTCTCAAGCTGAGCCTTCTGAATTTCCCACCTAGCATCTATTATGCTTTTAACATCTGTGATGAATTTACTGCAATCAGTCTCTGCTTTTATTGCTTCATCCAGAATCCTATTGTATCTCTCCATATCTAGTTCTCCTTGATCAAATATATAAATTTCCTTATTGGGAAGCACATCATCAAATTCTGATCCCCATAGCCCTAATGGCTTGATTTGATTATCCTTAGTCCTGATAGGAGGTACAAACCTATTATAATCTACTCCAAAATTTTTTAGCTTTGTCTCAATTTGATTTTCTTTTCCTTTAAAAAAGGATAAAGTGGCTCCAATCTGTTCTATCTCTATGCCAACCATAGTTACTATCTTTGGAAAATCTAATCTTAATAGTTACACGGATGCCAACCTCTCAAAAAGAGTTGTCCTTCCAGACCAAGTTGAACAGTATGGATTCAAAATCAATATAAAACTATTCACTTTTTCTTGTAGGCCTGGATATTTGCCATGGGCTCCATAAACCATATCAATTTTTTCTTTGATGGTGTCTATTCTATGTTGCAAAATTGAAGTCAAATATCTCAAAATAAAACTATTGTGTTCTATGATGGTGTCTATTCTATGTTGCAAAATTGAAGTCAAAGCTCTCAAAATGACACCATTGTGTTCTATGACTTCTAGTTCTATTTCAGTAGGTATCTCCCTTGTATCTTCTATTTGGATCTCAATATCCATTACCTCTTTAGGTTCAGTAGGGGAAAGCTCTGTTACCTCTAGTAGTTGTTTAGTAAGCTCAGCTATGAGCTTCTCTTGTTCTTTGATCTGTACCAATGCTAACTCCCTGTCCTTAATAATAGCACTAGTATCACTAGTGAGTCTCTGTAGTTTTTCTGACATTTGGGCTCCCTTTGCCTCATTGAGCTGGGAAAATCAGTCAGTACTTGGGATATTTCCAAATCCCCTATATTCTAGAGTGTCCATATGATCTTATTACCTTCCATCTTTTCCTAAATATTTAGAAGGGCTGGCTTTTGATCTTTAGGAGCTAAGCTCCACATTGCAAGTGCCTGACACTTCGGGTATATCCAAACCCTCTGATCATATCCCCAAACTGAGTCTCTAATGAAAATTTTAAATCAGGTTGTTTTCTTATTTGGTCTATTATAAATACAGAGGACAAGTCCCAGCCTTCTACCAATAATACTCCACTAGCCTTGACCAGTTGTCTTGCTTGTTCTGGTGTGATTTCCTCAGATTCAGGATCATAATCCTGCAATGTTTGTAAAGCCTCTTGGGTGATTGGATCACCATCTTCCAATTGAAACTATTTTCCAACTTATTGTTTCTCATTCCAAATAAGGAAATCTTTGAATTATTTTGTTTTAATAAAGGTGTCATCCTTTAGGAATTCCTCTTGATGTATCAACCTTTCATCAGTACAGGACCTAAGAGGTAACTCTTCTTCTTCTACATATTTTTACAGTTTCTTCCCTACCCTGATCTGTTTTCTCAATAGGTGATCATAGGGCCTATTTCCAGTCATTAGGGCTCCAATTCTATCCGTCTTCTTCTTCCTAGAAGGTTCCCCTATTTCCATTTTTTATCTCTTGGGTGGGGTCTCATTTATTAATTCCTTCTCTGAGACCTCTGTTAGGTCAATGATATCCTCTCCCTCAACTACCCAATCTTCTATGACTGCTTGATTGTCTAGAGGGGGACTAGGTTCATAATATTCATCACTATCATCATCATATTCTAATGATGAATGCCCCTTTTGGCCTTTCTCTGGAACCACTAATTCATCCTCTAATTGATTGCATAGGAGAGTATGAGATTCAATCATAGAATTTAGCCTTTTTAAATAAGGCATATTAGGGTAAAAACCTCCAAAATTCAATCCTTTTCTTTTTACCTTCCTCTCTAGGTCCACAAGTGCATTGAACTTAATTTCTCTCTTGTGCACCTCATCATCCTCCAGAATAGTTCTGATAAAATCCTCCTCCACGCACTCCTCATGATCCTTGATGTAATGAATAGTTGGTGTTAAAAATTTCTTAGCACTGAGGATGAAACCCTCTGTGTCAACAGATCTAGATAGGGAAACATTTATCCTGTAGTGATTCATCCAGTTATTCAGAGGGTCTAAAGCCCTCTTTCTAATAGTAAAATTATATATTTTGAACTACCTAGGGGTAAATGTACCCTTCCTATGTGGTGCAAGATGCTCCTTATCAGTCAGAATTAATTGCCTTATAAACTCCATTACAGTTATCCTCGATGGTATATGAAAAGACAATATATGGGGAGGATGGGTACATCCATACACCCTTATCAGTGTAAAGTTCTTCTCATAATAGAAGTCTCCCCAATTATGGTCTCCTAGCCGTTTGTCAAGATATTGGCATGGCCTCAATAGTTGTTGATGACATTAATTTTTCCATTAGTACACTTAGTGAAAAACATTGACAGAGATCATCAGTACAAGCATTACCGGCAGACTACAGGCATTACCGGTGGACTACAAGAATTACTGGTGAAAAGTGAGCATACCTGATAGAACACAAAGGTCACGAGAAAATGCTAAGTATGGAATTGACCGACGAACACTGACAAGTGTTGCACCAACAAAGTGAACAGGACATCACCAACGGGTCAATAACATAACATTGAGATCATCACCGGTGACACAGTTTTGGAAACAAAACTGATAGAACAGAAAAGGCATACCTGATGAATAGTTCATGAAAGGAACACCGATGACAAAGAAAACCAACCGCCAGAACTGACAATTAGTTAGAGAACCCACAGATAGTGGATCTGAGTTTTACATGTCAGATAAAGCAATATAATTCTATTTATAGAATTTTAATTTATTTTAAATCATAACTTGAGGGTCAAGCAAGATTTATGTAAATGTTTTAAAGCATCCTAACGGATCTAAAACATATCTAACTAAAGATCAAGGTCAATTTGTAAACCTTGGATCTAGAGTTAACTTGTGAAGCGTGAATCAAGAATTGAGCCAAAATCTAGTATAAATAGATGTTCAAATCAATTGTGAGTTATGAATTCATTGTTGTTGATAGCCACTATGAGCATCTAAGGAGCAGAAGGAAAAATTCATGCAAAGTTTAGAAACAGATCATATCAGTTGTCAAGAACACACAGAGGCTACCGACGAGCAGACAAAGGTATTATTCAATCATGGAAGGATGATTACTCATACATAGGAAGCTTTATTAGATATGTTATCAACAATTAGAGATTGCATACATCATCAAATGAAAGACTTATGTAGTTGCATTCTAACAAGTGCATCACATCTAAAATTCTTTTGTAGAAGGTGGACTTAACCATTATTTACAAATCTCTTAACAAAGTGCACACTTAACAGTGTTGCTAAAGCTTCAAATGAAGTAGATCTTAACAGGTCTCCATTGTAATACTCTTAATAGGGTAGGTCATCATAAGTGACCAATTGTAAGCCTTAATCGGCCCCTTCTTATCTAAAAATAGTGAATTCTTGTGGGTAACAATCTCCACTGTAGTTTTTACTTCCTCACAAGAGTTTTCTGCGATATCATATCTTGTGTCATGTGTTATCTATTTTCATGAATGTTTATTTTATGATTACATACTAAAGAACTTATGATATGATTGCATATACATAAAGAAAGATGAACAGTTAGATAAGATAATTTACAAACTGATGATTAAGGGTTAATGGGCTAACCAAGAAAATTTTTAGAGGTACTGATTCACCCCTCCCCTCTCAGTACATCATTCCAATATAATTCCAACAATTGGTATCAGAGCTAATCTCTTTCTTGAAAAATATTAAAGACTTAAGAGAAAAGATCAGAGCAATGGAAAAGTACAGACTGGACATGACTATTGAGAATGAGAAGTTACAGATGCAAATAAACTATGAGCAGTATAAAGAGGTGAGAATCAAATTAAGAAAACTTCTTGATGAAAGAAAGATTATGGCAACCAGGCTAAATGAGAAAGACTACTAAGAATTGGAAATACAAGATTACTTTGATACAAAAGAATCATCAATGAGAAAAGATTCAGACGCATTAGTAGAAGAAATTAAAAGTCTACAAGAGGTCAATCTACATCTGACAGATCAAGTCAAGATGCTGCAAATCGGTCAAGAGACTCAAATGGTAAAAATGATTGATGTCATGAATGATGCAAGAAAAGCTGAAAATGAAAGAACACAAGCCATTGATGATAGGAGGAAAATAATAGAGAATATACAAGAGAAAGAATCATAGATTCAAAGACTTACTGAGCATCACCATGAGGTTACCAACCAGATTATTTTTATGATTCAAGAAGCAAACAGATTAAATACAGAACTCATTGAAAGAATACAGATCATTGGCGAGCTAAGAGTAGAGAATAAAAAATTAAAGCATGAAATCAAAATCCAGATTCAACACAATGAATTGATCAAAAGGCTTAAGATAGCAACAAAAGGATGGATGATTTTCTTGATGGACAGAGAAGAGTCAACAACTAAACAGGATTAGGGTACAACGAGAATGGTGAATCTTCTAATCAACTAGATCAGAGGAATGTTTTCACAACCCCAAGATCTAAGAAGCTATCATGCAATCACTGTGGAAAACCAGGCCACACCTCAAACATCTGCAGAAGCAAAATGAAAGGTATTTCTCAAGCACAATCTACTTTTATTGGTAATTGTTATAAATGTCAAAAGAAAG
>MU226205.1:231834-244975 GCA_018584345.1 Thuja plicata
TTAATTATTTAAACAATTTAATTGCTTTTTAATAATTAGGGGACTATAGCCATTTTAATTAAATTAAATAGGCTAGGGGAATGAGTTAATTGCAAGTGGGTAATTGATTTAGGGATTTATTTAATTCTTTTATAATTAAATACTATAGCCATGTTTGATTTTGATATGATTTAATTGGTTTGAATTGATTTAAATTGTATGGCTATAATAGTTAATAGAAATTAGTGATAAAATTCACCTAGGACATTAAATTGATTTGAAGAATTATGCCACATAGTAACAGGGTCGTTTGGACATAATCGAGGGTATGATCACACTCAGGAAAAATAGGGTCTATAGTTGGAACAGACCAAATTTAGGTGGTTATATTTGCCCCTCTTTGAATTGATGTGCGAGCAGCGCATTGATTCAAAGAAAGTTTTTGATTTTGACTTCAAAAAGATTGAGAATCCCATTCTTGGTTGTCGAATGAAATGTTGATGAGATCAGTCTCACACTTGATCAAACAAAACTAATAGAATTGATTTTGAACTTGGTTGTCATCCAAATATCAATAAAAGATTTTAAAAATACCAATTCTGAACTTGTTTGTCATCCAAAGATTGGTAATACCGATTTTGAACTTGGTTGTCATTTGAAAATCAATAAGAAGCTGCCATGAGCTTAATAAAATCTTATAAAATGAGGAAACACAAGATATCCAGCTTATGAGAACCAAAGCTTTTTATCCAACAGTTCTGACTTAGTCAAGGAAACTATTATGCCCCTAGTTTGTTTGATAACAAAGTCATTTTGATGCTATTTTGAGAAAATAATTAATTGATGATAGTGTGATCATGCCCCCTCAGGAATAAAATCAAAAGAAAAGAAATAAATCCCTCAGTTGAACGAACGTATCACTTGCAGGAAGCGGGTGGGCAAGAAAGAGAGGAGTAGAAGTAGTGAAGGAGCAGGGGTGCGTTTAAGAGTAAACACACAAGTACCAAGTTAATCACATTGAAAATATGAGTTTGATTTTGTTCCCGATAGATGAAAGATTTTGGGAAGTATGGGTATTAGTAATAAACTTGGATTTCAGATGAATTATAAATAGAAAGGAGTTTGAGCTCAAATCCTTATGTTTTTCTTTCAAAAATGCATCATGCAATCTCTAAATGCTGCTATATGCAGACTCTTAGGACTTGTCACTGATTAGCAAATATTGCAACATTTTTATCAACATTGGGAAATTTTGGAACATATACCATCAGATAGTACAACAATCACTAATACCCACTGATATTATGAAAGTATGAATACTATGTTTTATTGGAATGTCAGAAATAGACTTAGGCATCAAGGCATAGAAGCCAAGATAACAAAATAGTCACCTTCCTTTTAATATACCAGATTCTGATTAAGGCAAGATATTAGACCCGCAATGACCTTGAACATTCATATCCTTGGGTACATTATGATTTGTATACCTTAGTGAGAATCTAGATCAGAAAAAAGAAAAGGAAATTGTTTCAACTTCACCGTAGTTTACACATAACGAAGATCAAGATATATGCGGCTATCCATCCATAGTGGCAACTCTTACCATAAACATCCCAGTTAGGTGAAATTTATAGGATCATTTGGAATAATCACCATATGTAGAAAATCAAGAAAACATTATGCCCCCTATCCTTGTGAATCTTTGTCTTTGCGTAGACGTCATTGAGTAACTAAGGATACATAATAAATCATCAATTGAGAATCAATCAAATGAAATTTTATAATTACTTAGATGCCCCTAGTTGAAAACATCATCAGGACATAAAAGAATCATAATCAAACCATTATCAAAATGTGTGTTTAAGTAGCACTTGTTCATTCATCTGTTAAACACAGTAGAGATTCATCAATCAGAAAATCATAATATAAGTAATATGGTGTTCCATATTTGTGCATTCATAGGATAAACCATTCATGTTTGTGATCCAATATAGTCTTGTAGGACCTCTGTTAATGTAAATGTCGTGTCTAATGTTTTGAAAAGACACCTTTGGTTTTGAAAAAGTGACATTGTTTTGCATGTATCAAGAAACATTGTATCTATGAGGCAAACCATCTTAGAGGAACCTAGCAACCATAAATGACTATGCCAGCAAAGGTGCCCCCAGTGCAGAATGACTTATTCCTAAGACATAAAGATAGACAAATCGCAAGCGAGGTTAAGATAGTCATGTAGGAAAATGAAGTCAGCGTATGAGCACAGGCAAAATTATGAAGGCCTAGTATAAGTAGTGCATTGATAGATGGGGTGTAGAACACAAGTGATTCCTGATTGCCAGGTTTTCATCACTTGGCAAGATTCCTTTCTTTCTTTTTTCTACCAAGATGCCTATTTTACCAAGTGCTTATCAAGGCACTTTTTCTCTTTTTCAATTTTTTTTCTATTTTTTCTTTTTTGAATGTTTTTGTAGTATCAAGGTGCCTGTTTACCAGGTTTTCACCAAGGATACCCATTTTTAAGGACCTTTTCCACTATTTTTGGATTTCTTCAGGATCAATTTTCTGAATGTTTTTGGTATTTTGCAAGAACTTTTTGCTGTACAGGCTCTGCTAGCTGATCATTAAGTGTAGAACCGCTTCAAATGTAGAGTGTTGATAGGATTTGGAAGAACGTCTACCTCAGGTGTAGCTAACTGATAAGCTCCAATCCTGAAAGTAGCAGTGATAACATAGGGTCCCAGCCAGTTAGGTTCAAACTTTCCTTTCTGCTCCCTATTAGGCTGGTTCTTAGGATTCTCCTTGAGGACAAGGTCTCCCACTTCAAACTTGCATGGTTTGACCTTTTTGTTGTAACCTTTGGACATACATGCTTGATACACTTTGAGTTGATCGAACACTTGTTGCCTGCACTCATCTAGTAGGTCCAGATAATTTATTCGATCAATACGGTACTGCTCATTAGTAACCAGTCCTTGTAAAGATATCCACAAAGATGGGATTTTAACGTCAATAGGTAGTATAGCCTCAACACCATAGACTAGAGAAAATGGCATGGTTCCAGTTGGTGTTCTGATGCTTGTTCTGTGGGCCCATAGTGCCAGGTTTAGTTGTAGGTGCCAGTCTCTACCAGACTTATAGTTTGGTGTAATATTTTGAGAATATTCTTGTTTGATGCCTCAACCTGTTCGTTGCCTTGAGGGTAATAGACTGAGGAGCAATGTTGAGTGATATGGAACTATTCACAGAGGTCATCAATGTCTTGATTTTTAAATTGGCCCCCATTGTCTGTCACAATTGAAGAGGGTATCCCATATGTACAAATAATGTATTTCATAATGAACATAGCCACCTATTTGCTAGTGGCTTTGATTAGTGGCATGACTTTGACCCACTTCGTGAAATACCCAGTGGCCGTAATGATAAACTTGTGTCCATTTGAAGAGTTGGAATATATTTGTCCAACCAAGTCAAAGGCCCATTGCTGAAATGGCCAATGTGTTATGAAAGGTATCAGTTCTCTGGCAGGAGCATGGATAATGTTTCCATGTGTCTGGCATTAAAGACATTCTTTTGAAAATTGACTAGCATCTTTCTCCATGGTAGGCCAATAATAGCCTACTCTGAGCAGTTTCTTAGCTAATGAAAATTCATTTGAGTGTGATCCACATACACCTTCATGGACATCCTTTAATGCTAGATTGGATTCTTTGAGTTCTAAACATCGAAGAAGTGTACCATCGAGACAGCGTTGATATAGGTTGTTAGTTATGAGGACGTAATGCGATACTTTCCTAATCAGGGATCTTTTCTCATTCCTGGATAGATTGGTGAGAATGGTTTGGTCAGAAAGGTAAGCAATGATATTGGCATACCGGGATGGATCGGGGGTATTCAAGGCACATATTACCTAGTATTCAGGGTTAGCAAAGGCTGGATAGGATATTTCTTCCACCAAGAAGTCATAGCAGAATTGATGTTCCTCCAGTTGTAACATGGATGCCAAGGTAGCCATAGCATCTGCAGCTTTGTTCTCTGATCTTGGTATCTGCTGGAAGGTGATGAAGACAAAGTATTTCTTTAGATCATCAACTAATTTCTTGTAGGGCATCAAATTTTCATCTTTCATTTGATATTATCCATTAACTTGATTGATAATTAGTTGGGAGTCACCATACACGTGTAACTCTATGATATTCTATTCCATGGCTAGCTTGAGGCCATTGACCAATGCTTCATATTCTAAAATATTGTTGGTGCATGGAAACATTAATTTGTAAGATTTGGGAATCTTGTATCCTTGTGGAGTTATGAAGAGAACCCCTGCTCCAGATCCTTGTTGAGTGAATGAACTGTCAAAGTACATTTTCTAGGGATGTTCAGTGAGATGCATGATTGTTTCACCAGGGAACTCAATTAGTAATGGTTCATCATCTTGGAGTGGTGAATCAACCAATTGATCTGCAAGTACCTATCCTTTGATAGCTCTCCTTTCTACATATTCAATGTCAAACTCACTTAGAATTAGGACCCACTTTGCCAAACATCCTATTAATGCTGTTCTGCTCAAAAGGTACTTTAGAGGATCGATCTTAGCAATGAGCTTCACTATATGAGAGAGCATGTAGTGTCTCAATTTTTGTGATGTGAAGATGACTGCTAAGCATGATTTTTTAATAATGCTATAATTGAGCTCATAAGTGACTAGGCTTCGACTAATGTAGTAGATAGCTCTTTCTTTCTTTGTGTCATCCTCTTATGCTAGTAATACCCCTAGGGTTGTAGCTATAGATGAAATGTATAGGAGTAAGGGATTTCCATGAATAGGTGCCATAAGAATAGGTGGGGTAGACAGATACCCCTTCAGTTCTCTGAAGTTTTCTTCACAGTGTTCATCCCATTTGAATGTAACCCCTTTATGTAGTAGCTTAGTAAAGGGTTGTTCCTTATTTGCAAGTTGGGACATGAATCTCCTGATAGACTAGAGTCTCCTTTGTAGCGTCCTCATTTGACTGATATTATGTGGAGGAGCCATCTCTAGAATAACTTTTACCTTTGCAGGATCTACCTCAATTCCCTTCACTGATACTATGAATCCTAGGAGCTTGCCTGATTGGACTCCAAAGGCACATTTCTTTGGGTTGAGCCTAAGTTGGAACTATTCCATTTGATCCAATATCTTTCTTAAATCAGCAATATGAGTACCTCTTTCTTTGGATTTAGCCAATGTATCATCGACATTGTCCTCCATGTTCTTGTGCATCATGTCATGGAATATTGTCATCATGGCTCGTTGATATGTTGCATTGGCATTCTTTAACCCGAAAGACATGACATTCCAGAAAAAGGTGCCCCATGTGCATGTGAATGCGGTTTTTTGTTGATCCTCAGGGGTGATCTTGATTTGATTATAGCCCAAGAACCCATCCATTAATGAATACATTTGAAAGCCTGTTGTAAGATCTATGATCATGTCAATGTTTGGTAGAGGGAAGTCATATTTTGGGCATGATTTGTTGAGGTCTCTGAAGTTCATACAGATTCTAATAGATTTATCAGATTTAGAAATGGGGACCACATTAGAGATCCACACTGCATAGGTAATGGCTCGAATAAATCCAGCTTTTAACAACTTTTCTAATTTTTCTTTCACCAATAATGCAACATGAGGATGCATTTTTCTAAGTTTTTTGTTTCACAGGCTTCATCTCGGGAGCTATAGATAAGTGGTGCATAATGAGATTAGGATCTAGCCCTGGCATATCTATGTAAGACCATGCAAATTTGATCTTCTTCTCCTTTAGGAACTCTATAAATTGTACCTTCTCTTCTTCTAATAAAGATTGTGCCAGATGAACTATCAGAGGGTTTTCAATAGTGCCCAAGTTTACTGGCTGTGTTGGTTCAATCAATACCGAAGATCTTTCTTGAAAGTGTTCAGGGAGGATATCAAGAGTCTCATCCTTTGGTGCCTCTGAGAGGTTTTCACCATTGGATATGTCTTTTTTCTTTATTATTTTGGGATCTGATATTGTCACAGAGTGGTTTTCACCATCAGTCCGCTTTTTATTTTTATTTTTCAGTTTGTGACTAAGAAACTTGATATCCTCCCATGACATGTTCTCGCTCTTTGCATTGGTGGAAGAAGGGTAAGGTTCACAAGTATGAAGATAACAAGCTAGGGAGTGGTCATTGGGAAAGGCGAGGATAGGAATAGGATCTATTTCAGTCCAATCAATTAGGTCTGGAAGTACCAATTTTAGGGAGTCTGATTCTGGGAAGGACAACATTGTGTTAGCATCAAGACCATTAACCGACATGACATAATCTGTTAAGTTAATTTCTTTGATATTTAGATCAATAAGAGTAAGATTGTTGTTAAAAGGGTCATTGTCAGTTATATATGGATCGAACTCTAGTGACTCGTTAGTAAATATCTCATCATCATCCCTTTGTAAAAGGAGGCTTCTTGCTTGTAGCCTATGAAATTCTCGTAGACTTATGTATTCACCAGTGTCTCCATCAATGATCGGGGGAAGGAACTCTTCTTTTACTTCAGGAGGATCAGTATCATTGAAAGGAGTGTTTGGTAATTTACTAGGAGCTGAGGAAGCTGCAAACATGTGAATTGTATCTATTCCAATATCCTTAGAGCCAATATATAGCCGATCCCACTCATAGTCATGAGAGTCCGTGACATCATCATCGGATATGTTTAAATATTTAGCGATGTTTATTTGATGGACTTGGTTAGCTACCTGTAGATCAAAGTGGGGTAGATCGAGGACATGTGAAATTGTGACCAATTTCCCCCAGTTAGGATGTAGATTCTGTGGCTGGGGTATCTCTTGAGTGAGTGTGGCTATGGTGTCTCCTACCTCTTGAATGGGAGGTTGTGCTAGCAACGGAGTGTGAAGATCCTGTGGTACCTCAAAGATAGGTACATAGGGTTCTCCTTGATATTCAGGATTCTCTGTACCAATATGTAGTAATCTCTCATAAGGCCATGGTTCCAATATTATCTCATCTGTTTTATCACTCCCTGTTTTAGAAGGTGGACTCTCTTTGGAAGTAGGTTTGTTGGATTGAGTATTAAAACCCAGTCCTGTTTTATCTGTGTTGAGGCGGGACTCCATGGGTATGGGTTTAATAATCCCTCATCTTGTGTCATTGAGAGGTCCCTTTCCTTTGTAACCCATTTGTGGGAGGAAATCATATCCCTTTCCATACTATTCTGGGGATATCTTCACATGTTTGACTTCAAATTCCACTGGTTCTTCTTTGTAAAGCTAGTTCAAGACTGCCTGTTCTTCTATGTTATCTGAAGAAGATGTGGATGCCTTTATCATTCCAGTTTCCTTGTGTATTTTTGACTCTTTGAATGCTAGAGGCATGAATACTGATGACGGTTTTCCATAGGATCTTGGTGACACCGGAAGGTCTGTCAATGAAGGAGTCAGGTCTAGCTTGTACTCTCCCATACCCATTTCTTCGAGTTTCAAGGTCTTTCTAAAACTCTTCATAATGATATCCTTGGTAGTTTTAGGAGTAATGGCATCCATAGCCTCTTTTTTGTGTGGGATCATGCTACCTTCTTTGATATTGTTGCAAGTGTAGGCGGCATCTACAGGAATCGTCACTTCTATCCCATTATGTGGGAATTTTATGCATTGGTGATAAGTGGACAGTACAACTTGCATCTCGTGAATCCATGGTCTCCCCAGTAGAATATTGTAGGCTAGTGGTAGATTAGAACTTGAAATATAACATTCCTTTCAATTGGTCCGACCCTGATAGGTAGAGCAATAAGATCCCTGGAGGATCTTTCTTCCTCATCATAAGCTTTGATAGTTATCTTGTTTCTAGTGTCAATTGTTTGTTCTGAGAGACCTAGCCTCCTGACGAGATCCATTGTACAGATATTCAATCCTATGCCTCCATCTATCAATACATGTCTAACATGGGATTTATGAATAAGGACTTTGATATGGAGGGGTTGATTGTGTGGATGGGTCAATGATTTATCATCCTCTTCAGAAAAGGAGAGGTAGTGTGGTGCTGAGATGTGATTGACCATCGCTTGAAATTTGTCTATATCGATATCTTTTGGAACATTAGTAGCGTGTAGGGCTTGTTCTAGGATTTACCTATGTACCGTGGATATCTTGAGTAACTCGAAGATGGAAATTTTGGGAGCGGTTCTTTGCAATTGGTCTACCAAGTCATATTTTGCTCCAGGGATAGTGACCACATGTTTTGCCACTGGTTTAGGAATAGTTATAATAGGGACCTTTGATGTTGATGTCAGTTTTGGAGGTCCCTTGATTTTAACCTATGCTTGGCTTTGTGTGACAACATTTGAGGAGGATGAGGCACCTTTAATCGTGACAACCTTGATGGACTCAGTTTTAATATTGAGCATATTAATCACATTGTCACTTTTGGAATAGGTGTAGTTTATCTCATTACCTTTCCCTTTGGATGTTTCTCCTTGATTGTAATTAGGAAATGGTTTTTTGAATGCTGTATGATCCTCATTGGTAGTATGTCCGTCTACTTTGATCTTTCCTCCTTCGATGAGGTCTTGGATAACATGTTTAAGTTTGAGACAATTATTAGTCTTGTGTCCGTTGTTTTTGTGGAAGAAATAATAGGAGTTATCATCCCACCATCTGGGTTTGACCATTGGTTCCCATGGTTTAGAATCAGGAATCGTAAGGACTTTGTTATCCACCAACATTTTCAAAATAGTTGGTTCCCCCAAAGGAGTGAATGTTCTTTGGGGTTTTGAGGTCCATGTTTGTTCCTTGTTGTTATCATTGTTCGCCTTGGGAATGGGAGGTGTTATCTTAGCATCTTTGATTTCTTGCATGCCATTAGTTAGATTAAATGCCTCAGGTTTAGAATTAATGTTAGAGGCATCAACCACTTCATCATTAACAACATTTTTTTTTCCACCATTTAGGTTTGGAGTTGGAGTTACTGCCTTTGCTTTCATTTTGAAGGGTGATCTCTCCCTTTTTGACCATGACTTCCTCAATACGGAGGGCATTTTTAATCATCCTATTGAAGCTAGGAGAATCTTTCATTTGTAGAGCATAGCTCAATTCAGACACTAGATTATTAATAAAGATTTCCATCTTTTCTGTTTCGGGAATGACCCTTGAATATTGTGCAAAAATCTTCCTCCATCTTTGTAGGAAGTGTGTAAATGATTCTCTAGTTCGTTGTTTGGTGTTACATAGATCCATCATAGTTACGTCATGTTGGATGTTGTAGGAGTAATGTTGAATGAACCGTTGCATCAACTCCTCAAATGTCTTGACCCTAGGGTTCAATTTTGAGAACCACTCTATGGCATTACCTCCTAGACTTCCTGAAAATAGTCGCATGAGATATGTGGGTTCGTGCATGTACTCAATGCTTAGAGAACAAAATTCCGTTACATGGTCATGTGGATCAGTCTCTCCCATGTACTTGTTATACTTTGGCCTTGCCACATAAGGAGGAAACGGGACCATAGTGATACTCTTGTCGAAAGGAAATGGACAAATGGCATCCAAAGAGTATTTTGTTTTAGGTTTCTCCTTCTCTTGTTTGAGGTTGGTGAGCTCTGTTTGCATTAGATTGAGCTATTTGGTGAGGATAGATATTAGGTTTGGTACCTCATTTTCTTTGAGATTTTCCACATTATAATCTTTGGGTAGCTTGACACCTGAGGATGCTAGATGAAGGAAGTACTTTTCTTTATTGTCACCAATTATCTATTCCAATAGCTTGTGGATCCATTTACTTTGTTTGAGTTTTTCATATTCATCTTCAGGGATCTCTTCTTCGCTGTCTGATCCAAACAAATTACTTTCAAACTTGGGTCTTTCTTCCTCTTCTGTGCCTTTGGATTGTGCTTGTTTGCCATTATTATAACCCTCAAAGGCCTTACTCTAGTCGTTAGTGTTGCTATCCATTTGAGGTGAATCAAGGTCAAAGAGGGAACTGCGAGAAGTTTCTCCTTGAAAGTGTGGTGTTTAAGGAGGTACATTTGATCCTTTAGTTGTGTACTCATTGGGTCTTATGTTAACCATGAAGTTGTTTCTCACTTTTGTCAACATTTTTCAATAGTGCAAGTAAGGATTTAAGATCATTCAAGTGGGTGTGTCTGGGTAAAAGTAACTATTTGTTATTGGTGGATGTAAATGATTCCAGTGTTAGAGGGTTAGAATGCCCTGATAGTGAGTTGGAAACCAAGTTGTTGATAGAAAATGGGTAGACCACACGTATTGAACTGATCATGAAAGACTGACTAAGCATGCAAGGTAGACATTTTGGAAGTGTTTTGAAATAACAACATGGAGACCAGAAGAGACAACAGGAACCAGCTAAAGAGAAAAAAGGGTACCCTAATCCACTGAGACCTAAGAAAAAATCTTACAAATGCCCACTATCTTGAATGCAAGCTCCCAGATACGAGCCTCTGATGATACCAGATATGATCCTAGAATCTGGATACGACTGCTTGCTGACCAAATATGATCCTAAATACTTAATACGACTTAGGAAAAATAGGATACGATTTTATGATATTTTTGTCAGTTTGGGTTAGTTTTGAAAAATCCATTTTTGAGGTGCGTGAAGTTGCTTGTTTCTAGATTGCATTAAGAGGTGTTGTAAGATGTGAAAAAAATTGTACTCCAGGGTTTGAAATTTTTTGTTTGTTTTGAGGAGCTTATCTTTTTAATGATCTTTAGAGCACGTCAAACAGTTTTGCATTGTTAAAAGGGTGAAACAAACACTCATCTTGTCATATTTTCTAGGTGGAGGATGAAAATATTTTCTCGTTGACTTAGGTACACACTTAAATACTAATCAGAATATGACCATCACCAAGCATGTAATATCTCTAGTCATGATGCCATATTAGCCAACTCTAAATGCAAGTGAGGGCACGATAGAATGAGTGTCTTGGGGCACTTACTTTTTTCCTTGCACAAAGATTATCACCCTTTCGGGGATGAATCAGGTATTCTTTCAGTTGAAGTTGTAGATTATTGGGCAATCCATTCGAAACTATCCCCCATAGAATTTCACAAGGAAAAATTGAGGCGTATAGCCCTATGAGTACCTGAATATATGTAGTCTTGCAAGCAAGATTCAAGCGGCTCCGCTTTACATATACCCAGATATGTTTAAGGAATGATGTCGTAATTCCAAGAACAAAACTAGTTCCATCTTCTGAGGCTTTAGCCTATGAGGAAGCAACTATTTATAGTGAGTTGGAAGGGTCAGCCTAAGACCTATCCTCACTTGGGTCATTCCTGGGAGATTGTTTCCTCAACCGGCAGACCCTCTACTGTTTAAATGATATGTAACAGGATCAACGAGCTTTGGATGTTTGGATTTTTGATTCTTCCAAGGAAGAAGAGCATACTCTCATAATCTAAGCTGTTTTCTCCCAAAGCACTTTTAAAAAAAAGTTAATTCCCTCAAGCTATGTTGAGCTTGAATTAGTTGTTCCTATCTTAAAGAAAATAGGATGCTTGAAAGGGAAAATTTGCTTTTTTCAATTAACCACAATGATTTAATGATTTGTGTTGTTCAATTTTTGATCCCAAAAGTAATTATATGATTGAACTGGTTCTTTGATCCCACATATTTAGTGCTTTGTTTTGTTTAATTAGTGAATCCAAATTTAGACAATGTGTTTGTTTTGTTCATTTAAGCTCAATTTCATCACAAATGATAAGACAATGTCTGACTTTCTGATTTTCCTTAAGAGGAAAAGAGCATATTATTTGGTTATTTTAGCAAGTGGGGAAATGGTTTTAAGTTTGGAAAACAAGTAAATAGAAGTCAAGATGGGGGTTTGGCAACCAGTAAAACCACGTTAGTATCTATTGGTGTAAACTTCCATAAAAATCTTCAAAAACACCCTGCAAACACTTGTTAAGCTGCAAATCATCAAAAACACATGTTAAAATGTTAGGGGTTAAGCAACCGAGATGCTCAAACTTTTTAACCAGATCCGTGCCTGATTTTGTACTAAATACGATACAGTATATAGTATGTGAACCTTTACACTGAATGCAATCCCTTGTTGACCAGATGTGAGCCTAAACTAGAAATGACCCGGGAAATCTCAGATGCGATCTGAATTTTTCGCGGTGCGATGGCGTATTCAGGATGCAATCCTAAATGATTAAAAATGATCATGTGACCAAATCTTGAGTATGCAAATTGCCAAAAAAATGTTAGAAAATGAGGCCAAGTTGGAAATCAGGCCCCACGGTGGGCTCCAAAAATGTGCGTGTATATTTGGGAACTTGTTGAGAAAGACACAAACACTCAATAAGTCATTACATTAGCTTGAAAGATTAGATAAAACATACAAAACCCACTAATATCGACCAATTACCTTCTAACTAAGAGGAGTGTGATTAGTAACATATCAGCCCTAAGAATATGCTACAATCAGTGACGAATACAACCTAGCATGAAGGATTTTAGTTTAAAACAAGCTAAAAAGATGATAAAGTATGTATTCTAGCTCTAAAAGTTGAAATGAAAACAATGTATTAAACATGAAATGGGATGTAAAATATAAGTCTAATGTTAATTCAACAACATAACAATGCATTTAGGATATGAGGTGAAGGCTTATTTACTCTCAAAAATGGCTTTTATTTATAGAAGAATGGGAGAGAGAGAGAGGGGGGACAAGGTGAATTAATGAGTGAAGGGGCTAATTAATGGAGGTGTAAGAACCATTAATGCCCAAGGCATTAATAAGGCATAGAAGAGACATAGGCTTAATGCATCTTCATTAATAAGGCATTAATGAAAGCCTTAAAGAAGCAAGGGAGGGTGTAAGAGGTTGGCTTGAGAAAGTGGACTTTCTCAAGTGGGTTGAGTTGCTAAGCATTCCTCAATGGAATGTGACAACATTAGGAGGTGGGTTAGGGCTAGAATTAGGATTAGGATTAGATTAGCAAGGGTGAATGGGTTGAGAAGGGTTAGAACCCAGGGTAGAAGTGGTTGAGATATGTTAGGTTGGGGTTTAGGGGAATATTAATTAATGAATTAAACTTATTTAATTCATTCAAAAATATAGGAATTAATTATTTAAACAATTTAATTGCTTTTTAATAATTAGGGGACTATAGCCATTTTA